>JAUPFR010000003.1:17389239-17891739 GCA_036925125.1 Oreortyx pictus | reverse complement strand
ATTTTAGGATTTTTTCTTCTTCTTAAAAATCAAATTTAAAGAGATGTAATGCCTTCAGAGGGATCAGAACATTTTCGTGGGCATGGACTGAATTCTTTCAGTTCCTATTCAGATAAAATATGTATTCCTTATGCTTTTGAGTAAAAATCTGAAATTATGATAGTATTTATTTCAAAAATATTCAGTGTTTTTATGTTAAATTATCAGTATGATGACATCATAATTCAATGGCTACATTAAATTGTTGCATAATTTGATATAGAGCAATAAGTCAGTGCATCCTACACTTTGTGTGACTTCTATTTTAAACTGCAAATGAAAACAGTTAATTTGCCGCTCCACTGTTGCAAAACTACCATTCTCACAGGAAAAAAATGCACCCAAATTATAATGCATCTTTTCAAAATTACTTTATCTCCCCCAAAATTTAAGGACCTGTATTTCTGTCTTGAAAACAGCAAAGACAATCACAGTGCAGCGTCAGTTCTGTACCTCTCTCATTACTTTACTGCGACTTTTAGAGAATTTGTGTCAAGGCAAGATTTTTTTTGCCCTTTTGGGTTAATTTGTTTTACCTTCTTATTTCTCACTTGAAGTCTTAAATCTGTCTGTAGGGCACATCCTGTCAACCCTCTTCCATGGACATGTATGAACCAGTAGGTTTTTATACAAGTTTGCACACCAGAGTGCTGAGATTCCATATTTCTGTGTCTGAATCTCCTGTACATAAAACAGCTTTTCCGTGGACTTTTATGTCATCAGTTCTTGGGGTGGGTAGACAGCAGGATGAGCAAACCAGTAGCTGTTGACTGAAAATATGAAGATCACTGAATTGCATGTAGTGCCCAACATTTCTCCTTTGCCATTGAGAAAGGAAGAATCACCTCACATTTCCTATGCCATGATCCCCTGCAGTGATCAGTGTGATTTGGCACAAACTAAATTAGGCATTTTGTGATGTCCTAAATAGATGCATTTATGATACTAGACTTGGTGAAAAGTAAGAAGCTATAGTGAACAAACAATTGTGTCTGGCTCACATTAGACATCTTGACAGAAAATGGAGGGATGGAGCCTCTACTTTATCCAGTATTTTCCAGTATTCTCTGAGTCCCATCATGTGATTTCCAAGTGCTTTCTAGTAATCTGCTTGTTACTATGACTAACATCTGCTTCCATACTTCATTTTCACTATACTCTTCCTAGTATTTCTGTAGTGCTAAGTGTAGTTTTGATACAGATTTGGGGGGTGGAAATAGCTTAAAATGTAAGTAGCGCTTCATATTTATCCCGAAGAATTCAAGCTCACACTGTGCTTTTAGTGGGATGGCAGAAGGATGGCAGTCATCTTTTTCACCTGTAGGAGTTTGTTTGCCCACCTGCAGGAAACATTTAACACATTGAGTCCTGCATTCCTGGGGATGGGAGCTGTTGGCTGCAATTCTCAGTCTAAAACCTGGGTGAGTCTCAGTTAGCCTAGGCTTTTGTGATACTTATGAAAAGTAGTGAGATAACAAACATCCACCACAACTATATGAGAAGCCCATGTTTAGCACTGAAGGTGCATCTGTGGTGGTTGCAGTGGGTGGTACTGCTGATCCCCACTGCAGAGCTTGGTGCTGTGTGGGTGCAGGCAGCCTGTGGTTCCAGGCCTGTGCCTCCTGGCAGGAGATGGCATGGCCTCAGCCACCCAGGAGGGCAGATAGCCAGAGTGAAGAGGTGGTTCTCTGGATCAGCCAGAAGTGGGTGAATGCTCAGCATTAGCAGGTATATAGCAGGTGCTTAGTAGAAGCAAGTAAACTCACAGACCATTTGCATGGATTGTTGATACAGATTTTTCTTTTCCTTTCCTTCCTTTTTATTTTTCTTTTATTTTTGTTATATATATATATATATATATATATATGAAATGAATATATATATATATATATATATATGAAAAGCATTTTTTCATACTAAAATTTGTGATGTGGAAGTTTTGCTCATATCCAGTGTGTCAACATATATATCTGTGGAGAAATTAAGCCACAGTTGTGGCTCATCTGAGTTTGGAATTTCTGGTGCCTGAGCAATCCCTACTCAGACACAGAAATTTAAACTCAGAGAGACTTGTGGCTGGAGAAGCAAGCAGGATCTGTCCTTTACAAATAAATCAGTTCAGAGTTGAACAAAGCAACATGTATTTATGTTCTAGCTATCGAATGGAAGGCTCACAATTGTCACAAATAAGTTAATTCACATGCTTTAGGACATATACATAAACCATTCAAATGTGTTAGTTAATGCTTTTTAAATTAAAGACATAAAGATCTGTGAACAAGATGAGTTCTAAGTAATGAAAAAGAGCCTCACAAAACCTTGTCGGTTTGAACCCAGGTTGATGATTCCTGCTCGAAAGGGTCATAATGAGATGTGCTGAAGTGATGACAGTGCTGAATAAGTCAGCAAACATGAGAAGCAACAGGAGCATCCCATTATGAAATGCTACTGATGGCTGATCTCATTGAGTCTCAGTAGATATGTGGCACAACTGCCTTTTGCATGGCTTTTTCTAAATGTTTGTGTTTTGAGAGAGTCAGAAGTGGAGGAAAAAGTTTCAGATTTGGAATCTGAAGAGAATTTCATCATCCCTACACTCTCCAGGTGCCTACAAAATGCAGAAATTTGGGAGGGAAAAAACCTTAATGTCTGTCCATACTAAAGCAAGTGGGTTTTTTTTGTTTGGTTTTTTTTGGTTTTTTTTTTGGTTGGTTTTTGGTTGGTTGTTTTTTGTTGCAGTGTCTTCTGTTATACAATCATTTGAATACTAGATAAAATTGAAAATAAATGGAACAATAATTACTTCTATTTTATTTCAGTACAACAGAAAGATGAACATTTTGCCAAGGAAGGCAAGGCCTGTGTCAAAACAGACTGTAGTCTTAGAGTTTGCAAGGAATTATGGAGTGTGGTATGTGTCTGGGTTTGTCGTGTGAGGGCTGGTTTGTCATAATTCACTGCTTTACTTGTCATGAGTTGGAGTTGTTTGTGACTTTTGTTCACGAACAATAAGAGTAGCCTAATTTTTTTGTTTTTCTTTATACATACACCCAAAAATATGCAGTGTAAATGTGTACCTCTTACTCCAGTAAAAATGCTTGTGAAGCAAAAATGAAGTGCACGTAAGAGCTTGTGCACATTAGAAAAATATAAATACAAAGAACAGACCTATCCAGTGTTGAATAGCATTTATTGCCAGCATTACCTATTACAGTCAGTGCTTCAGGCTTATGGCAATTGCATGTATGTTAGTTTAGTATAATGCTGCTAAAATTGCCAATCTGAAGTCCAGTTGCTGTAGCCGTTAAAAAAGCAAGTGCTCTTTCCCCTTCTTTTATAGTAGTATTTGGTCAGTGTGCAGTGTAATTAGGATGATATTCCATCACACCAGACTTTCATTAATCAACACATAACCCTCTCAACTGAGTAAATTCAGTTCCTCATACTTGTTAGGGCTAAGAAGACAAAGTATAAAAGCTACAACTCTGTAAAGGACATTTGACAAAACAAGCAACAAACTGACCGTAGAAATAAGGTTATTTTTGTCCCCCAGCATTCTGGGCCATGTTTTATGCACTCCCTATGGTGACACCCTGGATAAACTCATCATTCACTGGTGGTCCTGCTGTGCTCCTTCCAACCTGAGTCTTTTAATCCCTTCTGTCTCCCTATTAGGCCTCTTTTTAAGACTTTTTTACATGAAGCAGACCATGGTGAAAAGTCATCATTCTTGCCAGTGGGCACTGGGAATGACATCTGATGGCTGCCAAAAAAAGTGTCTTCTTTTTCCAAGGAGGAGCAGGTGGCAGTAGCTTACTGGAACACCATGCTGGCATTCATTATATTATAGCACTGACAGCAGAGCTGGAAGCTAACAGGTTCACAGTTGCCTAATGTCATCGTGCCGAAGACATTTTTAGAAAAGTTATGCAATTGATTAGCTGGGTATGTATGCCTTTTTTTTTTTTTCCAAGCTGATTTTTTTTTTTATAGTACAGCTAATAGCAGTAAAATAGATGTACAGACCAAATGCTTCAACTGAACATTTTAGCAGGTTTTGGCAGCACATCTTCCAAGAGCTCTCATGACATCCTGCAAGAGAACCTTCAAAGCTATATGAAATGCACAGGAAAGTGACCACATTAATATGATTCCTAAATCCAAAGGTACTCATTCATGGTTTCTTCTAACAAAGGATATTTTTCATATAACTTTTCCTTTTGTCCCCCCACAACCTTCCTCCACTCTTGTGCAGAGTAACACAATGCCATCTGAACAGACAGTGGAAAATGTTCTGTGGCATTGCACCACGCTCAGTTCCCAGATTTCCTTAATTTTAGGAGTGTATCCGAGGCACCTGAATTGGGATCAGTGTCAGCCTGACTCTGCTGATAATCCTGTGGAGAGAGAGGCATTTTGAGAGAGGGATTCGGTTTACTTAAGATCTGAGTTAAGAACAGAAAGCTAGGACAACTACCTTCCTTGTTTCAGTGCCACAGCTATATATCTGAGTGTTTAAAGGATTAAGCCAGGACTGTGTTGTCTCTCAAAACTGATCTGACAGATGCAGTGAAGTGATTTGCTTCAGCTTAAATTGTGGGTTAGTTGTGAATTAGCTGGCAAATACTTGAAAAAGACAAATTCTGGTTGTGTTGATACATAGTTGGATACAAGTGGAAGAGCTGACAATTGCTTTTCTCCCAGTAGTGTTGACAGAGGAAATGTGACTCAGTTATCAATCTAGGAATCTTCATTAACACTTAATGGCAGATGCTGTAATGAGGGAACTATTTTAACATGTTCATGCTTTATTAAGTTGGCCTAGTGAAATGATTACAAAGTTTTGATTTTGAATGAGGATTTTGCTAGAGCTACTCCTGTTTCTAAACCTGAAAAATGGTAGCATGGCAGTGCTGTCCACCTGGTGCTTCATTGTGAAGCTTCGGAGCTGTTTCAGAGTGTAGTTGGCTTTTCATTGACTAAAACTTGCCATCAGTAGTGCAGCTCAGAGGAATCCAATGGGTTCTGAAAAGACATGATTTATAAAGTCTATAAATAATTATTTTTCAAACAATAATTAATTTTGAGGTAGAAGAAAAAAGACGAAGTTTGCATTTAGTAATAGAAATTCAACTTTAAAATGTTATATTCTATTATTTTATTTTTTAGTTAGAAAACTGTATAAAACTGCCTTTCTCCTTTTCTTTTATATATTAGCAGTATTATAATACTTGAAGAGCTGGGAACAAACAAAAGTGAGTTGTATAAAATTTGAAATTTGGAGAGGAAGGAGGAATTGAAATTCAATAGCCAAATGAGCAGGAAAACAATTATTTTCTGATGCCAGTGTTTTCATTTTCCTTGTAGGACTTCTGACCCTGAAGTGTTCTACCTGCAGTAGCTCCCCTTATTTGTTAATTATCAATCCACACTTCAAAGCTGATTGGTTTTCAGGGGCTTTTGTTGGGGTTAGCTCAGGAAAATAAGTGTTCACTACTGCAGGAATATGTTTAATTTGAGGATAAATTATTTTGGTAGAGCTTGGGTTTGCATGGATGCACTGTACCTCTCAGATGTCCTTAAAGTGTCTTTGGGATAGGTCCTCCAAAGAGGGAAAATAAATGTATGTAATATAAAAGTCACAGGGTTGTTTCTGACACAGTGTCATATGATTTTGCATTGCAAGATAGAATCTCTTAGAAAATGATAGCTAAATGGAATGCTTTAAAAATATATATGGTGTAGTAGTTGCTGTACTGTCTGATAAGAACATGTAGAAGGCTTTCTATTTTGTTTCACATTGTTATATCTTTTAATAATTTTGCCTATGTACTATTTTTGTGTTGGTAATGTTGTTTCTGATCTCACTTGTCTTCTGCCCCCCAAAATGCATTTGAAACTACTAAGTAAAACAAAGCACCCAATTGTGCCTCCTTATTTACAAAAGGCTAAAGCTGAATTTTGCCCAAGGAGGACTGCATGGTCCGCCCAGTGATCTGGAAACTAGGAAGAAAAAAAGTCACAAAAGTCATTTTAAAACATTTTTAAAAATATCTTATTAATTCCATGGGTAGTCTGGGATAGTTTGATGGCTAAAAGTAATTCTGGATGCAGCCTAAGTCCCATAATTTATATTACTAATACAAACTTTGTTGTCATCATCTCTTTCTAAGAATGAAGGAAACATTTCTTTAGCATGCTTCATTACTGCCCCATTGCTGACTTCATTGAACCAAAATTTTGATAATAACATTTCCAAATTATATATATATATTTTAAAATTGATTAAAGAAAAACTTTAGAAATCAGTTAACCTGAGGGTTAAGTGCAGAATACCATTTCAGCCCAGAGTAACTTAACCCTTCTTTTAAAAGACCTAAGAGCAAAGAATAAAGACAGTATTTTTCCTTTTCCTTTTTTTTAAAGAAGCCACATGAAATGTTCTCTGAGTTAAGTTTTACCATTCATAATGAATGCAGTCTCGCCATTCAAATGCGACCATAAGTACACAGAAGATAAGAATTTAATTAAATGTAGATTAAAACCAAACAGGAAAACACACTCGCTGATAATTTTATCCCATCCTCTGGCCATATTTTTTATACTTCCTTCTTGTTCTTCTTTGGGCTATAGCTTATCAACATGCCGATAGTACCATAACTCATTACATCTGATGGTGCTGCTGAAATGTGCAGGCTTGGTGCTTGAATTTCAGAGGCACTTAAAATGCAAAGCATGTAAATGTCTATGTTAAATATATTAGTGTGGTAATGTTAGTGAAAAGAAAGTGATTTCTTACAAATCCTCGTACCTCACATCATACATTATCATTGCCCAGACACAAACTGGTTTAAAAAATTCTGGTGAAGCTTCCTTTTAAAATATTTTCTCTCTTAAATTAATTTTGAATTAATTTTGTTTTCATGTCTTGGCTGACTGTTTTCATCTTGATTTCAGTTACTGGAATAGATCACTGAGAACACGAACATTATACTCCTAATGTTTGACTAAATAAACATGTGGTAAACAGGTGACTGTCAGAGGTCTGACCTGACAGCATAGGTTCAAATGACAATGTGGGGGCTGAATGGATTGAGTACTAAAACACTTCTAATTGCAGATATGAGCAGTTTTACAAATTACGTGATTGCCTTGTTCCGTGGAGGGGCACGACACTATGCAGAGAGTGCAGCTGTGCTCTGTGTAGTCCTCAGGCTGGGCTGGGAGGACCCAGGGTTCTGTCCCCATGGGACACTCTCAGCTGTGGGGTAGGTAGAGAATATCCCTTTCTAATGCTCATCTGGCTCTCTCAGCAATTAACAGCTTGATACGCTTAAGTTACTCCTTTATTCTTATAACTGAGATACTCCCTTATCCTACAGGGTTAACCAAAGTTCATCTGCAGCTAACGCTGTTGTCAATTAGGCCTAACTGCTACATGCAGTCAGATTTTGGAGCATCAGTATTAAAATCCATTTAGAGATATGATTTTTTAATGCACTATAGGAATAAAGCATTTACATTTTAAATGAAAGCAGTTGATGTAGATTGAAATTATGGCTTCCAAAACTGCCTCATAACAGTCTTGCTGTCTCTGCCTGACCAGCAGGCTCTATACAGATCCTCAACAAGTTCTTTAGCTAAGATTAGGAATTGCAAGATAAAAGAAGAATGTGATCCGTTAATATTTTAACCTGAATTTGTCCACTATTGTTTATTTCCCCTGTATTTTCATCAGCACAATTACTGTACATTTCAGGAAAGAAACTGCACAATTCAGGTCTGTGAGGGTTTCACTCATGGTAGAACAGACATTGGACCCCGCTCAGTATTATGGAGATCAAAGTAGTAGTGTGCTTAATTAAATATTATGCTAAAGGTTTAGAGTGTCAATGTATTCTTTAATATGCAATCTTGATTTATTAAGCGCTATTAAAGCATAACTGAAATCATTTATATGCTCATGCTATCTTATAACCAAGGCCTATAAAAACTGGAACATCCTTTAGTTTTGCAGTAAGAGAATAATGATTTCTTTCTGCTATTTTATCAGCAAATAAATTATTTAGTTACATTTTGCTTTTAAGTGATTTAGAATGGTCTGAGAGTTGGAAATGTGAATGTGAACTTTGCTTCAGCTCTTGACCAAGAAGTATTTTCAAATGAAGAAGATGGATCTACAACTTTTTATAATTAGATGGCCTCTGACCTGAGCTTTGTGGATCAATCAGAAGAGAAATTACTTCATGTAAAAAGTTTAATAATATTAGAAAGTAATTACTGAGGTAATCAGAGCAAACTCTGCACCTCATCAAGAACCGTACCTGACCTGCCATTGCTCAAATTTAGGGCAGGATTTCCAGTGCTGGAATAGACAGCATAAGAAGCATATGACACCTCTGAGTTAGATCGCCCCACCATTTTCATAGGTGATTTTTCAGGGTAGGGCCTTACCTGCATTAGTTTCTTCTACTTTACACAAATGTGAGGCAAGTTTGAATCAGGTGATGCTGAATTTGAGTGCTGAAGTCAGAAAACTGTAAGACTGAGTTTCTTATATGCTGAAGCCATGTGATGCCTATTAGGTGATATACCATTTTACTAAAATTTTGATCATTCTAAAAGAAATACTTTTAAATGCAAGAGCTACATTTGAATAGGCCTAGAACTAAACTATATTTCTTTTAAAAGATCCACTGCTGCCTTCTTACACATCCAGAGGAAAGTCAGCCAAAACATTTTGAAACAAGAGAGCTGTGAGAGAGGCCAGCATGTTACCGTTATTACTAATTTTGGGTTATAACATTTGGTGGATAGTTTGAAATGTTTCCAACTCACAGATGCTGCAGAACTTTTCAATGTAAAGGATACTGTAGCTGTTGAGAAAACCTGAAACAGGTTGATCTGAATTTTCAGAGGCATTACTTCAAAATAACTGAGCACAGTATTCCACATGTTAATAATTCAAAATGTTTAATGGAGGTTAGCGTGAAGAGTTTAGGCCAGTTCAGAAGGGCCTGGTGAATCAAATACAGCTTCTCTCAGGAGCAGTGTGACAGAGGAGAGGACTGTGCTAGTACCTACACTTGGGAGTGATTTGGGAATACATTGGTAGGGCTTGCCAGACTCTGGTAGCAGCCAAATGCCGTGCTGAAGAGTGATGACCACTCTCCACATCTGCAGGTGTAAGGACTGATACGCAGAAGAATTGATTCTTTTGTATACACATGCTGTGGAAAGGTAGAAAAGGCTGCAGGGGAACTGTATAATGTATTTTTCAATCACTGTCTCTTCTCAGTAAGTTCAGTTGTCAGCTTTGGCCTTGCTGCCACTGCCAACAGGCAGATGGGTGCAGCGGGGCCCTGAGGGGCTGTAGGGGTCCCACCTTGGGATCCTGCACCAGCCCTGTGCCTCCAGAGGTGTCTAGTACCACAGCACATTGCATTGGTAATGTATTCAGACAGGGAGTCAGAAGAAAAGGTTTTCCTTTTGAAGGGTGGGCTCTGTTTTTTTTTTTTTTTTCCTCTGACAGGTTCACTGCTTTTGAGCTTATCCAATTTTGGTGGAAAGCTGAAACCTGTCCCTGTGGATTTCACCATCTGGCAAAGTCTCCCCGGCAGGGCAGAGCTGGCAGTACTGAGCCCCCCTGGCTCTCTCAGATATGCCAGGGATACCCAAATCCACCGTGCCTCCCAGCAGCACCCAGTACCTCCCAGCAGATCCTAACAGCTCCCAGCAGCACCCTGCAGCCCCGTGTTGTGCCAGCAGTGTAGTTTTGCAGGGGTGATCTGAGCATGGGCTGCTTCCAGGTAGAAAGCTTTGCAGGACTGAGAAGCGTAGCAGGCACGAGGCTTGTCCTGCAGGTACTGCAGCACTGCTGTGGCAGCAGGGCTTAGAACTGTGATGGGGTTTAATCCCATTTGCCTCTGGAGTCATACCCAGTATCACTGCATGAAAAAAGCCTTTGGCTTCCAGTATCTAATAAAGTCTACTGGTAACTGTGCATCTCTGCCTCTGCAGTGAAATGATCTGTACTCTGCTGCAGATTTTTCTGCGTAGTTCACATGGATTTAGTGTGTGTGCACAAGTCTATTTCTGTCTAGAAAGCACTTATGTTTTAGCATGCTCGTTTATATTGTTGCCCATAAATACATGTTTACTTGCAAGTCACGGTGATCACCCACTGAGTGTCCACAATTCTGGTATGCAGAAGTGCATCCTGAATACTGCCTATGTAAACAAAAAGTGTGTGTTGCTTGGATGCCTGTATTCTTTCTAGTGCAAGAGTGAAACTGCCTGTCTGGCAATTTTATCATTTGTTCCATGAAATAAAACATACAGAGATTTGCATACAAATGCGTGACGTTCATTTGGGGCTAAATTCAACAAAAAGCCCGTTTCACAGAGAACTGATTCCCCAGGAAACTGTGGTAGTTATCTTTGTCAGTTTCTGCTTCCCTTAAAATATCAACATTACCTTTGTGCGAAGGTGCTTACATCCTCATCAAATGCTGTAATGATTGAATCGTCAGTTCAGCATGAGTAGTTTTAAGTGAGCTACAGGGTAGAGATTTCATTAGATTAAGTAGCTTTCTGCAAAATATTTGTGAAAATAAGCCAGGAGAAGTAAACAGTTGTAAAAGCTGAAAGGAGAAAATGACCCTTTCTAATAACATGAGAATGAATGCAGCCACTAATCTCTTCTGCTATTTTGGCTGGATGATGATTTCCCTAACACTTTCTCTTCTCAATTCCTTTTTCAACATTTTTGTTTTAGAAACATTGTATTGCAGCCTCACAGAACCTAAACTGGTACACACAGCTCCAAGTAGAAACAGGCACGTCTATCGTAATGGAATAGATTGGGCATTGCAGGAAATGCCCTCCCCTAATGACGGATGGTAATATTTTAACTGACTGAGCTTCCAAGTTCAGTGCCCAACCACAAAGTCAAATGGTGGTATGCATGCTGCAATGTTAACAGTAGCATATTCTTCCCAGAAAAACGAAAATGACAGGTGTAGCTCTTGATGCTTCAAGCACATACTCTGACCTCCAGACTTGCAATCTGCTGCAGTCAGTACAGCACATACTGTGGCAGCAGAGCTGTGTGGAATCGTGCAGGAGAGAACCTGACAAATGCTGCGCTGTGAACTTTAACTGTCCCCCCAAAATGTGTCCTTTGCTTGTTTCTTAAGCTGATTGGTGCTGGAAATGAGCATCTCCCTATGCATTAGGGATAGGTTATTTTCTTTCTAGCATACAATACAGTGCACTGTATAGAATTTGTATGTAATACTGTCTCTTTTCATGTTACAGTATTTGAGCATACACCACAGTTAAAGATTTGTGAATATGCTTCTTGTGAAACACATATCCTTCACTTAATTTTTGCAGCTAGTCATGATGCATTATAATTGCAAGTAGTATTGCCCTTCTGATTATTTCTGTTGGCTTCCCTATTTCTGCAAAAGAAGGAATTACACAAACCTGCAGTGATTATACAGCACACATAACTTTAATTCTACTCCTTGTGATTTATCAGTTATTATATTTTGGATTTCTCCCCAGATCATTGATTCTAGCTGGATTTTGTTCATATATCAACTTTGTTTAATTCTAGGTAAATATGAGTCACATTTTTTACATTATACCCCTAGGAAGGCTTTATTTTTTCATTTCAGTAACCATTATTTGAATCATAAAAAAAAAAAAAAAGAAAGAAAGAAAGAAAGAAAAAAAACACATTACATTATTCATAACACACTGCTTATGTGACAGTTTTTGAACTTTAATATTCTTTTCTTCAGTGTGCTGGCACAGTAGCCTATAAAAGAGACATATTGTTTATAATGTTTCTTTGCCACAACAAATGATGCACTTCTAGGGTTTATGAAATGGCAGTAGTTTTCTAAATTTGAGATTCTTCTGTGTTCAGCAGTCAAGAACAGTTGTACATCTGCTCAGCACAGACTTTAGGAGACTATGAACTTTAATTGAGGAAAAATAATGAGGGTTCAGGGACCACTGATACATAGTCGGTTGGTAAGGCAGGTGCCCTGCTGCCAGATCAATGGATTATTTACTCCTTTGTCATAAACAAGAAACAGTTGGGTCTGTGTGGAGATTACATTCATATTGTGAAGACAAGCTGCCTTTTTCTGCTTCCTTGTAAACATGCTGTACATTGAATGCTCCTAAAACTCGTTCTTAAAAACACAATAACTGCTTCTTAATTTAATGATGTAACGCCGTCCTTAATTATATGATTTACAGGAAGAATTCTAAATTCAATGATGTTCATTTTGCCAAAATCGTATCGAGCATATTAATAAATAACCTGCACTTCTCATGACAGAAAGGTTCCTGTGGGGGCTAAGGAGTTTTTACATATGTGTACAAAGGCATACGAGTCATGAGTACAGATAAAAATATCGAATGAGAAAGACATTTCTATGAAGATATTCTGAAGGGAAGGAAAAAAAAAAAGTGAGGAACATAGATGAGCATATTTAAGCCAGTCGTTTACAGTCTGACTACCAGAATGATAATGCTGTTTTTTGAACAGTTTATAAAAATTTTACACACCACTGAAGTGGAATTCCCTGATGCTTTAATCAGGAAAAAATAAAGACTGCTTTTCCGTGTGAGTCAAACAAGAAATCAAGAGTTTCAGTAAGCATCCCTAATCCTGGCTGTGCTTGTGGCTATCTGTTACACACCTGTGTAGCCCAGCAGGTCAAGGTCAGACAAACAAGACATGTTCTGATCTAATAGGCATTCGTTAGAAAAGCAAACAAAGGCCACTGTGCAAAGCTGCAAGGAATAGGCCTTAATTTCCATTTTAACAAGTTACTTAGTCTTACATTACTCTGTGCCATTCAAGAAAATATGGATACTTAAATCACTGGTGTCAGAGGTCATAGGATTAAGTTCCTGGTAATGGGCTGATGGCCAAGGAGATCTGACTTCTGAAAGTAGGGCATTAATGCCCTTTAGAAACTCTGTCTTACCATCGTCTGATCTCCTACATCTCTCTACATCTCTTCCCAAATTGCTAAATGTTGTTTTAACAAAATTACTTTTTTTTTTTTTTAATCTGCCATCATGTGAAATATTTTTCCCAAGAATGATTCCTTTTCTCACCCCACCTCCCTATTTTTAATCAATAATTCTGAGTTATTTAATCCTTTGTGGAATCTTGGGTCCTAATTCTAAATAAGAAATACAGTGTTTTATGTAAGGTATCGATGACAAAAAACAGATCCCTATATATATATGTAATTAAATATATTTAATTATTACTAATTAAGTTGCCAAGTTTGTCTGCAATGTGTCCAGATTTATTTAACAAATACACGAAATAAAATTTATATCTCATCAAAATTTCAAGGTTTCTCAGGTCTATACCCTTGTCTTGTTTAAGATACTTTCCATCCCACCCTTGCTGGTCCAAATAACACAGGACCATGCCTTCTGTTCTTTGGCATGTATTTTATTCCTACATATTCCAGTGTGGTTTTTTTTTTCCTTCATGGTTAACAGAAGCAACTTCCAATTCTTTGCATATTACCATTTCAGCACCAATTCCCTTTTGTGGTGTTTGCCTTCTGACCCTGATCGCAGTTACGAAAAGTGCTGCTACGGAGCAAGTGTGCCGACACGTGCATCCCATAAGGTGTGGGAAGCAGACTGATTAGCAGTGAAGAGTGCCCAAATTTGGCAGTACTGCTGCAAGGTACTTCTTACTGGACTAGGACAGTTTATAGCCTTCTTTTTTGTACATATGTAAAACCAATACGCTACTAAGATTTTCTATGCTGAGATGCACTTAAGCTATTCAGTTACCCCAGATTTCTTCCAGAGCACATGGAAATAGAATTTGGTTTGTAATTTTATCTCTCTAGTGATGATCTAATCCACAAATGAAGCAGCAACTAATTGCATTTATAGAATTTTCATATTATGTTCATTTCGTAACGAAAGCCAAAGGCTGTAAAATGTATACATTAAAACCGAGAGAAGGATTGTAATTTATTCATAATCAAGTAATCTGTTTATTACCTAGTCTACCTTGGATTTTTGAAATTAAAAGCTCAGGCTCTGCAAATGTGGAAGGGTAAGAATTTTAAAAAAAGAAAAATTACTTATCTATTTCTTTATATGAGAATCTGAAGAGCAGCTGGCCTGTGTTACTCATGGAATGTGTTAACCAGCACTAATATTTCAATAAACTAATACATCCAACAGTAACTAAAATGATCATAACATTTTTACAGCCAATACATATTAGTCATGTATTTCGTTTGCTAGTTTTTATTTGCCATGCATACATACAACCCAAAGAGACAGTACTGCTCTTAGTCTTGAAGGATGCACTCAAAAAATAAAAAGTTTGTCTGCTATGACATGATCTGAAGCTACAAGTAAAAGAAATACAAGATTTGTTAATCTTTAAAGCTCTGCACAGAATGTTGATATGTATCTGCTGTCCTGCATCCTCAGGAAAAAAAACAACCCTACATGTTTCTGAAGTGTGTTGCTTTTAGTTTGACCACCATGAGCTTCATCTGCACTTGTAAAGCTGATTTAGTAGCTGTTTGTATTTCATACAACGATCTCTGAGTGAGCCATAGGGGTTAATCTGAAGATTAGTCACTCAAATCCCAGCATTTTCTGTAGCATAGTTTTCAGTTTTAAATCATATGCTGTTTTTGAGAGAGCCCTTTTCTTTCACTTCTTTTTAATGTTGACTATTTGGAAACCCACAACAGTATTTCACTGACAGTAAAGGTATGCATGTAGAAATCCTATAAATGATTCTTGCTATTTTTATAACCATGTTTTTAGGTGAACATGTATTTTTACAAAAGTTTACTGTAAATAAGTTTATCATTTGTGATCCCTTATATTCTTTTCCTTTACGTTCGCTATCTCATGAGATCATCTACATGTAGACCTTGTAGCACATTGACCTTCTGACTAACTATACAGGTGTCTGTGATGAATTTCAGGAAACAATTTACTACAAAATGGCATTTTCACCTGGAAGTTCAGGTCTGAGGGAAAATGAAATCTAACACACACAATTCCCAGAAATACTTTGAAGACTTGAAAAAAAAAAAAAAAAACTTGCATCTTTACAGCATGCAATATCTCCTACCTATCACCAGACTGGAGAGAGACAGACTAGTTGTGTCTCTGATACTTCACCTTATCTGAAGTTTTCTTTTAGGATTAAAGTTACTCTTTCCACATAAACAGGATCCTTGTAGGCACTGTATATAATCTCTGAAAACAATAGTTCAGTTAAATATTTTTGCTGGAGAACATCCAAAAATCTAGTCCTTCATGTAATTTCAGAAATTTCTGATTTGTATTTGTATTTTCCAAACAACATATATTTGCATCCCGGTGTCTAGTGCTGTCTTCTCCTTCTGTCATAGCAACTCTCTCACCTTGCAGTCAAGGTACAACACTACCCAAAGGCCAAAGGCTGGATAGAAAAAAGAGCTCTTACTGGAAAGTAAATGCACTTTAAATGTGATATGTTGTCTACTGTTTTGTTTATTTTAATAGAAACTGTATACTCTTTCAAAAGGAAAAATCTGACCACAGACTGTGAAACGCAAGAAGTTACTGGGCAAATTCTAAGCTGCGCAGCATGCAGGAAGCCACAGTTGATACCTGCAGCAGTTTCTTCCAGCTCTAAAATCAGTGAAAACGTGTTTGAGTTATTTTGCCGCCCTCCTCTCAGTTCTGCCACTATGTTTTCAGTAGTTCTTGCTATACTCTTAGATCTTAGGTGAGGGAATCACTTATTGGCATTTTACAAGCAGACTCTGATTCTCGTTAGAGATTAAAGCATGATTACACTAAAGTAGAGATAGTGTAAAAATTCTTGCAGTCTCACCTGATTCTCAGCATATGAGCCTTGTATGCTAATGGCACTTGAGATTCATAAGATAAGGGGGTGGTCTGCCAGGTTATCAAAGATACCGCATTGAGGACGTACTTAAGCTGTATATCTGCTAAAGAGGATTGATGAAACCCTGCAGTGTATTTGTTTGTTTCTTTCTTTCTTTCACATAGATGTTAAGATCAGATTCTGGTCTAAGCTAATAAGACCCTTCTTTGAGCTAGCAAAGGCTAGAATATGATTTATGGCCATGGTTGTGGGGTGGGCAGACTCGAGGACATACACAGTCTTCCTTTAGGCTTGGGATCATGCTGCCAGGTGACTGCCAACCCATTTTGTGTCAGTATGTAAGAGACTGGAGGAGAAAAGCTCCCCCAGAAGTGATGAGGCAAAGGGGCAGAGTTTCTGCTAAGGGTACTCTGAACTGCACCTAAGTTTGCACTTCTCAATTGTTAATTAAAAAAATGGAAAAAAAAAAAAAGAAAAAGAAAAAAAGAAAGAAAAGGCATTATTTCAGCAAATATTTTACCAAACAAAAAGAAAAACTAATTTCAACCCTTTCTTCCTGACAAGGCTATCGTGCAATTTCTGAGGTTGCATTAGGTGTTGGGACAGAAGCTTGAAACTCTCTGCTTTGGTCCATCACAGCTGCAGCAGGCTCTGACTGAGCACCCAGCTGGGATATTTCTCACAGAAATACAGGAGTGCCACTTTCCCTCTTACCATGGTTAGTGTTTACCTATTTAAACCAGAACAAAACAGTATATATTTCCTTGAAGTGGGACAAGATGTTCTACTGCAAAACAGATGCACCTCCTGCATGAAGCACCATGTCTGTAGCACAGGAGTGAGAGCACAAATGCAATTCCCATACTTGGAAGACCTGTAATTAAGCACATATCAAAATAATGCACAAATAATTAAAATGAAGAAGATTGTTAAAGAAGGGGAAAGCTTGTCACAGGGCTCCTAAAAATGCACACTTACAATTGTAACCAGTCCGTGAACTGTGACTGGAGGAGTCTATCAGAACCAGACTTACGACATAGAAAAGGATATTATATAGATTAGCAATTAATATAAATAAGTTATTTTGAGGAAAAAGAAAAATCAATGTTTCTGCTTGCACTGCTGTATATAGATATAATAAATTCGACAAACTGAATGGGACTAAAAGGTTCATTCTGTGTTCTTTTTTTTCTTTTTTAAATCTATAAGAATTACTGCACTAGATCAGACAAAAGATCTTTCTACCCCTCCACATCTTATCCTTAGAAAATGCTTCATCCATCTTCTTAACACCCACATCCCTGAAATTCATATTTAAAAAGAAAAAAGAGATAAGTCAGTGGATAAGGGGGATTGATGCCTTATCTGACAAAATGACCAAGGCCTGAACAAATGCAGTCTAATTGTCTCTTGCTAACTCAGCAAGCTTGGCTGTAGCTGCCCCCACCAGTCTACCTACATCTGAGCACGAAATGGCAGCATCTAATGAAAGTCCTTCCTCTGGGGTAGCATGAAGATATCAAGAAAATGTCATTCTTTACCATATTTATTTCTCCTTCCCTGGTCAGTAGAAGTAAAATATAGTAAAGAATGGTTCAGTTATCTTAGGAAGATTCAACTTTTGCATTGTGAAATTCAGGTTGCAAGTCATAAAAAAAAAAAAAAAAGAAAAGAAAAGAAAAAAAGAAAGGAAATATGTTTCATGGACTTGTTAATGAAAGAGGCAGATTTGATTGATTGATGATGATGATGATGAACTTCTATCTGTCTGATACAAGAAGTGAGATTTGTCTCTTTTCAGATTCAATTACTAGTTACTCTCTTTGGTAAATCATTTTTTTGAGTTAAAATTCTTGTAATTGAAGTTGAATTCCATAATTGAAAAGTTGAATCACATATTTGTCTTGATTTATTCATGAAAATGTTGTGTTGTGGTTTTTTCAAGTTGATTTTGAGAAAGGTGTATCAATTCTGTTTCAGTAAACAAACATAAACACTCTAAAATTATGTTTTGAATGAACCAGAAGCAGGTTATCACTGAGATTGTGGAGAATGAAATAAGGTACTTTGTAACTGAAGTATTCTTGCCATCTTCTTAAGCCTTTATTCCGAAAAGTATCTTCATGCAGATAGAATAAATCATATTTGCAAGCCTTTCAGAAATGCCATTTTCAGACTCTACCTTCTGATGATTACTGTTCTCTTTTTTCTGTAAAGTTCTATAGAGAATATATTTTAATTAGCTTCCACTTGATACCACTTCATACACACTGCCCAGCTTTGACCCAGTGTCTGATCATATAGAATGCATTACAAAAGAACTGGTCATTTGAGTGCTTTAATATAGCTTTGCATTAATGTGAGACATCATTTAGACAAGGCATTAAAAGTGTTATTTTAATGACTGAAGTGTGTAGGGTGGGAAGAAGCTTAATCTTTATAGGAAGAACAATTTCAATTAGCTCTAAAATATTAATTTGTTGGTATGACTATATACTCTAATGTATTTGGCTACAAAAAAATCTAATGAATAATACATTGCTAGATGCCGGTCTAATTCCTGTGTTGTAACTAATACTGCCAGTTGAAACAAGGAAAACAGTCTTTTAACATTCACGGTGTTTTTTTTCTTCTTTTTTTTTTTTGTAAATCTGATTGCACATAACAATGAATTTTTTTTTCAGCATAATTTTTAAAGAAAGCATAAATAAAGAAAACAGCATGTGACTGTTGGATTGTTGAATAGTTTGCAAGTATAAAGTTAGCATTTGTTTTCAAAAAGTTCATGCCCCTTTTGTTTACCCAGTGAATTTAAAATACATTATAACTGACATAAATGTGTTATCCACTTGTGGAAAGCATGCTGATATTATCATAAGATTTCTATATGCTGTTAATCCATAATAGTGTATCTGAGAAGCAGATGTATTGTCCTTGTGATTTCTGTAGCACATAATTTAATTTATAAGCCTTGTATGCCTCATTCATTTTGGTGGTAGTAACCTCTGAAGTACTTTTATAACAGAACTCATAAAATCAATGGCAATAGCAAACCTAAGTTCATTAAGCAGTGAGAGAGCACCCTGTTTGCCAGAGTTAATATAAGGCCTTTGTAACCAGACATACTTCTGGAATTTCACAATTTTTCTGAACAATGTTCTTTCATAACCATAATTTTGAGTTGTTTTGCAAGCATACAACTTACATTGTAGCTTGTTAATTGCATGATAATTTGATAGATGTTTCTCCAAGACGATTGACCTATATCATCACCTACGCCTACGCTATTTATTTGTCTGAGGAAAAAGCTTAATTTAAGGACTTTAACATGGTCCCACAGCACATCTTTATCTCTAAATTGGAGAGGTGGATTTGAAAGCTGGACTATTTGGTGCATAAGAATTGGTTTGGTGGTCACATGCAGAGGGTGGTTGTCAGTGGCACAATGTCCAGGTGGAGGCCAGTCACAAGTAGTGTACTCCAGGAGTCCTTCCTGGGACCAGTGCTCTTCACCATCTTTATCAATAACTTAGACAGTAGGATTGCATGTTAGGAATTCTGCTCATGACTCCAAGCTGAGTGGAGCAGCTGACACAATAGACAGAAGGAATGGCATCCATAAGGACCTGGACACGTTTGAAATGTGTGCACATACATAAGAATCTAATTAGAAGGCTAAGTACAAGGTGTTGCTCTTGTGGTGAGGCAGTCCCAGGTAGGAGTACAGACTGGGAGAAGTCCTTGAGGGTAGCCCTGCAGAGAAGGACTTTGGGGTCCTGATAGAAAAAAAGCTGGACATGAGCCTGCAGCGTGCTCCTGCAGCTCAGAAAGCCAAGAGCATCCTGGGCTGTATCAGAAGAGGGGTGGCAGCAGGGTGAGGGAGGGGACTGTCCCCTCTGCTCTGCCCTTGTGAGGCCCCATCTGAAGTACTGGGACCCCCAGTACAGGAAGGATGTGGAGCTGTTGGAGGCCCAGAAAAGGGCTACAAAGATGACCTGAGGGCTGTAGCACCTCTCCTATGAAGAAAGGTTGGGAGAACTAGGCTTGTTTAATTTGGAGAAGAAAAGGATCCAGGAGGATCTCACTGTGGCCTTCTAGTACATGAGGGAAGCTTACAAGCAGGAGGGGGACCAACTTTTTACATGTGATAGGACAAGGGAGAATGGCTGTAAACTAAAAGAGGGGAGATTTAGGTTAGATGTTAGGAAGAAAATTTTTTATTCAGATGGTGGTGAGGTGCTGGAACAGACTGCCTAGAAAGGTTGCGGATGATCCATCTCTGGAGACATTCAAGACAAGGCTGGATGGGATCCTGAGCAGCCTGAGCTAGTGAAGGGTTCCAATGCTGGGAAGTGGGCATTGGAGCGAGATGATCTTTAAGGTCCCCTACAACCTAAGCAATTCTATGATTATATGATTAATGTCATGGTGTTCCAAGTGATCTTATTTCCCTTTAGTGTCAGAATTAGTCACTGACGGTTTTCTGAAAGAATACTGTGATCCTGAGACTTTGTTTATTCCTGTTCATTCCCAGAAAGAAGCCAAATGCTTTGCCTGTATAAACTGGCATAACTGTGTTAAAGCCTGTTTGGTGACCATCTTGGATTATCCCACATTCCCATATCACTTCAACAGTAAGAATACACAAGCAAAATATATTGCATACCTTCTTAAGTGTTTTTAAGAGTCATTAGTGCTTATGTGCTTCTGCTCAGAAACTCCTTGCTCCTGCTCACAAAAGAATGGAGGCACCTCCTCTGGTGCACAGACCTCATTATGGGTATGTCATTTAGAGAAGGAGATTTGATTTCAGACATACTCCAGTGCCAAGAATTTCCTGTTGTCTCTCCTCCAGGTCAGCATGCCAGATCAGTCCTCAGATGCACTAATTTTTTGTAGGCTGATTGAGCAGTGAGTTGCTGTGTACCTTCCTAAGGTCCCCAAGTCACTTGCTAGGGTCAGCCATCTAAATTGAGAACAGCTAAGGCTCCCCCACACATCATGCTTGAATCAAGCAACGTGCTTCTTTAGTACCTGCTGATGTAGTTGATTATGTATCATTTCTCAGCAAAATAATAAATTCATGTTTAATAGCCAACTGTGAATGAAGGTCACCATTTCTATCAGTAAATAATCTAAATTCAGGTAGCCTAATATCTTAGTTTGCAAATTCTGGAATAAAAATCCTGTATTTTTATTATTATTATTTTTTTTGACTGCCTATTGTTTTCTCCTTTCCTCTGCAATAAGGGACGGACAGTTAAAGAAAAAAAAAGCACCAACAAGATGTTTTTAAAAAAAGGAGAAACCTATTTGCAGTTTCAGAAACTAGGTAAAAGAATGCTTTTGTAATAGATTTCATGCAGCAGTTGGCATTGGCAGTACTGCAAAAAGAGATGTATTCTGTCGTGCTCTGTTTGATCAAGTGCTAAACCCGTGTGATCAATAGAGAGACAGATGTCGGGTGCAGATGGCGATGCCGTGATACCTGGGGCAGAGTGGGCCTGCCAGAATGACAGAATGGGAACAAGGAAGAGCAGCAATGCAACAGAATGTGACAAATGAAATTAGGGTTTATACTAGTCGATAATTTACAGCTAATAGAAAGTGACAGAATTTTTCAGCATACAGCACATTTGCTCTCGTAATACTATAGTCAATGTATTTTTCATGCAAAACAATAGGAGCTGAAGTGAAGACTAGGCTCTAGCTATATGTATTTTGTTACACTGCAACTTGTACAATTGATTTTTAAGCAAAACTAGTGCCAAGTATATGAAACAAGATTGTATTTTCAATTTTGAAGTGAATCCATTCAATACTCAGATTGTGTAGCAGACCTCTAAAAAGAAAGTGAAAACATTATTTTCCATTTTACGAACATAGAGATCCACCATAGTCACATCAATAAGCATCAAATGTCCATTGTTATTTGAACACCGAGTTTGTCTTCTAATTCATTCTTTATTAATTAAAATAATGGAGTAAGCACAATCAGATTTCTTCTCTCCCTTCTCCCAGTTCCAATAAAAAATAGTTTATGCACTTGGCAGCTTATTATGCTATATTTTATGCTGTTATAATGCAGATCAGAATGATCAGTACCTCAGGGTCATACCCTTTATTTTAAAGGTTAAAAACACTTTTATTTCCATTTCTGGCTTTGCTCAGTCTCATGAACTCCATGTGTGTATACATGTGGATACATAAATGCATAACACATATACTACACATGCACATATATAAATACACATATATGGAATGTGAACATACTAAAGATGAATCACGCCCTCTTCAATGATGCTCTTCAAGTTTACCCTATGTCAACTTTGATAAAACAGACCTCACATCTTATTTATTTGTAACTGAAAATGTAATTTAGTGGTACACCCTTTTACTGCACAATTTAACATTTTATGTTTATGGGAAAAAAAGAATGGACTTTTTATACTAAAAGAGCAGTTAGGCTGTACTCTGCAGGCTTTGTTTTCATGAGTCCTTGGAGTAAAGAGTCTTCCTTTAACAGTCTGTGATACAGCATTCATCAAGCCAAACTCTGAATCAGAACAGAAAAAAAAAATCTCTCTTGCTCTTTCCTACTACGTACCACTGCTCAGCTTTATATATTTCATACAGAAAGGTAAATATATTTTAATGCTGATGTCACCTGATTTTTAGGGTGCAATCTGAACTGAGTATGGACACACTAAACACAGAAAATCACCATTATGAACACCACTGCCTTTCCTTCAGGCCTCTGACAATCTTCTCAGTAATCTATCACACTCATTTCTATGGTATGTTAGTTTCAGTGGACACTCATTTTGACTTGATGTCATGATATTCACACCTAGGTGAGAGAAGACCTTTTAATGTAATTTTTCTTCCTGAAACTGTGCAACTGTCAGTCTTTATTACACTTACATACAGCATAGCTAAAATTTCCATCAATAATTCCTTGGATAATGATAGATTAGTTTGACAGAAACAGCTTTGTAGAATGTTGATATATACATATGTTAGTAAAACAATATATTTTCCCATTCTTTCATGTGCCTATTGGCATAATGAATTTGTTGCTTTTCCTATGCCTGCAGACAGCTTTTGTCCTTAGGAATGTGGTTTCATTGCAGAAGCAGGTTTGTGCATCAATAAATACCATCTTGCAAATTCTAGGCATCAAACAGATTCATTAATACGAGATTCTCATATTTTGCTTCATCCTATTTTTCCAACATTAGATATGCTATGAAAAGTTATTTACAGATATAAAAGGAAAGAGTAACTAGTTACGTTCAGCATTTATAATATCAAATAGACATTAAGAGTGCATTGTGCAATTTGTCACATTTTAATTGATTGTTTAATTGTCCTAAGTTTTAGGGAGCACGCCAAAAACTTTATTACCAATTCAGTATACAGGTGAAAACCACAGTAAGGACTTACCCCCAAATAAGTCTATTTAGACACCTGTATAAGATTTGAGTTTAGTTAATTCATTGTGTTTGCATTTAGCAAACTTTACTGCATTTATTGCTGATTCTGTTTAACAGAGAGGTTTTTTGTCCTGAATTGTCATCATGTTTGGTAAATCAGATGCCTGAGCCTCCAGTGGATACAGAAGTGCTAAGATTCAGAGAAGCCTAGAAATAAAAAGGAAGCTATTTACCTATTTTCTTACCAAGAGGAGTGTGAGACTTAAAAGTGAAAATAGTTTTAGCAGTGATTTATATTTTCCTTCTCCAAAAGTGTAGCCAAGCAAAACAGAGGAGACAGCAGGTCTTCTCCTCTGAGCACTGGCGCAGTGGTATCATCTTGGAAAGCCAAGCTGGGAGAAGAACAATCATCTGTGAAACTGAGAGCCTGGCATGTTTCAGGTGCCATTAATCCACACTCATGTGCCCCAGCTGCTACACTGGCTGAAAGGGGCTCACCTGTTGCAAAGACATTGACTATCCAGTAACTTAGGGAGCTGAAAAAGAATGAGCAGATGTATCAGCCAGAGCTGGCACCAGATTAAGAAACAAATCAGAACCAGAGGTTTCTTATGACTCTGTTGGCTACAGGTTCAGGCCCACAGGAAGCACTGACACTTTACACAGCCATACGCATCCTGAGATATAATCTGATTGACGCAGAAATTCTGCTAGGTTCAAGTGAAAATGGTGTCAAGTTTATTGTACAAAACTCTGATGAGCAAAATAGTATTAAACATTCTTTGTCTAATCTTTTATGGTTACCTAAAAAATCGCTTAGCATTTTAAAGTGGGTTCTTATGTAGAGAAAATGTGCATTTGGCTTATGGTTGACTGAAAAATTGTTTGCAGCTGTATAAATCATAACCTGTCTAATATTATAAATTAGGTGTATACTTATATTGTGGAGCCTTTCATTATTACTATGTGATTTAAAACGGAGCTACATTATCACAGGGGAAATGTAGCATGTCCCTTTGTGGACTGTGAAAGTCAGAAGTACCAAACGGTCCTATTTCAGTGAAAACGTACAGATTTATCTGAGCACCAAAGGCAATCATTCAACTGCGTAAGACTAGATTCAAGCACATCTAAAGATCTTTTTCTACAGATCACAGAAGTCATTACAGATTTTAGAACAATAAAGAAACTCAGTTTGCCATTTATGAAACCTCACTGCACTCAGATCTTGAGTACCCCGCACAGCTCTGATCTCCACAAGTGAAGGTCAGCTAATGTAGGTAAGGGAGCAGCTATCTTACAGCATTAGACCAAAAAATATATACATCTAGGTCTCCTCTATTTTGTAAAGAGAGAGCTGAGGGGGAAGGATGATACAGGCTTACAAAATCTTGAAGCTAGCCAATAAAGCAAAAGAACTGTTACTCCTCACATCCTGCAATACTAGAGGAAACTGGGAGAAGAACAATTTAAAACATATTACCTCAACAGTGAACTTTCTGAATCTGATGACAAAGGAGCCTGTGAAAAGAGACTGTATCAGCAGGTTCAAAAAGAAAGTGGACAAATTCACGGACAATCGATCTGTGAATGATACTAAGGTGATATACTAGCTAACATTCCTAATCCATGTGTGTGCTTGGGAACTGCTGGGGGATGAAGTGCAGAAGGTAGCCAGGTTCTCTTGTTCTTAATAAATTAAATCTGTTTCTAGAGACAGAGTTTGAATTAGACTGACCACCTTCTGTTCCAGTAGGGCACCTTTTATGTCTCTGAAGAAGATCCAGTAGCACAAAGACTATAAGAAAAATCTTTCTGCTATCAACATCAGGCAGGAGAAGAGCTTCTGAGTCATGGGGTTTTGCCAGAAGTATTAGTAAAGGATTCATTTCAAAGACGTTTTTAAGGGTAGTAGCTAAGATTGTGGTTTATTTTTAAAAGTAAAATACTCAATTCAGATTTGTAAAGATGTAAATTCTGTTTTCAATTTATTGCCATTTAACCATCAAATTAGGTTATTTAATGTAATTAGGTTTTGATGGTAAATGAGCAAGATAGATGTATCCTTCCTTCAGTAATCACAGAATGCCAAGAACTGATGCTTTTGCATGAAGATAGGCACCCAAACAGGGTGGACTGAGACAGAAAAGTCAACCAAAGGTTATAATGTTCATAGACATCAATATAATATACTTAACAGGTTGCTACCCAGAGGATCTTTTTGAAAAACACTGATCACTGCCATATTCTAGAGCATTTCCTTTGTTACTTGCATTTTGATGGCACCTATATCATGTTAAAACTGGCATATCTCCTTGTTAGTAGGCACAATTCCACCCTAACAGATGGCCATGATGACAGACATGCCAAAGAACCAGTATGTGTATCAAGTTTGATTATTAGGGATGATATTCCTATCCAAGAACGTTTGAGTGGCATTCTGTACTGATCGTCTGAACCTATTGGTAGGGGTTGCAACAAATGCTGTTTCACTAAAGTCAAGGGATGTGATAACTACAAAATATGGAAATTAGGTCTATGTAGTTTAAGGGTTTGGTAAAATGGAAATAAAGGCCACTAACTCTAGATCACTCACTCTAATCTAGCAAAAATTAGTCACAAAGAAAAATTGTTAACTTACACTGACTATCTAAAGGCATAATTTAGTTATTATTATTTCTGGTTATTTCCTAGTTAACTGTTCTTTGTCAAATGACACTGTATCTGGCCAGCATAGATCCTACTGTAACACAGACACTACAAATATATGCTGAAAGGAGAGATCGATCCAGAGGAGATAGCTGGAAAAGCATGCTAAGTTTTATTGAGTCTCGTCTCAAATCACAAAATTTCTGAATCCAGTATTTTTCAGAAGAAATAACTCATTTTAAAATTGAAGATTGTTTAATGATAACAAAAATATTTTAGCTGTTTTAAACAGAAATTAGTATGTGGTGAAAAAAATATCTTCCTCTTTTTGGGGGGCAGAGGTAAATATGAATCACAGGTGTCAAAAAATGCGTCTAGTACTCTGTCCTCTGTTTTCTCTCTGAAAAAAATCACTGGGATGCATAAAGAATATCCTAGAAAGTGAAATCCAGGAAAAAAAAAAAAGAAATCCTTGTTTTTGTGATGATTAATGATATTTTTCATTTTTTTTTTCTATGACAGATATTTTTACCAAAGGACTGCTGAGGCATCAGTATTGATTTCTTTCATACTTCTTTACATTTTTGTACTTCTGTTTTGCATTTTAAACACAGAATGAGAAGTATCAAAGGCCCCAACTAGATGGATTTCACTGAGTTTGTTATGTAGGAGCTTGCCATGTATTTTCCATTTGAACTCAGAACATGTGATCTTGCCTACAGATGCCCATCCATTATTTCCATTGGCTTATCGGGCATCACAGTAGTGTAGCAGATCCAGATGTGTTTTTGAATGATCTAGTAAAGATATTTCTTTGGTGAGATTATTATTTAACTTTTGCTCTTCAAAGTCATCCATACATTTCACAAGTGCAAATTCGTTAAACTATAAATTACACTTGTGAAGTCTGACTTATGTTGATTGAGTTTGTTCCCTCAAGTTTTCATTCAGGTGTGCAGTGGCACCAGGTAAGCTGATCTTTGCTGTCCTTTTTTAAGCTAGTATTCTAACCCCGTGATCTGTGACTGTTGAACACATTTTAAAAGTGTCATTTGCAAATTCTATAAAAATTTTCAGCTAAAATCTTTTTTCTAATTATTATAAACACAAGCCTTCCAGAAGTCTTTAGAATTAAGATATGTTCAGGGGGATTTTATTTCTTTTGAGTTGTTCTTCCTCAGAATAATTTATATTAATTTTTTTTTTCTTGATTAGTATTAAGGACACAGTTCAATAAGAGGATTGAAATAACTTAAAAGATTGGGTTACTTTGGCAATGGAAGACTGAAATTGAACTTCACTGCTCTAGCCTGTGCCTTTCGCAGGAGAGAAATAAAACTGCAGGAATACTTTTACCACCATTTTACTCTGAGGAAATTGAGAGCATAGTTAGAACACGAGGATGCACAAAGGGCTCATTCATTGCCCACAGCTGGGCTGGTCTGCTGGCTGGGGCTGTCTAGTGTCCTATGGAAATTCTTCACGAGACAGGAGTTTGCATCTCAAATTCTCTTGTCTGGGCCAAGATCTTTCTTTTGTAGGAGCTTTTGTATTTTTCAGAAAGCTTTGTGCTTAGATATGTATGTTTCTTGGATATGTGTTTCTGTTAGGTATTTTCTTGAGTGATAATCGCCTGAATGCTCAATGGTTAAATGTGGGTGCACTAATTTTACTGTAACATCCAGAAAAACCAGTGCTGAAGCTACGCTGTTCCTTTTTCCAGTATCAAACATTAAGGAGTGAAATCCAGCTTTAGGAATAACATTAGGTATTACATGGCACATTTTAGATGAGGTGCAAGTCTGCCACAAGATTTGCAGAATATTTTTTGATAATGGACAGACTTCTAACATATATTTCCTTTTCAAATACAAGTTTGCAGTTAAATAGAAGCTAGACCAATCCGATAATTTTCCTGATAAGCCATTAAATGTTTCCCATTGAATGCTAATTCTATAAGACCAATACTCTTAGTCAGGCATTGCTTTTCATCTGTTGGAAATGTTATACTTAGAAATGCCACTAATAGGTAAGCATTCAATATCTGTTCTAATTTCTAAGATCAACATATCCACTTTCCATGTCTTTACAAAGTTAATTTTGTGCTGTGTGTCTTCCTTGTGAAATTACAATTTACATTTTGATTTACCATAAAATTCAGTTCAAACTTTTCCTACTATTCCATTTTAGAGATCCGGCTGCTTTTATTTAACAGATTGTCCTTTGATCTCAAGGAGACAATTGCTGCTTTACTCCTTTAATGAAGCTTGTATTATTACAGTGAAAATGAATATTAGACCAAATGGTAGTAGAAATCCCAGAGGGAAACATGCTTCTCTGTATCTTGGAAAAGCAGTATATTTCACTTTAGTCCATGATATACTGAATAAAGTCCCTGTGCATATTTACTCCTCCTTAAAATATTTATAATGTGTATATGTAATTATTTATTTATTTAAATATTATGGGGTATTACTTCTGTTCATGAGAGGCACTGTACTAATCAGAATTCCTCTGTCACTGGTGACATGTTAGGCAGCTCGTAAGTGTTAATATGATCATCTGGTAAAGGAGGAATAAGTAAAATAAGACAGTTTTTACATTTAAGCAGCCAATACCCATATCTTACCTGGCCTCCCCACAGACATCAATCTGAATCATGCTTCTTTGTCTTTTGGACCCCTTATTTCCTAGAAGCTGGGATGAATCAGATTTGAAAGTGACTGTCCAGACAGGAATAGGAGGCAGAGTGGACACACACTGATAATAGAAAGGAACATAAGATAAATGTTCTTGATGTTAAAAACTAACTTTTGAGAAAGATGTCAGGTATGGAGAATGCAGGTAACGTGGTTCTTAGCAGCACAGAAACAGATCCCTGTCCCTCATGTGACACAGTGAGCACTTTAAGTGACCACAAACCAGCAGATTTATTAACAGCTTTGATAAACTTTTAGTTCTCTTGATTATTTTTCCACCTTGGCTGCCTTTTGTAGACACAGAGTCAACTGTGAGAAGAGTATGTCATTGGCTTCCCCACACTGCTATGCTGAAGGCTTAATTTGGAAGTATCCTTGGGCCATTACATCATTCTGTAGAAAAATGCATACACTGCAAGTGAAGGCACATTGTAAGGACACAGTAAGGTCTGCAACTGTGTGCTGCTAGTTGTCATCACACACACAAACTGCTCAAAAAGAGGACATAGTTTGATTAAAATAATGTTAATTATCTCAACACAAATTGATTTGATTACCACAAAGATACTCGTACCCAGCAGATTTGCAAACATGAGGAGCTTCACTTTCCCAGACTTACTTCTGACTGTACTCTATATCTGAATCCTGAAATAACTGAAAATAGAGAGAAGTCCTGAATCAACACTAAGGAGAGGAAGAAATATAACATGAACATCATTAGTTAAAACTGAACAATCTCAGAATAAACAATTATTCTGTGAGTTAAACCCTACTTTAAGAGAATTTTTAACTCCTGTCCAGTACTAATGATAATATGGGCCACTCAAACTATTTATCTTATCTATACAATGTGAAATTCTTTCTAATACAGGTAAAATAAGCTGTATTAGACACCTGTGAGCAGAAGAGAAAGATCTTACTGCCAATTCTTATTACAAGGTATTTTTTTATTTTTGGTAGAATAAAAAAGAATTTTATTTTTCTGCTATTCTCCTTGTAGAATTCTGTTAGAGAGCAAACAGGAGCAATGAACAGAGATTTAAAGTGATGAGCTGTCCCATGCCTGTTTACAAGTCAGAATTTCATTTTACACAGAGTTCTCTATAGTGACTTTTTAAAATTTAAATTAGAAACATGGCCAGCAATGCATGCAAAATGTTCATTCATTGTAGTAAACTACAAAAATATTGCTTTTATGCAATGAGAATGCCATTGTAGAATTTTAAAAGGCACAGAAATAAAAGACTCCGGATTGGAGTGATTTAAACAAACTCACTAGGATATAGTAGATGATTAAAATACAATCTATAATTACATTACACTGGTATCAGGTAAGGATAAAAGCCTATAAATACACTGGGGTCAGGGTAAGCATAAAAAATGAAACAGTTATTTGAATAATCTGAGATCAAGTTGCAGTAATTAAAAATGAATGTATTATTCAAATGAAGGAATTAGGTTACAACACTTCTCATATGAAAATATTATTGTGACAGACTGAAATAAGTTGGAAGTGATTTCGATAAAAAATTGGGGCAAGAAATATAATGATTTACATTGGGGAAAAAGTAGACGATCTGTGTGGATTTGCAGCCCCTCCTTCCAATTTCTCATCAAAACTCATACCTTTCAAGTGGCCTTCAAAAATCATCCACTCCCCCTTGTCTCTTCCTGGACTTCACTCTCTCAGACATATAGATCAATCCATTAAAAATTAAAAGTGCTGTAAGTAAGGATTGTACGTACACTCACAAATAAATTAATGGGCTCTGCACCCACTAGCAGGCATATTGTTTAATCTACCCTACACACTGCTGTTTATCCATGTTTATTGCTATTACCCAGGTCATTTCTGTCATTTGTCTTCTATTCTTTCTTTGTCATCTTCTGTCAGTCTGGAGGCCAAAGTCTACACATAAAACTAACACAAAACAGTGCCATTCACGTAAATATTTGATGCTTACTTGCAGATTAAGCACGTGTTATTACAAACAAAGGTTTTTAAATCTCACCTTTCCACAGCGAACTCCTTGGGGCAGGAACCTGTCTGGAGATGTCTTGAATATGTAAACCAAGGCTATTTAATTATTAATAGTAATTAATAATGAAAGAATCTAAAAGTACTTCTTTCGGGTAATAACTTTCATATCCCTTGTATTAATTAACTTCTGCCAATGTATTTTGAGAGCCAGCTCTCAGTGGCTTTTTGCCTTTGCCTATAGCAGGAGTAAAGAGAGCTGCTCTCCAGGTGCAAGTATACCCACCTGAAATCCTCCCTGAAAAGGGAAGGAGAGAATATCAGAAGGCAGAGCAAGATCTGGATTATCTTTCTTCCTTTTTGTCCACTGACAGTCTCAGTCTCTCTGCTGCTGCTGAAACTCTCCTCAAATATTGTGTCTGCAAAAGTCTGTTGAGAAGATCATTTAGTTCACTTAAAATATGCCCTCTTAAATCCTCTCTCAATTTGTCTGTCATCCCATAGTACATTTAAGCCTCTCATTCTTACCTGTAAAATCCTTCATATTTCTCTTTTGTAGTCACTTTTGTTTTCCCCGCAAAATGCTGTTCTCTATGACCAAGAAAGTGGTTGGTTCTCCGTTTTATACATTTTTTTTTTCTTTCAGTGATTTACAAATTTCTCAAAAGGCTGTTCATGCTGGAACTTTCTACTGGTACTGCTAGCTCTTTTCTGTAAATTCCTTCTCAAAGATCGTATTATCTTGGCACACTTCCTTTTCCAGAGGACTGGATGTATCATTGCATGCCTTTTGCTCAGATATATCTAATCTATCTATCTATCTATAGATTAGATATCTATCTATAGATTAGATATATCTGAGCAAAAGGCATGCAATTATACATAGGGAACTTAAGGTCAAGAAACTGAACTGTCTTGAATGACCTGTCAAAAATAGTCAAATAAAGCAACTACAGCTCGCTATTTCCATTTCTCAATCTGTGTTCACTCTTTGGCTGCCTGTGCAGTTAATTTAGCTAATAATGCCGTGCATAAGGTAAATGAGCAATGAGATAAAATGTTAATTCAGATTCAGGGAGATGACTTGTGTAGAACTACCCTGCACTGATAACTGAAGGCTACAAAGTACAATATCTCATGTTTAGTTTGCCCATTTCTGGTAATGTTGTTAAGTAATTTATCCTGACTAGCTACTACGTATCTCTACAACAAACTCTTCAACTTTAAAAATAACTGTTTTTTTTTAGCTGGATATCATCCCAGTAGACTGATCACAGTAAAGACTTGAGGAAATCCTAGTAATGGCCGCTAAGTCAGATTCTTGCACATGTACACACATGTTACACTGTATGTGTTACCTGACTGGCATATAGATTAACGACAATCAGCTAATATTTTATCAGTTTGTATGTAATGAGAACTGAGAGTGTGGAGTACAGGGCTGAAAGCAGAGAGGAGAGAAAATGAGAAAAGAAAATTAATCAGGAAGAAGATACCAAGTGAGAAACCCCCTAGCTAAAACGACTTAAATGTACAATAAGAAGCTATACTGAAAGGCATTTTATAGTGTTACGTCAAGCAGCATCCCTCAGTACTGGGGAAATAGCTCTAAACTTCCTCTCCTGCACATGAGCAATATTTTTCATTATGAAGATAGACACTAAATCCTATTTCCACTTCCAGGGTATAGACAACATTGATTTTTCCGGTGTCTTAATAAAAGACGTATGAGGGCACATTTTTTGAAATAGGATAGTGTGGGATCATCTCCTCAGGACCAGCAAGGAGCAGGCTAACTGAAAGAGTAATGGAGTGTACCAGTGATTCTGAGTCGTAGATGCAGATGGTTGTCCACATGAGTGCTAACTTCTAGGAGAACAAAAAGATAAGACACAGTGAAGCATCTCCAAACGGTTGTGGATACTGTGAGCTTCGCTGCTTGTGAACTGGCTTGCATTCAAGAGACCTTGTTTTGGTCTGAGTTATATGTAGGTTAGGCAATGATGAACTGTGTGTTTCCGTCATGCCAGACTGCATTCACTTTTCAAGCCCCAGAGAGATTCCAAGTTGTTCATTATACTTTGCCTTGGTTAAAAAGGAAGAGCAGCAGAAGATAACATTCAGTGTCCAGTAGGACTGGTCAGGGAAGTGTAGAGGTGAGTCTGTTAGTGGGGAGGAGGTGTGATCATGAGAAAAGCCTTAACAGCAGGGTAGATTGCCAGGCAGCCTGCAAGGCTTCATAGGTAATTGCTGCCAGTTCTTCCATTCTGCTTTGTAAAAAAACTTCTATTCCCAGGGGCATCCCAAACAGTTAATGTAACTTTTCTTTAATCTCTTTGACCTCTTTCCTTCGAGTAGTCTCATACCATTCCTCTTAAGACTCCGTGTGGTACTTTGAAAGGGCCAGCTGGACACAGGGGTTCATGCCAGTACTCTGAAGCAAGCCAAATTTCACCTCAGGGTGTAATCCTTCCTTTTCCAAAAGGCAGACCATTCTTCTGGGATGGCTGCCTCCTTGACTCTGAGTTTCTTCATCATTCTCATGAGACAGAGATAAGTGTTCAAAAGTATCCACAAAGTTTTGACATCACGATTCCCTTTTGCTTCAGTGGGAGTCACACTCCCTGGAATGCTGTTTTGCACAGAAATATTATGTAGCAGCCTGAATATTTCCTGACTTAGTTGCAGCTTTTAGCTATCCAGTTTTGTACTAGAGCAATTTAAGCAGAAATAAGTGCCTGATCGGTTTGAAGTAAGCAAAGGAGATTGTGATGAAAATATTCTGGTAGCAAGGAGTGGACAAACTTCACTCTGCTTTACGGGGCTCTGTGTGCTCCTGCTGGGAACCGTGCAGCCATGGATCTGGGGGACTGGTCAGGGCACTGGACTGGGCTAACACACGTAGTGATGGATGTGCGTGTGTGTGTGACACAGCCACGCTGCCCAAAAATGCACCTTCACAGAGGCTTCAGCGTCCATCATATCCTGCTTACTAGAGGTCGTGACGACGAATGTGAGCCTACAGATGCCTGACTTTCAGCACGGCGTCGTGCCTCTGAAAGTTTCTGTCTAACAGCAGAGGACTGAATACGCGATTTGTGTTTGGAGTTTCCCCAGGGTGCCCTGTCTGGGCTCTCCACAGAAGACACGGATGCAACATCCACTCCAAAGTCGTGTTTTATAAGCGTAGGTGTATTATATTAAAAAGGAGGAGGGCAATATCCCCTGATTATCTCCCACAACGAGCCAGCTCCGTGTCTAAGCGTTTTGCTGTCTGGGAGCTGCGGTCAACCCTCTCGGGCACAGGAACGGAAAGCTCCCGCTCTGTCGCGACAGGGAACACGCTGCCCGATCGTCGGGAATGTGCCGGGCACGAGGGGGGGGAGGGGGGGCCGCGGAGAGGGGTGGCGAGAGCGTTTAATCAAACTTCCCGAGAGCCGCCCGCCTTATCAGCAGGCGGGCGCCGCGCCGTGCTCAGCCTAGTGTAAAATGAAATAAATAACGGCCCCGCCCCTCCCCCGGCCCGGCGGCTGCGGGGCGGCAGCGCCATCTGCCGGCGGGAGGCGGAGAGGGATGTGCAGGGCACGGCCGGCAGGGGGCGCTGCGGAGCGGGGGAGGCGGGAGGGCCGGAAGGGCTCGGGGAGGCGCAGGGCTGCCCCTGGTGGCGGCTCTGGTCCTGCGCGCTTCAACGCGGAAATGGAATCGTTTGCAGGTCGCGAGGGCGGGGCGTGCTTCGCTGGTCATCCAGAATAAAAGCAGAAGTTAAAAAAGGCATAAAAGTGACGTACAGGCTTACAGATTAGTTTGTCGTGTGTTCAGATCTGGGGAGTTGGTTGGCTGGTTTGACCCATTCTTATCTAATAGATCGAAAATGATGCAGCGGCTACAGCGACACATCCAAACGGTATTCTCACGGTATTGAATCTACCGTGGACCTTTCTCTTTAAAACAGTGAGCCTTTTCACTCTATACCGCAACTCATGTGATGAGTGCTGCTTGTATTCCTACTTCTCAAATAATTGGCATCGTGATTTTTAGCTAGAGTTTTGAAAGGCATCTTTCAACACAGCATCACAGGGTTCAACAGAATTTATGCTGCACAACATTTAAAAAAAAAATGGAGATTTTCATGTTCAGTGTTTAATCCCCTTGTGTGCTTCCCTTTCCCCCTATTTCACCCATGTTTTTATCCTGTCCAGCTATACTGACCACATATAAGCTATGGTATGGAAGCATAGTTTGGCAAATATAGCATTTGTATATATGATAATTTAAATGTAAAGATCCTTTAGTTTGTAAGCATAATTGTTTTCAGTGGAGTATATCTTAACTAATTAATTCCACAGATCCCAAACTGCCTTGAGTTTGTATTTGATTCTTTTTTTTTCCTCCATTTTGTGTTGTTTCTTTTTAATACTTGGGAGTTGACTGGTGCTCTGCAGACACCAATACTAGTAACAAAAGGCCAGACAATGACGAGGCAGACGATGATTGTTTTTGAAGGAAATGGAACAGTTTATGTGAACGTGGATGAGAGGATCATCCTTTAATTTCTTGTGTTTTCATAAAATTAGTGGATTAAAAATCAATTGGTAGGAATCAGTCTGTTTCCATGCACTTGAAGAGTTTCCCATAAGTTAAATAAACCAGTATAGCCTGAGTATGGAAAGCAAATTAAAAAAAAAAAAAAAAAAAAAAGCTGCATTTGAAGCATCTGTGCATTTTCTACAGAAATTTCTTAAGATGTAAACAGTAAGGTTCTGATCACAGCCTTGCATTTAGACCAGTGGGTGGCTGAGAGTGCAGACTGGAGAAATATTTGGTTGAGTACATTGCACTAAATGACAGTACAATTGTCTGTTAAATTCAGTTTTTAATTCAGACACATCTTGAGGGGCCGCCGTTCTCTGTTCTGTATCAGCTCTGCTTTCTCCCCCTCACTCACATGTGTATTTTAGGCATTCAACAAAATGATTTTTCCTTCAAGGTGTATCAGCTTTAGAGAATCTGAATTGCTTGGTTTTGAACTTGTTCTAAACTCTACAACCTTTCTCGGGACTGTGAGTGTAAATACCTAGAAAATAAGAGCATGTAAAGTCAATTTGCAGAAAGTCGCTCAATGAGATAGGCAAACTACTCCTAAGGGTGACCTTGTAGAGTCCCATAGACTCTGGCAGGTGCCCCCAGGGAGCCAGCATGCTTTCGCTGGCTTCCCATTGAAGCATCTGTAAGAAGTGAATGCATAAGAAAGAAAGGTAATGAAAACTGACAAGTTGAAAAGAAATTGAGAGTTTAATCTGCGAAGTTGTGCTTGAGGGGGCTTCCATCATGATATTCCTGTGGTGTGGCAAAAAGAGAAAAAATTAAGAAACTGCAGAGTATGATGAACTTACATAATTTTTTCATGTACCAGGCGGTATTTATTAATTTCTTTTCTCCCACTTTACAGCACCTCTTTGCCTCTCAAAAAAGAAAATGAAGTATACAAAACCTGGCAATTATAATGAAAGTGTGAAATGCTCACAGATTATTTATAAGCATGCAAGTTATGTAGTTGCTGGAGATTTTCTCCCTTCTGCTCCTGCTTGGTGATGAAGAATGGTATTTTAATAGGCAGATGGTAAAGACAATAACAGTTTGGGGCTCAGCTGGGAGTTACATCAGTTTATTGCAAATTATTAGTTGATAAATGCTTTTGTTTACAAGCAAAGTCTTAAGCAGCTTTGTAATCAGTTTATCAGCTGCAGTCTGAATTTTGACAGCTTGCCTTTGGGTGTACAGTCACTTCTTTCCTGGCCGTTTAGAAATCATGCTGACCAGGCAGGCAGGCAGAATGGCATCTCCTGTGCACCTGTATGATGCTTGGTAAACTGACGTTTTTTATTAAATGTGTCTGAATGTACAGAATCCTCTTTAATTGCTAATCCGTGTTAGTGCGTACAGCAAGAGTCTTAACTGTTTCCTGGTTTGTAATCTTGTTGTTTCAACTTTGACCACAAGTAGCTTGGTCTTGCTGTTACCATTACAAGATTTGCTTTCTGCTGTTAACTCTTTCTCTTATTAGATGAACTAAGCCATATACAGACAGTGGTTTAAAATGTTTGTTTACTCTGGGCTTTGTGCATAGCATGGGTGATGTAAATGCCTTTGACTGTCACGAGTTTTCATTTCCTTTTACTATGTAAGTCCTTCTGAAAGTAATGCCTCCTATTTATTTCCGTGAAAACTGTAGTAGAAACAAAGGGCACGAGGACACTATTTGATAGAGCAAATTGTCAGCTACAAAACACTGCATTTTGACACAGTTACCATTAGCAGTGCATTTTGGCCAGTTATAAATAAGAGCCTACATACTGTGCTTGTAACAATCTGCAGCAGTGGAGGTGCACCATTGTTTCACAACCGCTACAGCTGCATCATTGGTAGGAAAATGTTGTCCACTCAGTCCAGTTTTCACTTTGTTCACATCCAGTCTTTGGTTTCCAGAAACACTCAACAAGTGTTGATGAATGTCAATGGGTGACAAAATAATTTTTTTTCCATATGGAGGAATTCAGTGGCACACATTTTGTTTCATATTCATTTCCATGTCAGACACCATTCTATCAGCCTGCCCCTCTGCTGCCATCTGTCACACAGCAAAAAAATGTAACAGAATACTGTCAGAAAGGTTCAGGCTCTGCTGCCATACCACCAACATCTGCCTCTGACACTGTGGGCCAGCATCATAAAATAGGAGGTATTACTTTCAGAGCAGCCTTCATACATTTATTGCATTTATTGCAACAAGCAAAATAACAGAATTTTTATAACACAACTAGAGGAAATCTCTTGGTTCTTTTTTAGTAGTCTGTTTTGTTTTTAAATAAGAATTTTTAAATCGGGGCGGGGGTGGGAAGGGGGTGGGCTAGATCCTTGGATGAGTTTTACATTCTGGAATACATTTAACACGAAGATTTACTTTTAATACTTTCTGCTTACTTGTTTGCTTAGTAAGAGATCCAATGATCTACAGAAGAGTTGTTTTTTTAAGTCAGTGAAGTACCACTTTGCTTCCATGGTTGTTGGAACTGAGGTAAACCAGTTCCTGAACCTTAAACCAGGAGCTAATTGCTAATGAGGTAGCCAGCAATAATAACACTTGTTTTCTCACAGTTACAGTATACACAATTGATGTTCAATTTTCTGTTTGTTTTCAAACAAATTTTTTTTTTCTGTATCACTCATAGTCTGGAGTTTCTTCTGGAATGGGTCCCCTGTACTGAATCAGTAACAGGTCTCGTAGCTGATTTTTTTTTTTACTTTGTTTTTCCAGTCCATGTGCCCTTCTATTTAATTTATTTATTTCCTTTACAGATGCAGCCTATCAGTCCAGCTCCCTCTGTATAATCATTCCTCCCACACAGGTAGCTGTGCCATTCACTCTTCTTTTGCCTAAGAACAAGAGATGAGCCCTATAGTAGCAAGTGCAAGACAGCAGCAGAAAGTCCATGGATAAGATGTAGCATACTCCGTTTTCTCTGTACGGACGAGGTACCATTAGAGCCTGTCTACTGTCCCATTTAATCAGCTCATTTTTTCATACACGTTGCTCTCACAAAATAACTCTGAAAAGACAATCCATAGGCATCACTGGGTTTGTAAGGCTACAGAAAGGTCACCTTACAGCTGTGCTGTTCAGGAAGCAGAGACTATAAGAATGTGTGTCTCCAAAGCACAGCTTCACTTTGGCTAGGTTGTTTCAGCAGTGAGTTTTTTCTCTCTTTGAAACCTGGTGCATCCACAAAAGCTATGGGGACAGTGGGTGCCACCTGTGAGTGTCTCCTGGGAAGCTCCTTGTGGAGAACCCATTCACCAACCCTGTAGAAAGAAAAAGGTTAGATGAGTTTGCTGTCACAGTAAGTCCTGGCACCTTCGTTGCAGTGATGTGTGGAACACTATCAGCAAGGGTTTACTGGGTTGGTTTCTTTCAAACTGTTTATCGTTTCCTTTCTTAAGGATAGATTATGAAATAACTCTCAATTGAAATCCCAATTCAATTGCAAAGAAAGGATAGCATGGAATTCAAAACAGAAGAATTTGAAAAATGAAAAATTAAAAAAGGAAGAAATTACTAAACTTGTGTAAAATCTTCAACTTCCTTGTTTGAGTTTATGCTGATTAAAGAAGTATAACAGGTTTAGCATTTGTGGCAGGCTATTTAATTTCAATCTCTGAGCAGCAGATTTAACTTCTTGTGATGTGGGAGGATATTACCGTTTTCAGTTTCATTCCATAAGTATTGCCAGTTGTGCCAAACATTTAATAGTTTTACACTGTGGACTGTCGTCCACCAGGAACTGATATCACCTAAGACTTTTTAGAGCCATCTAATAGAAAGATATGTATTCTCTCTGATTAGCCCAGGATTTGAACGAAGGTCCCAGAAGAGATATATAAGCCTCTTAAATGCATAGAACTTCTAAGGATATGGGTTTAACTGTCTCCCCCTGTGGTAAATAAGCTGTGACAGCTCTATCAGGGGGGAAAATGGCAAATAAAATTACCACGTTATTTTCCTGTGAATATTTTCAGAAGACTAATCTATTTTGCTTCTTTACCTAATAGAACTCTGTTGTGTGTTACACCCGGACATTTAATTGGAGGAAACAAATAGAAATCGTCAAACTAACAAAAAGCAACCAGGCAACAGTGGAAAAATAAGAGGTCAAATCTCAGTTTTTGTTATACTCCCAGCTCTTCTAAAGCAGCGTACTTCATTTGAGAATCAAGCTTTTTGCAGCAGTAATTAGAGAGCTACTGGAATACAGACTGGGATGGTAGCCATAGATGTACTGCAACAAGGGAAAATCTACCACTGACGCTGAAACAGAGCACGCTAGGTTTGAGTTCGTTTTGAAAGGACTGACAAGTTCCTTTAATATTTTCCTCTTTATTTTCCCCAGCTATCTGATATATTTCACTGTAACATATATATATATATATAAATCACAGGTAGGGTTGATTATAAAGTCATCTATTTGGATAAAAGCACTGAACCTATAAGCATATGTCTAAGTTGAAGCCAGGCTCCATACTCAAGCTGACTCAGGTGCAAGAGAAGAGTAAAAGCTATATTCTTGGGGAGTGTTTTTCTTCTCTGTTTCTGGTCAGACATTTTATGTCTCAAAAGCAGGGATTTTAGAGCTGCCTTCAACTTGGCAAGTGCCTTTAAGCTGAGTATTTTTCTGTTCTGAGAAATAGCATTCCTAAGAGTTCTTTTATTTTGCAGTTTGCTCACTGAGTGAAAAATGAAGCAGGCTCTATATTCCATGCTGAAATAAAAAATAGCAAAAATAGCACCTACTCTGGTTTGTCTTCTGTACTGGTTTAATTTTATAGACTTCACATTTTTTGCAGTCAACACACTGCTGGCTTATAATATGCAGTGGGTTGTTAAAATTAAAGGTCAAGTATCTTTTAGCATTCTTTTTGGTCAGTAAATCAGTAAGCAAAGAAAAATGGTAGATGCTGGCAAATCATCTCAGTATTCTTAATACAGCACAAAAGCTATGTTTTTAAGAGTTTGTGAATTCTGAATTTGCAGGAATGATTTTTGAGACACTTTGCAGAGACATGTTTGGAACCCAGGCATTAAAATACATGAATGGCAAAAATGCTGTGCAAAGTATATGTTTTGTGTACACCAGTGAAAAATGTGAAGAATTATTTAGCAACTAGAAAGACTGTTCACAAAATGCTTTTGATTTATTGCTGTATATACTACAGATCCATATCACTTATTCTTACATTATTTTATTCAAAAACTTGTATGAACCATGAGTTGGCATGTTGTAGAATCCTGAAAAGGCATTAATCAACCTAAATAAACAAGTACATAGATCTATCTAACAACTATGAAGTAGTTAATAAATTTTTAGCAATTTTATTATAGAAAAAAGGTCTAAAAGAGTAGTGCTTAATTATCTGGACTCCTCTGTGCTGGGCTCTCTTTTGATTGTATTAATGAAGCAGCTGGCCCATTGTTTCTCTTTAATTCCTCTATTGTTTTAAGAATATGTCACAGCTCTTTATTCTTTTATCAGGTGCTGTGCAGGAGGATCCACACAATACCTCATATTCCTACTGTATTTGCCAATGCACAAAGAAACCTCCAAAGCATTTTTCAAAGAAGGGGCACACATAATTTATAAGTTCTCTTCCTTGTACCTCTCTACTGTCAAAAATTTCAACAGTATTGGATTTGAATTAATTCTATTTTTTTTGTTAAACAGTGTGTCTACATATAGATATATGTACTTTGTTCGTGTCAAAAATGAGATCTGCCCAGTAAGTTGCGCCACAATGAAATGGTGTTCATTGTGCTGAGTAGTCCCAACCCCATGGGTGAGAAGCAAGTGGAACCCAAATATGAAGATGCCACTCTATTGTGGTGTGTTAATTCTCCTTAAATGCTCAACAAAAGGAGGAAAGACAGTAAATTAACTCTAAACCCCATTACTGTTACTAAAAACGCATCGTTTTTAAGAATCAGAATATTTCACTGGGAAAGTTTAATTCAGTTGACGATGCCTGGAAGTCACTAAGAGGAACGCAGTCTGTTGTTTAAATAAATTCTGGTGTTCTTTTGACCCTTCTTGCAAAAAGATGTGTACACAGGAAATGGGTTATTATGTTGTCGCAGCAACACAATCAAATCTATTAAGCACAAATTTTACTATGCCAAAGTAGTACTTTTGAATTAACTGACACTGCAGATTGGTTTTAGTAGATATTGCCATTTATTTCTTGAATCCCTATGAAAGATGTATGCTATTTCTGGGTCAAAAATCTGAACTCAAATTGTTCAGCAAGGAAAACTGACTGAAAGTGGAAAACTGGAAATGCATTTAGATACAGGTTCAGATCATCGTTATTCTTTTTAATCTATGGAAAAATAGCAGCACTTCCTTCCACAAAACAGCTGTACTCAATGAAAACATTGCTTTTAGCAACTTTTTAGCCATTGCTTTTTGCTTAGTCACCTTTCCTAAAAGCAGGGATGTGAATCAGGAGGGTTTATGGTTACATCCATTTTGAAGCTGTTTTCTCTTAGAATTAATAGGGCAGTCCACCCTTAAATCGTTTTATTTTTTAGACAATGATCCATACACCCCTAACAGTTACACTATAAGATCTGCAAAAAGTACTGTAACAAATGAAACACGCCATTAGAAGGCTCACTGTGCTGGGCTCTTTGTCTTCACTGGAGTTGTTGTAGCATTCCAAGAATCAAAAAAGGATGGAGGTCCATTGCCTTGGTTCTGTCTTCAGAGCAAATTGATGATTGCAAATAGAATAAAAGAGGTATATTAAAAAAAATCCCCAGTGTAGGAGGAAAAAATAAAGGGCTATTTTAAAAAAGCAAATTCCTATTGTATTGTAGAGTTTTGTCCTACATAAAATAAAGTTCTGTATTTGCATGCATATCTGTCACCACAGTACTCCTTATTCTGTATACAGAAGATAGAGTATTACTGCATCTAAATATGATTTAATTGGTTCAATTTACGATATATTTTTTATACTAAGTGTGGTTCCGTATCTTGATGAGCCCAGATGTAGTTGTGCTTGTGGTTTACAGCATCCCATTGCTTGCATTTTATTATTTTTACAAAGCAAATGTCTATCAATCATAGAGATAAATTAGAAAAAATTGTGCAAACATGACACATTACCAAGATTTTTCCAGCATGCTATATAATTATTAACCTGATTTTTGCCATTGAAAGAAGACATGAATTACAGATAGCATGGATGAAGTTAAATGCTTTTATATTAGATCTATTTTGCTTATACAGTGTTCTATAGGTATGACCATACAATATAATTGAAGCTTTGTCAGCTCTGTAGCCTAGCAACAGATAATACTGTTAGGTTACTGAATTGCTCCTGGTTGACAAGTAGGGAGTATTTTTGTGTTTATCATGTTTGCTAATGATGGGATCCTTTCCAAAAGGCTTGTCTTAATCTTAATTAGAGTTTATCAGCAGAGGTCTGCATGACATTGTGCAGACACTGATTTCATAAATAATAAAAAGTGCAAGTGAAAAATTTGGCAGGAGAAGAAGATATTTAAGACCACTGATTCTTGTAAGAGCAGCATGAATTTCCAAAATGTAATCAAGTTTGAACTGTGACTCTATTCTTTATTATCAAAACTTGCAGTACACTCTGCTGCAGTTTTGACAGCAATTATGAGTATGATTTATAAGCTTCCTGTTAGGAACCAGATCTGTTTGCACAAGAATCTTGATCATAAACATTACAAAGAACAGTAAGTCCACAGTTTTTCAGGGACACCAGGACCTTACTTTTTTCTTTGCATAGAAAGATTTTTTTTTTAATTTAAGATTGTGGTTTTTTTGTTTTGTTTTGTTTTGTTTTGTTTTGTTTTGTTTTCAAGCAGCAAAAATGTTTGCTGTAAAAGATGCATATGAAGAATCCTAAAATAACCTTTCCATTTGGTGGAGACTCTGAAGGTATCAGATAGCTGTTTCATTGCCTGATGTCATTTGATAAAGAACTTATGCCAATGCAATTGGAATGTACTTTTTTCTCTAGTTTGCACAATATGATATTCTTTAACTTTCCCAGCTTTCTGTGATTGAGCATTTTTCATTCCTTGCAATGTAACTAGAAAGTTGAAATAAATACATAGTTAGTGTTTACAGACTTTTTTATTCTTTTCTTCTGGTTTACATGCATGTGTTATATAGCAGGTAAGTTTCTTTAACTGATTTGACTACAGATATAAAACAATATGTTGAAAACTCAAGAAGTTTTTATTTTCAGTTCCACAGGCAGAACTAGACTTGTATAGAAAAGTTTTCCATTGTCACAAAGCCATCTGATGTTTCAAAACCTTCCCTTCTGCAGTAAGAATGAAACTTCTTAACCCACAGTGTAAAACCAGTAAGACCCTATTCAATGTAGATAGAAGACAGGTGTACCCATTAAGGACAAGAAGGGGGCTGCAAATATGTTGAGCAATCATCTGCCTATCTGCTCCATTGCCACCTAGATTTAGCAAAGACTATTTATAGACATCCTTTTTATCCTTTTAAAATCCCTCATTAGCACTTCCCTTTGTTTTATCAAAAGGTATTGTGCTCTAGAGATAGTACTGCATATGTGCTAGTTGTGTTTTAGATTGGAGCAATGTTTGTGGTCGGCAAAATTTTTTTTTTGTTTGGTAACCAGCACCAGTAAGGAAACTCTGATCCCTAACAAGGGTCTCTAGACAGCATAATCCATACGATAATCATAAGTGGAACTTCTCATTAAATTTAGAAGCCTCTGAGAAGTTGTCTGCATTCCATTTTTCTGACTATACCATAGAAGACCCAAGACTTCTCTTCCAGTGTGCATACGGTGTACATGAAGGTGGCATATTTGCAATAGGGGGATTGAAGTCATTTGTGTCTTTCAAAGCCCCAAGTATTGCCTTACCCCTGCTACCAGAAGGGGATAGAGAAGGGGATACAGTACTATGTCCTGTCCCCATGGGCGAATCATAGAATTATAGAATCACAGAATGGTTTGGGTTAGAAGGGACCTTTTAAGATCATCTAGTTCTAACCTCCCCTGCTATAGGCAGGACACCTCAAACCCCCATCCAGCCTGGCTTCGAATGCTTCCAGGAAGGGAACATTCAGAACCCTGCTGAGCATCCTGTTCCAGTGTCTCACCACTCTCCCAGTAAAGAATTTCTTCCTAATATCTAGTCTGAATCTACCCTCTTCTAGTTTAAAACCATTTCCTCTTGTCCTGTTGCTACATGCCCTTATAAAAGGCCCTCCCCAGATTTCCTGTAAGCCCCCTTCAGGTACTGAAAGGCCGCTGTAATGTCTCCTTGGAGCCTTTTCCAGGCTAAAGAGCCCCAGCTCTCAGCCTGTCCTCATAAGGGAGGTGCTCCTGCCCTCTGATCATCTTCGTGGCCCTCCTCTAGACCTGCTCCAGCAACTCCACATCCTTCTTGTGTTGGAGGCTCCAGAGCTGACACGGTACTCCAGGTGAGGTCTCATGAGAACAGAATAGAGGGGCAGAATCATCTGCTGGTCACACTTCTCTTGATGTAGCCACAGATGCAGTTGGCCTCCTGGGCTGCAAGCGCACATTGCTGGCTCATGTTGAATCTTTCACAGTTGTCACTCCAAAATCCTTCTCCTCAGGGCTGCTCTCCACCTGGCCTGTATCTGTGCTTGGGATTGCCCCAACCCAGGTGCAGGACCTTGCACTTAGCCTTGTTGAACTTCAGAAGGTTGGCATGGGCCCACCTCTCAAGCTTGTCCAGGTCCCTCTGGATAGCATCCCTTTTCTCAAGCATTTCAGTTGCACCACTCAATTTGATGTCATCTGCAAACTTGCTAGGATGCACTTTGTCCCAATCTCCATGTCACCCACAAGGATGTTAAATAACATTGGTCCCAACACTAATCCCTGATGAACACCACTCATCACCAGTCTCCACGTGAACATTGAGACATTGATCTCTGAGTGCAAGCATCCAGCCAATTCCTTCTCCAGTGAGTGGTCCATCCATCAAATCGATTTTTTTCCAATTTTGCTATCAAGATGTCATGTGAGACAGCGTCACAGAAGTGATCCACTTCATTTCCAACAGCCAGAAGCATGCATCATTTGGGAGTTCATCTTACAGTGTAACTTAACAATATATAATGTTTTGTTGAAGGTATAGTGAAATGTCTCGATCAGTAAATGCCTCATTTTCAATAAAGAGAAAATCCTGAGAATCATGATGAAATACTCATATCTGAATTATGCTTAGTCAAAGGTTTATATTCAGTACAGGAATGAATTAAACTTCCATAGCTCAGATTTACTTCAGTAAGGCAATAGAGAGTGTTGTGCTCCTGGAGGTGTCACCTATTCTGTGCAACTATATGTGCTGTAGGTATGACAGCCCTGCTGCTGGGTGAAGAAAGCAGCAGAGCCCTCTGCCCGCCTCAGCTGTCCATTTTTTCTGCTGCTGGACATGCGTCAACACTCTGAGGAGCTCCAGCACAAGGAGACTGAGTCAGCCTTTCAGTCTGATCCAGACTGATTACAGCTGGAGACCCAATAATCAACTACACTGTTGTGTTTGTTTTTTTCATTCCCCAAGGGTACAGCATGTTGAGATTTTGCTTGGATAAGTCTCAGTTGGTTCTTCTGCACTGACTCATTTATATTTTACTAAAGAATCCAGTGAATAATACAGTGTAGGAAAAGGTTTTATTCTATGTTAAAATAAACATTGATTATTGCATCCTCCATGTATAAGTAAAAGTACATATTAGTAATGGAAATTCTATTTCCTCTTAGATTTTCTAAGGCTGTCTGGTATTTACAGTGGGAGAGCCCAGTTTTGGGTTCTGAAATTGCAGTGTGCATCTTGTCTTTTATCTGCAAGTCTAGTTAAGTATGCATTAGGGATTTAGCTTGGTACTCCCTCGAACAGATTTTATACCAGTTCAACTCCAAAGGCTTCTGTATTTACTCCTCACTTGTATGAGACAACGAGTCAGCCTTCACTCTTCAGCTGTTTGAATTCTGTTTGGTCATTAGAATTCTGGATCAGTAGACATTTATCTTCACACTTCATCTTTATATTCTCTAGAGGAAATTACTCTGATTTGCACCATTTAATGCTGTAATTTTTAGATGGCTTTGGTCCCATAACAGTACATTTCGTATAAAACTTCGGAGCCATCTCCAACTGTTGTGTTACCAAAGGGTGAATACAAAGACACTTTTCTGCTTTGAAACTTTTACACCACTTTGAGGTCTGGAAGCTTAGCTTTACTTTTCCACTGAAATACACTTGTCACCGATGGTGTTTTGTTTGCTCATCTTTGAAAGCTAATAGACTGGTTTAATTAATTGTCCAAGATTTCTCTAAAACAATGTCCTAATTCTTCCATTTAGCTGTGGCATATCATACGCTGTTGTTATCTCCTCTACCAGATTTTTGCAACAAGTTGTTTTAAAACTATAATCTCTTTGAGGGGAAAAAAATGAAGTGCAGTTGAAAAGGCAGTTATGCCGAAAGATAAACACAGCAATATTACTTATCAAAACGAGTACAGTTTTTGCTTGCCTAATGAATACAACATATAGCTTTTTCTATATATACAAAACCTGAGGAAAAAAAAAAAAAGCTTTATAACATATAAAGTATGCAACATTATTTCAGGCATAACTGTATTGGATATGTATCTAGGCCTGAGAGTGTAGATAACACAATATAAGTGCTTTGCCTGTCTAAACATGTTAAATAAATGAGCATTCACTATCGCATTCAAATACATTAGTAGATGTACTCGCATAGTTAATTTTCCTTTTAATGCACTACACGTGACATTTGCAGCACAGAACTATGGTGTATCTTACTGTCTGATGAAAGTTCTTCCACCTCCCTCCCCTTTTAAACAAACCTTTATTTGAATAAGCCTTTATGAAACAGATCTTTGGCATATCTTCTTTTCAGGAAGTTCAGTCAGTGTAAGCAAAGATAAAGCAGTCATGTTATGAAGAATATTACATAAGGGAAGATTTTTTTAGACAAAGATGGTCGCAAGCTTAAGGGAAGGGAAGAACACCCTTAAGAGGAAATCTGATGTCTTCCTTGCAGCTGTTTGGTTTTATTGTGCAGTGATTTGCTATTCAAAGCAAAACAAACTGAGAGTTATAAAAAATTATACAGGAAATTTGATGAAAAGTAATGTGCCATGTCAGGGGAACAGTGCCACGTAAAATATTTTCACCTTGATTTTTATATGCTGATATGCATAATCATGCTCCAAATCACTAGGAAAAGTATCTCCAAATTTCTTTTCTTATAAACTGAAAAATTTCTAAGGAAGGTGGTAAATTTAAGTTTGTTTGCCTCTTTCTCTTGAACAAACCTTCAAATTAAAAAAAATAAAAATACAAGAATGTAAGGATATGTTTTATGTTGTGGAAACTGATTCTTCAATTAAATCTTTCTGCTTTTGTGTTTCCTGTAGGAGGGCAGCTCTGGTGTACCACAACCAAGGCCATCTCAGAGGGTGAAGAGCTGATTGCCTTTGTTGTGGATTTTGACTCAAGGCTGCAAGCAGCTAGTCAGATGACTCTCACAGAAGGGATGTATCCTGCCCGCCTGCTTGACTCAATACAATTGCTCCCTCAACAAGCTGCAATGGCATCTATTTTGCCTACAGCTATTGTGAACAGTAAGTGTTGAATGCTATTTCTGGCTTTGTTTAAAAAGAGGAATATTTTAAAGAATACATAAAGAACTAATACGGTAACGGTGAATTCAAGACCGTAGAAACAGCACAACTTAAGACACACAGCTCAAAGCCTATGCTGGATCCTGCATAGTCTCAGATGCTCTCACAGACACAAAAGGAGGAAGAAAAGTTCTTTGGCAGCTGAGCTCACACAGAGTGTCTGACCTGCCCTCGTGTGACAGTCCTGTGATCTGTTCCCAGGAGTGACAGAATCAGAAACTTTAAACAGCAGATAAGAGAGGCCTGGTAACTTACAAAGTCCAGCCTTTGCTGCTCGAGTCAGCTTGTTGCTTACTGTTGCAGCCTCTGGTAATAATTCACAATACTCAATAGATTGGAATAGGCCTTTTCAGTTTCAGAATGCAGCAGCCATCGTTACTTACAGCATCCCTGATTTATTGTGGTATCTTTGTTCAGTGTTGCTACCCAGGAATGTTTTTAAGTCCTCTGGACATCAGTTGACCCTATCACGGACAAAATATAGCATGTTATTAAGTTCTGTCCTTACAGAGGAGGTACATCAGCACATGATAAGTGAGTTCCTGAGCTGGCGCAGTTTGGCTTGGACGTTCTGCTTATTAACTTTTGTTTCTTCAAATCTTGCTTATTACTGCCTTTTACTTTTTTACAGTCCTAGTACCTCCTCCTCCTCACCAAGTGCTTCTCAAATGTTAAATATTAACATAATCCCCACCAATTGTCATTCAGACCTATTGCACATAGCTTTTATTTAGTTCTTTGTAAGTCTGTCCATGTAGACCTTGCATCATAACATTTCCCCATGCTTCCTGTGGTTTGCAAGTACTGTGATTAGAGAGTGAACTACTGTAAAAAGTATTTCAAATGTGAGTGAACCTGAGTCCCACAGACGTGATTTGCCACTCAGGTTCACACTGAACAGTACTGTCTTGAGTAGTCACACCTTCAAGATTTTCTGATGGCACTAAACAAAATATCTGTGGTAACATCTTTTGAGTCATCTGAGTCCTCCCTTTCAGAGTGAGTTGGCAGCAGTTTCAATCACTTCAGCCGAAGATGTTCATTTTTATCCTAGGAGTGCAGCTGTTGTTAGATATTATCTCCATTCACAGAATGATTAACATTATAAGATCTTTCCAAAAGGTGGTGCTGGGGGCCCCTAGATGGACCACCAAATTGCCATTGTTTATAGCCAACAGCTGCAAAGGAACTACCAGGGAAGGAGTTACCCAGTGTAGAGGGCAAAGACTCATTTGCAGTGTTGGAAATGCTATATGATTTTGTGCAAATTCATGCAAGGCTCACTTGAGCTTTGGGAAAGGCATTTGATTTCTACAGCATCAAATTGCTGAAATCACCTTTGTTGCCATTACTGCTTTCTATAGAAAACAACAGTGATGATTGCTACCTCTGTGGCTAGGAGGAATCTACATGTATTTATTGTGGATCAACTCTTGCCATGCAGGCTCAGGAGTAACTCATAGTAACCTTAGTAGTCTTAACTCCTAGAGGTCTAAAGCAAGTAAATCTCCCTGTCCAGAACTTCCTGACTTCCTACCTCTGACTATGACCAGGTTATGCTTCCACATTTCCATGTTGAATTGGTGAAATTCAGTTTCTTCAGTAAGCCACAAGTCAAGTATAAATCCAGCAATATGCTGAATGCACATCTAGCTCTGAAGTGAGGCATCTTAGAAGCTTTTTTTTCAGATCTCTAAACAAAATTCAATTTCCATAGAAAAGTAAACATTGTGGAGTTTTACTGTTTGTGCTGTCTTCTTTTGAAATGTTTCTTAACATTTTTTGTTTAAAAATTACGATATTAGGTTGGCTTACTTGGCTTGAACTTGAATGTTTTGTCTTCTAAACTGATCTACTGAAACATTACAAAACTATCTGTTGAAAAAAATAGAAATATTTTGGTTTTGAAGAATTTAAACATTAACTGAGCATGACTTTCTTCTTATTTGCATTGCTTTTGGGAACTAATAACTTTAGATCCTTTTCCTATATTGTATTCCCCCTGGAATTCCATTCACAGGAAATAAAGATGGTTGGAGTCAAATTATGTAAGATTATCAGAAAGTTCAATTCTGTGATGAAATCCAGTCAAAGTAATTCAAATTGGACATTTTTGCCAATTATCAGAATTAGCTGATTTTCTGAGTTTTGGGCTTCCAGTTCTAAGGAAGTCTCAGTGATTCAACTTTCTGAAACTATTTGAAGCCAAAAACAAATGGTGAAATGTCAGCCTTCACATGAGTTGATCATTTCAAATGCTGTGAACTCTTATCAGTAATGTTTTAGTAGTTCTATGTTAAATACTACAGCCCCATTAAATGTTTGTCTCTTTAAGGGAAAAATAGAAACTGGTAGCAGTGAAAATATTTTATACAAATTCATGAGCAGAAAAATAGGCAAGCATTAACAATTGCAAATAGAGAAGCAAACTGAGTAATGTAAATTTTGGCTACATTTGTAGAAATTTAACAAATAAAGGACTCATCCATTTCTGTGGGTTGGTGTCTTCAACTTTGCCCAAAGGAATTGGAACAGAGCAGCTGTCTTGTACACATAAATACTTGAAATTAAACATGTAGTGAACTACTTCATAAGCTACATATGTTTTATTAGATCGAGGCCAAGATTTTTAAAGGTGGATGTGTCAGGAAAATTAGGAATTTTCAGAGCAGCCAACTTCTTCAAGGCTAAATCAAAATCAGAAGTAGTTTTCTGTGGGAGAGATCTCAGTGAGAGTTCTGATGTTGACCAAAATGGCTCTATTTTGATGCTGACTGCAGTTGCCTGTTCTCTGATCCTGTGGTCAGCTGTCACAGTCTGGCTATACTACACTTTTATCCTCTCCTATTCCCAAAAAGAAGAGAGATGCATCCAGAACTGCTGCAGGGAGTGATGCATGGTCTATGGTAATTCCCAAATGTCCAGGAATGGGGAAAATGTTAATTGACTTAAGCCCAAAGCATGTCAGGAACCATTCTCATGTTTTAACAACATAAAAAAAGAAGCACCAGTGCTCCAGTCTGGACCCTGTCACCATTTACTTTGTTAGTGTAGATGTACCCTAAAGGGCTTGGATTTCTCCCTTTTTCTTACTGATACGATAACAACAGGTCTTTTATCCTTCACCGACAGCTATACAAAATGTTCTGTGTAGGTATCCTTCTGACAGGTTATTAACAACTGTATGTCTGTCGGTTTTGTGTAAATACACAGCATTCATTATTACTTTTCAAGTGAGTAAAGTGCATAGCCTCCAGTGCATGATCAACCTATCTACTCCCTCTGCTGATGGGAAGCACTCTGTGCAACTTCTCTATTGTCTTCCCCTCAGAGAGGATGCTAGCACTTCAGGATAAAAAACAGTGAGAAACTGCTTTATTCCTAGCAAATAACTATTTTGAATTGCAAAAAGTGGAACAGTTACAGTTTATCAACAATAAGAGGACAAAATACATCAGAAATTTTAACTTCTAGCTTTAATAACAAGAATTCAGAAAATAAACATTCTGCTTAGTGTGACAATGGTGCAGTACCTAAAATAAATGTAACCTAGTCTGGCCTCTAGGATATCAAAGCAACATAATGTTACAGCAATAACTGCATAAACATTGAATGGTCTGCAATTAGCACTCAGAATTGGTAGGCTGACTTATATAGACACACAGAAAAAGCATGATTGTCAGATATCACATGTTGAGTGATGAAGTGTAGGAAATACAGCTTATTTTTGAATTGGTACTGCGTATTCACATTATACAACTTCATTTTTAAATAATTTCATGCCCAAAACTTCTACCATAATTAATATTGATTATTATTTAATTTGTATTTTAAAATAAATTTGTTCAGCAAGTGACATTTCAATAAACCTGTGACTCTGTTTTAAGCATTTTATTAAGTAAGCGTGTCTTTAGTGGGGAAGCAAAGGGAATTAATCCCGCTTTGTTAATTGGTTGGCACTGCATGCGCTATGGCTAACTTGCACCTGGTTATATTTGTTTGCAGAGGACATATTCCCTTGCAAATCCTGTGGCATTTGGTATCGAAGCGAGCGGAATCTGCAAGCCCACCTTATGTACTACTGCAGTGGAAGGCAAAGAGAGGGTCCTCAACTGTCAGAGGAGAGTGAAGATAGTGCTCAGCAGATATCCAGTGTATGCCCCTTTCCACAGTGCACCAAAAGTTTTTCTAATGCAAGAGCTCTGGAAATGCACCTAAATTCTCACAGTGGTAAGTGCCACATTTTGCTGCATTGCCTCCTAGATTAACCTATTTATAGAATAAATATGCAGTTGAACAATGTGTCTCCACCTATATTCTGCACCAAACTCTTCTCTCAGGTGTAATTTCTCTCTTTTACTAATCTTCTTTTAAATGCTGTCTGTCTCTTAATGTGTGTATACACACACATGGGGAGCATTTCCTTACTAGTGAAGGAAGTTCAGGAATCCATACACCATTAGACTGCTGTTGTTTAATTTCTGGGAGATATGATTACTTCAGGATTTCTTTCACCAAAGGTGAATCTCATAAATAGCAGTCTTTACCTACCCTCTTTTGACTCTCAGTGAAGAGAGATATACCCCTTTCCTTCTGAAATAAGATCTTGGGGTCCTAGAGCTGGCTTCTGATTTCAAGGTAGAAGAGTTAGCAGAGTAGGATTAGCAACTCTTTGTATTCTTTTCTCAGGGCATTTATTTGGTAAAAACTTATTTTCTTGTTTCATGAAAATATTTCTTTTCCTCTTTACAAATGCAAAATGGGGATATTATTTTCTTTGTCCATGTTGCTAAAATGATAATACTAGATTAATGGAAAGTAAGACTACACAATTCTTGAGATTAAAAATCTGGAACTCAGAAGGAATCTTATCACACTCTCTGAAGTTCCTTTGAGTGCGCTGCTTGAATTTGTTTTGAATTAGGTCTGGGACTGCAGGCTTCGAATTTGCAGAACATTTTGCACTGGAGTTTCCATTTGCACACAAAATCTGTAAATAAGGAAGACATCAATGTCAGGTTTTTCTTGTGTACACAGGCGTGTACGACAGAAACAAGGACCCTACAGAGCATTGTGGTCCTCCTGTTAAATATATGAAGTATAAGTGATGATAATGTATGCTTTATTCACAGAAGATAGCCTGGTTCAGCTTCAGTGGTAGAACTCACAGATAAGTGGAGGTCTACTCTGTGGAATTAGAGACATGAAAAATGTTCCTCTGATAACTTTTACAGCCATTACAAATCTGGAAAGCATCATGTTGTGGCTTTTTTGCTTTTTTTTTTCTCTAGAGATGTCATAGAGTTTCTTTTCAAATAATAATTCTGTTATTTTAGAAGAAATACCTAGGGGGTGTTAGGAGATATTTTTCAGTATACAGAAATTAGTCAAATTACCATACCACCTCAACTCTGTCCCAGTACATATACATTCATATCTAACCTGATATTTTGGCATAAGAGACACAAAATCAAATCTTTGGCATTGCTAATCAGTGGATCATCTCATAGAAGTCGCAGTCCCAGATCATGTTTTGACTTTTCCTTCAGTGCCTGGACAAGTTTGGTATCTCCGAGAATAGGACTAGAAGAGTGAAATACTTCCTAATGTAGACAACACAAATAACAACCATTCTTTTAGAGGTCAGATCTTTTGTGCTTGTAGGTCTTAACTTTGAATACCAGGCTATTGCTGTTTTTGAGAGCTACTAGGGATAGGCAAACGGTTGGACAGGATGATCTTTTCCAGCCTTGGTGATACTATGATTCTATGATTCTGTCTGTGTTGCCTAGCAAATATTTCAGTGCTCAGTGAGCAGTGCAACGATTTCAACAAGAATAAGTGAATGTAGACCAGAGTGTCTTACAGCCTAATAACAAAAAACAAATAGTTTTTGAAGTGAACAAGTTGATTTCTCCTCATACAGAGAAGAATCTGAACACTTAGCCATTGTGTGAAACAGCTTCTTCAACTCTTTGGATTTGGTGACATATCATTAACTTAGGCATAGGGAGAGTTTATAGCTGTGAGTTGTAAGTGATCATGTATTTTTGCAACCTAGAGTTAAGCTCTGAGTTCTTTGAAAAATTGGCCTGAGGTACGGCTGAACTTCCAGTAAAAAGTTTTAGGTATTTATTAGATCAGAGACTGAAACACAAGTCTTCCCTTCTTTTTTAGTCACAAACTAGTATGTTCAATCAGTCTTTCCTTCTTTTGGATCCCCTCAATCTTTAATTCTTCTCGACAGCTTATTGCAAATTATACAGCTGCTTCTGCAGAAGGAATGAGGCATTTCTCTTTGAAATATCCTGTAACACAATGATGAGTTTGCTTCAGCTTCTGTAACTGGTTCCACTGAAATGGAAGGTCTGTAGAGATACTTTGCTATAACTGCATTACGTAGTGTGGAAGCATATGAAGCTCTATCTCCCTGTGGTGGAGGAGCTAAAGCTTCTTGTGTCCTCCTAGTGAAAAAACACTTGACAGGGAACAAGTTCTGAAGTGCTGTGTATCTCCACTACTCAGTTAAGTCCTAGGAGGCCCAGATTATTCATATTCTAAGTGTATCTCAAAGATGTGAGAGTCATGAGCTAGGAGTTCAGTGAAGAACTCCATGACAGAATGATTTCACACAGATTGAGCCACAATGTTCTTACAGTTTTATATCATTCCACTATCACAAACATAGTTTATCTGACAAAGTCATGTGCTCGTATGGGTACACAGAACAAATATCCATGTTTCATTTAGTTTCCAGTAGTTCTTTCTGATGAGGATAGGCTCTGTATTCTGTTTCCACACCACAGCCAATTTGTGCAAGCAAAAAGCCGAGCATCATTAATACTCAGACTACTACTTATGCTCTGTCTGGTTGTCAGCCATTCTACATTTGAGGGCTATACCTCAAAAATGACATGTAATAACCTTGTTTCTTGACCTTGATGTGCTTTCTCTGCATTCAGAATATCCAGTGACTGTATATGGAGAACATTATGTCATCTCAGTTAGAACTGTAATTTTGAAGACCTTTTCATTTACAATAAGTCCAGTCTATTTTTATCTTTTCCCTTGTTCTTTCTTTCCCTTCATCTCTGCTGAGTGCACAGAGGTACTAAAGCTCTCCACAACAGAGCGGAAGTCTGTGAATCTCCTCCATCAGTTTGAGGAAAGAAATTCTGAACCAATTCAAGTATTTTCAGAGTAACTAATAAATATGCAAGATTCCTATTGGAAAGAAAAATTAGTTGTTATCATTGTGTTTGTACTTTCTGTACAGCTGACTTTCCTGTATACTTCCTGAAGGGGAAAATGGTCATTTTAACTTGTATTTCACTTATCTTTTCTATAGGAGTGAAAATGGAAGAATTTCTCCCTCCTGGTGCTAGTCTGAAATGCACAGTTTGTACTTACACTGCAGACTCAGTGATTAACTTTCATCAGCACCTGTTCTCGCATCTTACTCAAGCTGCCTTTAGATGCAATCACTGCCATTTTGGCTTCCAAACTCAGAGGGAGCTACTGCAGCACCAAGAGTTACATGTCTCTGGCAACAAAATTCAGAGAGAAAGTGACATTGAACACTCTCCAAGTGGAAATGAAGAAGGTTTACAGCCAGCAACGGACCTGTTAAGCAGAAATGATGTTCCCCAGGGCCAAAAGTCCATGCAGACTAAAGATGCGAGTTCTGATACGGAACTTGATAAATGTGAAAAAAAGGGTCCACTTTTTCTTCCAAACCAGAGGCCAGAAACACAACCTGCAGCAAATAAGCAAAGTTTTTCATACACTAAAATAAAATCGGAACCATCTAGTCCAAGACTTGCCTCTTCGCCAGTTCAGCCTAATATTGGTCCTTCTTTCCCAATGGGACCTTTTCTTTCCCAATTTGCTTTTCCCCAGGACATCACTGTGGTTCCTCAGGCTTCAGAGATATTAGCCAAAATGTCTGAACTGGTCCACCGACGGCTGAGGCATGGAAGTAGCAATTATCCTCCAGTAATTTACAGTCCTTTGATGCCAAAAGGGGCTACATGTTTTGAGTGTAACATAACATTCAATAATTTGGACAACTACTTGGTACACAAAAAGCATTACTGCAGTAGTCGATGGCAACAGATGGCAAAGTCACCAGACTTTTCCAGTGTTCCAGAGAAAATGCCAGAAGCTGTAAGTCCTAGTAATGGTCAGAGCTCTATAAGTATCCTGAATACAGCTCCTCATGCATCAGATCCAGAGAATCAGCTTCTGCAGACATCTTGCATAAACTCTTCAAATGTTTTAGATTTGATTGGACCAAACAATAAAGGTCATGACAAAGACTTTACAGCACCAGCTAAGAAGCTATCGACTGCAAGCAATGGCGACGAGAAGATAAATGGAAAACCTTCAGATGTGAAGAATCCCAATAATCCTTTAGTAGAAGGGGAAAGTGATCCTAATAAGACAACATGTGAAGCGTGTAATATTACTTTCAGCAGACACGAAACTTACATGGTCCACAAGCAGTATTACTGTGCCACTCGCCATGATCCCCCACTGAAGAGGTCTGCTTCCAACAAAGTGCCTGCCATGCAGAGAACAATGCGTACACGGAAGCGGAGGAAGATGTATGAAATGTGTCTACCAGAGCAAGAGCAAAGGCCACCACTGGTTCAACAGAGATTTCTAGAGGTGACTAATCTTGGCAATCCTTGTACATCAACTCAAGAGTCAACAGAGAGCCTTGGAGAATGTTACCATCCACGATGTGATATATTTCCAGGAATAGTGTCAAAACATCTGGAAACATCACTGTCTATTAACAAGTGTGTTCCAGTTTCCAAGGGTGATACCCCCCACTCTACTGTGTCTTGCTTGGAGATGGATGTGCCAATAGATCTTAGTAAAAAATGCTTACCCCAGTCAGAGAGGACCTCCACCTCTCCCAAAAGGCTGCTGGACTACCATGAGTGCACAGTATGCAAGATAAGTTTTAACAAGGTAGAGAACTACCTGGCTCATAAGCAGAATTTTTGCCCTGTCACTGCCCATCAGCGTAATGACCTGGGACAGCTTGACAGTAAGGTGTTTCAAAATCCAGAAAGTGAAAGAAACAGCCCAGATGTCAGTTATGAAAGAAGCATAATCAAATGTGAGAAAAATGGAAACTCAAAACAGCCCTCTCCTAATGGAAACTTGTTTTCCACACACTTAGCAACACTTCAAGGACTAAAAGTCTTTAGTGAAGCAGCCCAGCTTATTGCTACAAAAGAAGAAAACAAACATTTGTTTCTTCCACAATGCCTTTACCCTGGAGCAATAAAGAAAGCTAAAGGAGCAGATCAGCTTTCTCCATATTATGGAATAAAGCCAAGCGATTACATTTCTGGTTCTCTCATCATTCATAATACTGATTTAGATCAAAGCACAAATACCGAAAGTGAATCTCCTAAAGGTCAGGCTCCTTCGAATGGCTGTGCTGTGCAGAAGAAAGAGTCTCTTCCACTATTGCCAAAAAACAGAGGCATGGTAATAGTTAATGGGGGACTGAAACAGGAGGAAAGACCTGCAGCAAACCCTCAACAGGAGAACATTTCCCAGAATCCTCCCCATGAAGATGGGCACAAGTCTCCTTCTTGGATCTCTGAGAATCCTTTAACTGCTAATGAAAATGTCTCTCCAGCAATTCCTACAGCAGAAGAACAGTTATCTAGTATAGCTAAAGGAGTGAATGGGTCGAGCCAGGCCCCAAGCAGTGGAAAATATTGCCGACTGTGTGACATCCAGTTCAACAATCTTTCAAACTTTATAACTCATAAGAAGTTTTATTGCTCGTCACATGCAGCAGAACATGTGAAATGAAACAATTGGTCACCTTTGGTACCTGTGTTTAGCATATTGTTCCATACAGTCTAAAGAAAGCTGTTTGAATTACATCTGGACAATCAGGAGATTTCGCTATTGCTGAGTTGAAGACTTAAAGGTGTAATTTCATTACAGTCCATTAGTAAAGTGTATTATTGGTGCCATTTTCAAAAATATTTATTTATTTTACCAGCAGTATTCATAGCTGTAGTTATGTTATTTTTTATTTAAAAACTTTATATTAAAGTCATTTGTAATGTTATTGTATAGTTATTGTGTAGCACATATGGTTTGCACTGTATAGTAGATTTTAAAGAAAATAGTCACAAACAATACAGAAAAGCATTTTAGAAATAGCTTCAAAAGCACTTGTGTATCCTGATTTTTTTTTCTTATATGCTGTTGCAGATATATATGTATATGCTAAAATATAACTTGCAAAGAAGTTTCAACTATGCTGTAAAGTTCGCCTTAAAATTTCAATTTTTTGAACAATTGGGCTCGGTTTGCACTTTATATTTTAGCAGATACAGTACCTTAGTCATTAGGCTTTGCATTTGTATGTAGCAGTATGTTTCTGTCCACTTTCTTAATCTGAAACGTACGTTAAATGAAGATGGCAATTCTTTTCTTGTATAGTACTTGTATTTTCTTTCGCTGATGCATCTCTGTCTCAATTTTTAAACCTTTGCTGTTAAATGCAATACTTTATAAAGAATGAACAAAATTACTGGAAGCAGTATTGTAAGTAATGAGGTCATATCAATCAGTTTTATCTTTTGAAAGGCACAGTCTAAACAAAACCCTAAACTCAATGCTGCAATTATGAATCTAATTCATATATAAGATATATTTAAATATAAGAGTAGCAATACTGCAACTGGTGATCACAAAGATAATGTTCTACTTCTGATAGAAATAATTTCTCAACAAATGTTGTTACTATGCATGTATATGGATGGAATAAAATTCCAGATCATTGGAGATGTTTGGCAGCAATTTCTTTAATTATTATTTTTTTCTTTAAGGAGGATTCAGAGCTTACAAACTGTAAATAATGTCTTTAGGAAAAGATTAACATTTTCCCATTTTCAATGAAAGCAAAGTTAAAAGAGAAAATGAGTACAAAGGATGCCTCCACTTTGAGTGAGTCCTTGCAAACTGGTCACTAACACAACTAAATCTAAGGCAGCCTAGTGAACTAAAATTTAAAATGGGAAAGTCTGAAACCAAGAAGGCTGTTCCTTTTATTAGAACTAAAGAGAGTGTATTTCCTCAGCAGTAGTTTCATATGTCAAAAACAGTGAAACAACCTGTTTTGCACTAACTCTGGTATGATTCTTTGTATTTTCAGTACTCATTAAGAAAAAGAATGAATAACATTTATTTAGATTGCACAGCAGTTTGTTCCACTATTTCAATACATAAATTGCTATTTAATAAATTATATTAAAAGGCTGGACAAATACACAATTAATACCCTTCACTTGCAGTTGTTCAGACTTCCATACATTATTCTTGTTTTTTAAAAACATTATAAAAGTGAGCTATTGATGCATTTTTTATCCAATGACTTTGAAAGCAAAGCCATGAACTGAGTATGTCATGTAAATGGCTGTAGTTAATTTTAGTTCCCATATCAACCAAAGAAACAACACAGAATGAAAAACAAAAGGGTGATATTTCAACTATGCATCTAGAGTCGAGCATAAGGATAGCAGCCCTGCCCCTGTTTACTTTGAAACTGAATTAGTCCATTTGCATTTACAAGTGTGAGTAAACAGGTACATGTTGATTTTATGATTTTACATGGTCCAGTAGCAAAAATACAAAAAAACAACACTGTTATTTACAGCTTTGATGATTAGCTGCGCTTCAAATACAGAACACAGATGCTTAAAACTGTGCCCATTCTCATTTTCAACAAAGGTAAGTGTGTACATTAATTTTAGTAGGACAAAAATTTTATCCTATATCAAATATTTTGGGTAAAAAGTCTTACTAAGGATGAAAGGTGTTACAAACTCGAGCAGAGTAAAATAGACAAATCATTCACGATGATCAATTAAACATTTATGAGAAAATACCAAACTAGTATATCTAAAACCTCACAGTATTTAAGATAGATGGTACATTTTGGCCTCTTTGCTGACAAACTTCATTTTCATACAAAATTGGTTTAAAGAACCAAATGGTTACATATAGATGCATCTGCATTAAGCTGGTTCTAAAAGCTTCATATGTTAGACAAAGCTTTTAGATGCAGTTGGACAGAAAGGCACAGGTAGTATAATTTACAATTGCTAAGCTCCAGGATATGTGTACACCATGACAGTCAAGGAGAATATCAGGGTTAAAGGGAGTACCCAGCTGAAAAGGGAAAAGTGTTACCACTAACATTTCTGATCAGGAAATGTTGAGGGTATCTGATACATTGCAGAAATAACTTAAAGCTAGACATGCTGTATTATATCTTTCCCACTTGCAAGTCCACTTGCTTTCACAACACAGAGTATACCTGGTGGCATTTTCTCTTTATAACTAACCTATGTGGTTGATGGTACCATTTTTAAAAGTTCAAAACTATACAGCCTGTTCATCTACATATATGGTGTTAACTGAATTTTGCACACATTTTACACATTTTTCTCACTTCACTGGAAGAACTAACAGCTCTGACACATGTTAAATCCCAAAGTTATATCATCACACTCTCTGGTAGTAAAACCCTACATTACTTGCCGAACATTAACTGAGAATAACACAGAGCTGATACAAACAAATCTAGGATTCCTGAAACACCATGATGATAACTCCTTGGTACAGGTACTAAGGGAGCTGACTAGGAAAGATATCTTCCTAGGTTTGTTGCTTGTAAACAGAAATGACTTAGTGGAAGAGGTGGCAATTGGTGGACATGGTGACCATAAAGCAGTCAAGTGTAAAATCTTTGATGATAGGAAGGATTGCCACCAAAACTTCAGCCCTGGATACAGAAAGAGCAGACTTCAGGCTACTCAGGGAACTAGTTAGCAAGGACCCCTGCACAACTGCTTCTGAAGACACAGAGGTACATCAGTGCTGATCGTTTTTTCCTGTTCCAGTGATTGGGCACTGGAACAGCATCCTCAGGACAGCGGTCACAGCACCAAGCTGCCGGAGTTCAACAAGCAATTGGATGCAGAGCATTGTCCAGATGCTTCTTGAACTGAGGCATGCTCAGTGCTCAGTGCCATGACCCCTTCCTTGGGGAACCTGTTCCTGTGCCTAACAACCCTTTTGGTGAAGAACCTTTTCCTGATATCCAACCTGAAAGTGGTAGTCACATCCCAAACACAACCTGAGAGGATGCATGAGGTGACTGTTCCCTTGTACAATAATGCTGCACTATTAAGATAAATAGAAGGAAAAAAAAAAAGTTAAAAAATGGATGTATAATGTAAAAAATAAAGAACATCAAAGTCAGAACTATCATCAAGTGAGGTGGAGCAGGACTAATTTATTTTTCTGAGTAGATATAGGCTATGAACTACAACTGATTCTAAAAACTGGCTGAGGAGAAGCTCTGCACAACTGGAAAACTTGGCTTTAAGAAAATAATGTGGTAAGTTTAATGGAAGAACAATGATGTGGGAGCAAAGAAGATAAGGAAATTTGGAATCATCACTTTGTTAATCTGTCGAGTGTAATGTGGGTACTCTGGTGGCTGCAGAAGGCATCAATTACAAGGCACAAGCACTACAAAAAAAAAAAAAAAAAGATATCCTATGAGGCCTGTTGAAAGTCGCCAAGATGCTGATGAGACAAAATCTTTGGACAGTCATTCCAAAATGCTGAATATTGCCAGTATAAAGTTTCTGGCACTTGCTACTTCCTTTCCTGAAGGAGGAAGGGAATTTCACCTCTTTCAGCTTGCCAGATCATCTTCAAAGCCCGGCACTGGGCTACCAGGAGCTGTAAGAAAAGACACTGGAGACAACAGATGAGTCCAACTCTATTGAAACTATGGGAGAAGTCAGATACTCAAGCTTCAGCTTTGTTAGCCTGCCTGTTAGCATGCCTGATTATCTCGTCTGAAGTCTTCTGACAGTCACTGACAGTGCTTTGAATCCAGAACCCTTAGAGACATAGCAAAATCAATCTGAATGAATTAGAATAATGGTAGTGTTTTGTATGGAGTGAAATAGAGAGTGGGGTAGGGAGCTGGACAGAAAATCTGCACTCACATAATTAAGGCTTCATAGTATGAAGGCACATGATAAATGAATTGACTACAATCATGGGACAAGAACTTTTGTGCTTGGGTAAATAGAAAACCTAAATTATGAAGTTTACAGCTTCTAAACACGTTTCTCCTACTCCATCCAGACACATAAGTATAAAGCACAGACAGAGAGATCAACAGCTCCAAAGTGGGCAAGAAGCTATAAAAATAAGTTAAATCTAGCAGATGAATGAGGTGATTAGACAAAGTCGTATAGTTCCTCATCTCCTCCAGTTACATGTCTTTGTTAGAGCTTTTATATCCTTCCTCGTGTCTTGAAACACTCCTCTCTAAGTGCTAGATGCCATACTTGGAAACTTGGTCAGTAGTCTTGCCTTGCATGAAAAGACTTCTTTGTGAGAGAACTCCATGAACGAATGGGATGGACACAATTGATAGTTTCAATGCTCACGAATAAACTAGAATTCATTCAACAAGTAGGGTTTGCAGATTCATTAGGCCACTCAGCACCTGAGCATTAACTAGTTTCCATGCTATCAGTAAAATCCCAAAATTTATGCAAGGACAACTATGGGGATGGAGGGGAGTCAGCATTTGCTGCTTGTCCCTTCCAACCCATGTTACTCTGCTAAACGTAGTGAAAATCATTGAACCAAGAGAGGAAGAGACTAGGGAATTTCAGATTTACAACATGTGGAGAAGGTATTTGAGGATTCTGTCCTCATGGTGGTTTACAATGTTTTACACTGAGCAGACATTGGGAAGGTGTTGTTCTATCAGCAACAGATGCCTATCTTCAGTGTTACAAATCTTGACATGCATTATACTTTCAAGAATTATTTCATAAATCCCTTTCTTTTTATGAGAAGCGTCTTTTCTGGAAGGGTAATCTTTCAATTAAAAAAAAACTTTGACAATGTTTACGGAAGTTTTTAATATATTTGTGTACTATAATGTTACTGAAATATGTAGCATCAGTAAAATACGTTCAAAAGCCTTAATCTCATCTGATGAGGTAAATGTTACAACTACCTGAGAGATGCAGGCATGATGTCACTTTTTTGAACTTTATTGTGTTAGAGGATCCCAGTGTCCCTTTGTGACAGTCACTTCACAAAAGAGGAAATAGGCTGTGCTCTGTGAGATCCTGACCCTTAAATAACATTGTGTTTCTTCTTCCCTAAACATCAAAATATATCACAGATTCAATAAGAGATCTGATAATGACATTCACAATACAAAAATAATTCCAGATATTCACCTTGCAGAAGTCCATCATACTTCTCTGATAAAAAATTGCTGTCCATACTTGCCAGCCACTTATTATCTAAAATGATAATATTTTTGCATTCACTTTAAGATCATGATAAACACAATTAAACCTATAATCAGCAAAGTTATAAAGCATTCATAGATAATAAAAGTGGCAGTTTTCTTTCCCAAGCAAAGAATTCCAAACTTTTCTTATCTTAAGATAGGACTAAAGAAAAAAAAATGATATGTTGTACAATTTTGTCTGGTGACACTCATAAGCCATTACTCTGGGCTCCGGAAAATTCTGTTGTGAATTCATAGCCAGTGTGGAGGAGCACAGTTCAAGCACCTTCTCACGTTGTTCAGAAGCAGAAGTAGAATGAGAGATACGATGCAGGTTCAGATAAAACTAAATGACTTGTTTCATTATAGTAAACAGTTTGATGCAAAATGCAGCATTCTGAAAACATGCATTATCCTGCAATCTGATGTTCTTTTAGAAATTGAGATGACGCAAAGTTAATACTTTGCAGAGAACCAAAACATCTTCTCTTTGGAGTATTACCCACTGCCGTTGACAAATCACTCATAAAAATGCAGGTCAGACGTTTGGAACCTACATCTAATACTAACAGAAGTCCCATTGAAATGAATTATGGAATTGCTCACTCCAGTTGCAGTGTCTAGTAGTAGATAAAAGAGAATATGTCTCTGTGACCTTTTATACAGATTCCCCTGCATTTATACGCTATGCAGTACAGCTTCTGCTGCATTTGATACCAGTGGCTGCAGAGTAGGGGTCAGTAGCTCCTCAAAATTTCAAGGGAAACATTGAGAGACAGAGGAACGTCCAAGAAGTCTTTGTATGGCTGAGAAAATGTCTCCCAGGATGAAGACTCCATGGCCTCTCTGGGGAGCATCCCCAAAGTTGCTCCATGTTTGAGGAGAGTGGGATTTAGAGACTGTTTTTAGTTTCAATACGTTCTGTCATATTCTCTCTCTCAGTAAGCTATAAAGTCTATTTTCACTTTCCCACTTACAGTGTTCTTAGTAACACTGCTATTTTCTATTGGTTTTTCCTTTCTCTTTCCCCTTTTTCACTTTCTTTCTTCACCCTGTTCTCCTGCTTACCTTCAGTCAAACCTCCATTGCACTCAGGGCCCAAGAAAATAAAGAGATCGGTAACAAATCTCCAGAACAACACAAGAACCCTAACTTGTACTGCTGATAGTCATCTCCTCTCCACATCTCTCCACTGCCTAGATTCAGCTTGGCTGAAAATGTATTTGTAGGAAAAAATAAGCAAGGTGAGCAAAACTTTCGGATCTTAATCTTGGTAAATTTGGAAATGTTTGAATTTATTTCAAACTGATTATTTAAATACAAACTGGTTGTTGTAATGATCTATCAAGGACTATGTGACAAAATATATAAGTACAGTCTGGGAGAAGGGAAGTTTTGTGTATGAATGTTCATCAAGAAAAACAAATCCCATTTTGTATATATGTAAATTTACTCTGAAGCAGTTATCTGGGAGATGTGCTCATTTATAGGAACACACCAAAACCAAAACTGATAAAACCAGCAAAAAAATCATCAGGAATATAGACTTCCATTTTGTTTTTTAATAATTTATTTTCAACCTTTTGAAAGGCCAATTACTGAAATAGTTAACTTTATTAAAGAAGTAAGGTCATTCTCTGACTCAAATTCCCATCCATAGTCCTTTATCAAGAGAATTACTCCACTGAGTTGTGTGTAAGAGTTTGACCAGTGTTTTTTTTATGTAGGACTTAATTTTTCCCCTTACTGTTGTCAGTGGAGGCACAGGATCATCCACAGCAAAGGGACATTACACAACACTGGTACTGATATGTGGCAGCACTTTTCATGGTGCATCTTAAAAATTCACTGTTTGGGAACCAGCATACATCTACAGACATTTCTCTGAGTGTCTACTCAGGCCTGTTTGCAGAGCTCATTATGCCCCTCTGTCTAATGGACCCTTAGATAAGCAGAGAGCAGGCACACAAAAGTGATGTCTCCCATCACTACATCAACACACTTTGCCACTTCCAACACTTTAAATCCCCCTCAGACAATCTAAGATGTGACTTCTTACGTTGTCTGAGGGCAACTGCTCCTCGTTCTCAGCAATGATATCTTTGGCAGATTTGAATGTCACTGCTGATTCAGTTGCAGCAATACAGAAAAGGCTTCCTCACATTTCAGGAACATTGCCCTGCCAATTTGAAGGGCAGATGAACTAGTTTTTACAGCTCCATCATTTTGTTCTTCTCAAAAATTTAAAAAATGTGCTCTATGAAACTATGGAGCTGCTACTTACTCTGAGACATAACAAGGATTTCCTTAGACCCCAAGAGTGTCTTCTCAATAAAGCTGTTCATTCAGGAAATTAAAGGTCAGATTCAGTGTGTCAGTATAACTACACAATGCACTCTGCAGATGTCAATACTTGGTTTTAGGGAGAATAATCACTAACACACTGGTGAAATCTTACTGGTTCAGCCATGATCAGTACAGATCTGAGAAGCAGATATACTTAAAAGAAAAAGATTCTTCTTCAAGCATTGAGTATTATATGAATGCAAAGTAGTATTATTTTCCAAATTTAGTGGTGATGAACATCTTATGCAAATAGTTGAGTTTAAACTTGAAGCATGAAAGTTCTGTATCTCTGATGAACATTTTCAGTGCAAAATATTTAAAGATAATCATTAAAAACCAACACACCAACTTCAAACTTGTTCTGTATTCTGTGTAACAATTTTCAGAAGGTTGAAATATTTTCAATATAAAAATCACAAGTATGCCATACCACCGTGCTATTCCAGATGCCTGTTCAGCCTTTTGAATAACAAGAGGTCAATTTAATCAAGCCGTCATGGCAGACAAATGTAATGATATACCTGCACTGCAAGTGTTTATTATGTTTGACAGGTGCTTGTGCAGTGGTCAGGAAAAGAGCAGCTCTGCATGGAGTAGGATATATACTTTATTGTTGGGGTTCAGGAAAAGGATTACATTTGAATTGCTGGCATGTGATTGCTGAAGAAAAAGCAGTAATGCTCTTGTAGAGGTGAAATGAAAGGCCTTACTTACCAAGATTGACTGTTTCTCAATAGCTCATCCTCTAAACTTTTCCTAATGACAATCTGAATGCTAGCTGGAATCTTGAACGGGGTAAATGAGTTGTAAATAAAACAGTGACGACTGCCTTGAATTTGAAAGTGAATTTCAATTTAGCAATGTTCCTGTTTTGGCTGTTGTTGGCAGACCCCTATATGTTTTACAGTGGAACATAAAGTTGATGTGTAACACCAGTGTTTAATATGAACATTTTCTATTCCTGAGCTGCAGACACCATTTTCTAACTTCCCTCTGGAGAAGAGAAACTGTTCCCACATTGATGAGCTCAGAGATACTTGCGAATACCAAGCAGCCTGTAAACGCCTTAAACAACCTAAAGCAGATATCTGTCTTTGAATGGTATTTGTTTCCCATGTCGTAGAATCATATAAATATCTTGGTAGGAAAAGGCCATCAAAATCACCAAGTCAACCATCAACCTGACCTACTGAGTCCCACCACTAACTCATGTCCCTTAGAGCTCCATCCACTCATTTCTCTTGTGTTATTTAATAACCCCTGTCTCCACAATCAAATCCCATTTCTTAAAAAATGTCAGAAATCTTGAATTCTGGCAAGCTTGGGGCCATTGTCACTGCCCTGTACAGCCTGTTCCAGTGTCCAATCACACTTTGGTGAAGACCCTTCTCTTAATACCCAACTTGACTCTCCTCTGATGCAGTTCCATGGCACTCCTGTTGCTCCTAAAGAGAAGAAATAGGCGCCTCATCCTCAAGAGTTCCTTAGGACACACCTCTCAAAGGAAGCTGGAGGAATTATGGGAAAAGTATCCTTTCTGGGTGTTTCTTTTATAGTTGCATTACCTCCTCTTTAAAGCTTCAGTTAGATCATTCAAAAAACATTTAAAGAGTGAAAGAAATTCATAAAACTATGTTTGAGCAATTTTATTTAAGAAGATAAATCAAGAATATAGAGAAATAAGGGCAAAATTAATTGAACATGTCTTTTAAAGAATACCCAAAGTGCTGCACACAGATTTCCATTGTCATAGTTGTTAAAACATGTTCTTTATGCATTTAAAATATGCTTTAATGACTCAGGAAATGCAGCTATAACTTCCAAGTAAGTGGGCGCTGCATTTCCTTATTCATATGTGGAACACAGAACATAGTAATAGTTTAATCTAAACTGTTCTGTCCATGAATTTTAGCTAAGTCTCATTCATTAGGTAATGGGTAACAGAAGATACAAAATACCATATTTGCATCATGAAAATCTTAGAAACACCTGGAAAAAAACATGGGATTTTTGCATATGGTAAAGCATGGTGAGCTGGTAATCTACCTAGGAAAATCTGTGCTGAGGCAAGTAAAAATATTGATACACATTATATTTTCAACTACAGAAATCATTCCAGGATTTTGGCCCGGTAATTCTCAAAGCCAATTTTACCTCATAGTTTTAATGATTGGTATTTGCCTCAATTTCCCAAAGAAACAATTTACGTTACTTGTGCAATGTGAAAAAAAATCATGAGGATGGTTGCTGCACCCATAATTGTTTCTATCAGGGTGCATAGGATATGCTTACCTAGACTGCCATGCTCCAGAGTTTCAGTACAACCACAAAATGATTTTTACTTTCCACAATCACTTTTTCATCTGGAGATTGCCCTCATCAGACATTAAAAATTGCCAGTGGAATTTGAGCTTTTCTCAGAGCACTGTTCAGACCTTTCCTTGGAAATATATGAGGAATCCATGACTATTTCTTAGCTCTGGCAATTTCAGGGAGATTTGGAATGCAAATAAAAATGTAAATTATTCCTATAATGTGTCATAGCATAGACCATACTGATTAGCTATTTTCCCTGTCATACGCAAAGTGACAGCAAAATCTGTTCAGTTACAGGCAAATACTTCTAATCAGTGTATGTCATGTGGGAAGGGAGGGGTTAATCTTTGTTCTTTACAAATTGTCATGAAGATATTTTATTTTCAAAGTAAATGATAAAAAAGCCCACAATGTATACTGTGGGTTTGATCAGAAGGCCTATCAATCAGGTAATTCAGTTTCCAGTTAGGAGATAAACTAATACTGTTAAATTCGCATTTTTCCCCTCATTCTTTAATCTGACTTTTATCTTTCATGAATGACATTGGACATATATAGTTATCCAAAATGAATATTTTGTTTATGTATATGGATTCTTCAGATTGCCCGCATTAATGACTCTTAACCTTTAAACTGATTTATAAACATGTAAGAATAAAATGTCAGCATTCATTTGTCATCTCGCAGTAAACTGTCAGCATTCGTTTCTCAGCTAAAATAGAAGATCTGTCTAAGAATTTACATTAGGCTTTGTAATCAAACTAGATTAACACCAGTGCAGCTCAGCATGAAAACTTGATATCAAGTATACACACTCCATTAATACCTTAATATACATTCCAGGCTACATCTCACCACGATCAAGTATATTCAGTGGAACTTGTTACTGAAAAAATGACTGGCTCATGTAATCTCTTCATCTAACACATCAGCATAATGCTACACTGGTCCATAAAAGGGAAGGGACTACGTTTTAAAGGATAAATGTTGGACATTGGCAAGCAATGGTGTATGTTCATGAGGAGAGAAAACTGGAATGAATGGATCTTGGCTTGAAAACTTACGCTCTACTTCTGCTGACCAAAACATGAGTGATAAAGAAATATATATTTGTTCCTAATTCAAATGGGACATTTCCCAGGGAGTTTCATGGTACCATCCTTTCAACTGGCAGTCAAATTTCTGCAGTGTTCTGATAAATCACTTAAGGTGAGTTACTGTTCTTTTGATTGCTTCTGTATTATATTTTTCTGGAACTGACCTGCAGTGCATACTGAAACACCACAAGTCCTCTCTTTCATTAAAAAGAACAAAAATGTTACCAAAGTGTGACAAACAGTATGTGGGCTTACTGTTCGGACTTCCTTGTGTACAAAGATGGGATCAAAATCAGTGAGGAGAAGATGTGGTTTTCAGTGCTGAGACTTCTATTTCTGTGCAAAATATGTAACAGAAGAAATGATGTAGGAGAAAGCAGCACTGAGTCAAAATGGGTGTGATAAGACTGGTACTGGTTGTGCTAACCAGAAGGAGTTCCTGAAGGTGGAGATGCACTTCCCAGTGTGCTGTTTCTTTGCAGTCTGCATGCAGTGATCCTCTTTAAGGTGAGCTGGGATGCAGTATGGAGGAAATCCAAATGTAAATGATAAGAGGCTTGCACATCCCCTATCTGAGTAGAGACTTAGCTGGGGCAGGAAGCAGTCACATCCCAGCACCTTTTCTGCCCTCCACAGATCCTGTGCAGATGCTGCTTGCCAGGTTCTGAGGGGCTGTGGCAGTCCCAGGCTTCTGAAGGGCTTTGCGAGGACTCATGGGCCACACATTGCCACTGCACTAAAAAGATGGGAAAATCATCCCTGTGTGAGGATCAGAGCAGAATGTGTTTCTACAAAATGTGTTAAAGCAGAAGTGTTAATGCTATGCTGAAGCCTTGCCTTTAAATTTAAACACTCAACAGTTACAAATGCAAGGAAGTCTGTGTGAGGAAAGCTTGGCTATTTAATGTCTAATGGCTTTTGTTTAAAACTATTCAGAGTGTTGTAAATACATTTCAGAACGTCTTTTATTATTTATGATGTTTTCTGTGTATACACGGTGTTTGCTTACTCAAAAAGTAAGCAAGTCTCTCTTTTGAAGAAGATGGGGAGTCATTAGCATTTATTTATCAGTGTTTTACATACCACCATTCCTGATTTTTAACTGTGTAACACTTTCTGGAAAGTCATAAAAAAGCCTGGCTTATAATGGAACAGAGACTTAAGTTGTGTTGCAGGGAGGCTAGGTCTCGAAAACAAAGTATGTATTATCTTGGTTCCCCTACTGTGTAGCATAAATATTTCCAAGTATTTAGTCTCAAGCCAAAAGAAATATGTTTGCTCTAAATGCTCTAAATACTGTTTTCAAAATCGGTCAAGACTTCAGCAGTGTGATTAGAGGCCTCATTGTTTCCCTGCTCCTCCCAGGCCCAGTGGTCTGCCTGCTGACTTCGGGGTGTCACTGCTTCTTGTCCCAGAGCAGTTCCTCACAGTCCTGTACAGCACTGCTACTGTGTGACAGAAAGAGCCCCTACCTCTCTCATGGCCACTGCCACTGCACGCGCATTTTTGTCTGTCCTTCTGCCAAACTCAGAGCAGAACAAAACTTGTAGGGGTTAATTTGAGGAAATATAACATTTTTCTTGGCCAATAACCCAGAAAAAATCAATACGACATTGAAGATGGAGCAAGCTCTGTATCTAATACATATTAATAATATCCATGCTAATTTTTCCGAAATCTGGCATGGTCCCGCTTCGGCAACCTTTGCTTAAAAAGGGTAATATTTTGTATGATTTTCATATGCCCAATATTATGTTTCATGTTTGCTCTGAAGAAGAAACTTCTGATCCTGGACTTCCCTCTTCTGGCAGTTTGGTATATTCTTCAGTCTTGACTTACGTGTTTCAGATGCCACGTGACTTGAGTGGTCAAGCAGGATAACCTAAGTGATGAATACTGAATGCTCAATACAAACTCATGAAGTAGAAAAAAGAAAACATACTTCAAATTTGGTGAACAAATTAAAATAATATCAAGTGACACAATATTTTTCCACGTAGAGATACTCTTCATTGTCCATTATTGATTCCCTACTGATAAAGTTAAAAGTAGCTCTCCAGGATATATTTGCTATATGTATCATAAAAAAGGAAAACTATTTTTTTTTTACAATTAGCTGAATCCTACTCACTCCTAATGTAGCACTCCTGACCATGGGCAGATTAGTGTGAAATTTAATTTGTGCTAATCTGCCCAAGACCACAGAAGCACAAAATATATTTTATGCAGTGTTTACCCATTTTACCACATATAGATAAATGCATAAGTGACAAATCATGCAGTTTCAGGTTTACTGGAGTGAATATCTGTAGTGTCATTAGGCCTGGGTTTCATTATTTCTTTTTTGTAGTTGTGGAACAACAAGGACTGGATTCATGTTTTTAAGCAAATATGCAAGCATACATCTGCAAAGTTTTAATATAGGTTTAGAAATATCAGCTTACATCTACAGAGTAGCTGTGATTTTTCTGCTATTTTCACAAGGATTACATAGAAATAAAATTCCTTTTCCTCTTTGTAGAGTATTGACACTATTTAAGAAAACTTACCTGAGTAGGTCTCTTTGGAAGATAACCATGAAGGACTACAGATTTTGTGACTGAAACCAAGAGCATAGTTTGTTGCATGAATATCTGCTCATCATTTATTTATCATTTTTTTATCATTTTTATCATTATTATTTATCATATATTGCTGCTCATCATTTCAGGAGTGCTGCTGGATTTGTAGATTTTTCCTGTTTTCCTGCTTTAGCATGATAAAACCAGGTGTGTGAAGAGAGCCTGCACAAGCAACAGCAGTTGTATGCTGCAACAAGTGCTTCAAAAATGTTGGTACTCCTCAGAAACTGTAGAAGTTCCCTCAATAATTCTCACGTCTTGAAAATATGCAATCAGTTCCCCCAGAACCTGTGTTTATCATAAAATTGAGGGCCATCTAGTAGCTTCCAAGAGCTGTTTGTAGTTGATCTTTTTGGTTTCTATTTTTTAATTTCTAAATGCTCTTCCATGGTTTATGTTTATAACCAAAATGGAATTGAGTGTCTTCCCACTAACATCCTGGCAGGGTTCAGACTGTGTTTTGTGTTTAGCTGTCTATGAGCAATTCTGTCTCTAATTCACTTAACTCAAAACAAGGCAAGTGTTGTGAGCTTTGTGAGCAGAGGCAGTGAAGCTAGGGGTAGATAACCAGGTGCCCAGTATTTCTGTGGTTTTGGACATATTTCTTCAGCGTTATATCCAAATTGGACAACCAATATATTATGAGAACTCACCCTTTGTGTGATTGCAATCTGCCATGGACTTGCTTTCAAAAGGCTGCAATGCAACATCCCACATGGACCAGCTTTACTTTGCAGAAGTGTTTCAATCCAATCAATGTGTGCTTCCCAATAGATGAGAAGAAAAATCCTTATTTTGTGCAAACAGATAAATGCATAGGCAAAACATCTTCATAATTCATAACCAGTTTCACTGCTTGGTGGTGACTTGAGGATACAATTTTGAAAGGATAAGAGCAGTTTGCATTCAGTTTGTTAAAAAGGCAGATTCTGATGGGAGTTTATTCAGCAAATGTCCTTTCCTGGTATTTGCTGCCCTGCTTTCATGATTCCCGGTGTCTGCATTTGCCTTTTAATCATGCATAGCTAGTAGTTAGGTGGCAATGTCATGGTTTGGCAGAATTCCTGATCCTGTTTGGTTTTTTTGTAACCAAACATAAACAACATACAAGTTCACGTTCAAAAACCTTTGCTGTTGTGGCTCAACATCTGATTTAAAAAATTTGAAGGCTGAAGTGACAATGCATCACACAGTCAAATTAGAAAGCAGTACATTGTGTAAAACCTTCCTATGGTTCAAAGAAAAGACTGGTACGTTTTATTGTAGCACAGAACCCTTATGGTTAATTAGTCATGATTATATTTTATTTATTGTTCACATAAAACCACAGAGGCATGGTGCATTTTTACAACAGGTCTCTCCCTCTTACTGTTTCAGCCATCTGAGTTTACTTGTGAACCTTTCCAAATCAAATATCAATTTGAATTTCAAGCATGCAGAGAGGAAACAATTTTCTTCTCAAATCCAACCTGTTTTAGGGCCAGCAAACTTCTGGCTTGATACAAAGTTTGATGTGCCTCTGCCTTCCCAGCTGAGGTCCCTGGAACCTGCAGGTTTATGGCCTAAGTTTTCTCTCCCTGGGGATGCAACTGCATTATGATTTATTTGGAAACTTCTTCGCTTGTCCTAGTGAAGAATTTCCTCCAGTAAGTGAGACAAAGGATCAATCCACACTCCTAACCTAGAGATGTCAGCAAAATGATTGGAAAAAAAAAGGAAAAACGGGCATTATAAAACTACCTTTTACCTTAGGCTCTTCTTAGTCAACCTGTGTATTTTTGCATTCCAAACTGCTCTCTGGGTGCTTTCCAATAAGATCGTGCAACCTCATCTTGTTCAGATGGTCTTGGAAAAATATAATGTTCCAGAAGCCAAGAAAGTCTTTTGGAGTTGAATGCTCTACATCATTTGCCCAGTGTGTTCAGAAGGACACATTTCTTCCTCTTTGGGATTTATTTCCTGGCAATGCTGCTATTGATCAAGCTCCATGTAACAGAACATAAGTGGTATAATAACACAATAAAAAAATGGTGTTCCTGTTATTATAAGCAACTCCTTGTCTACCACAAGTTCTGTCATTACAGAAAAATCCAACCATTAATGAAAGATTTTACAGAGGTTGGAAAGCTTCTAAAATAGATGTTAACTGCCTCTGCTTAACTTGGTTACCAACAGACTCTGTCTCCTTCAGCAATGCTTTTGACAATGAAAGAGATTCACATACATCTTTTGTAACAAGAGGAGAAAGGGTAATGCACATTCAAGTGAAAAAGTGAGTTTTTAAACTCTTATGCATGGAACTGCTCAAAGGGAGAACAAAAGAAAAATGCAAATAAAATTTTTGAATGGATCCCTTGACAGTGCTATATTCTGTTCAAAGTTTAGCAACAGTTGAACCATGGTAGTCTGGGTACTCTTTCCTGTCTCATTAAAAGAGATCAGAAATGCAGACTAGGGTGAAATCCTTCCCTCTGGATTGTCAGGCAGCTTGCGCATCTTTGTTTTAATTTTTCAAGATAGAATAATAGATTGATAAGACCTCTTGGCGAAAAGATCCTTGACTGTGTTTTAAGATTGCTGTGTTCTTCACCCTTCAAAACTGTTTTAACCCCTTTCCCAAGTTAATCCAAGAATAGGGCCTTAAAATTATTTACAACAACCCTACGAGTGTGAAATTTATTAAATTAGAGTTCAAATCACTTACAGAGAAAACATAACACTTACTTATGCCTACACACTGCAGACCCACACTTCCATGTGAAGCTGGCACTATAGATTATAGATCATTATCTGTGTCTTTTTACAAGGTCATCCATTCCTTTCTTCTCGACTGGCAAGTTTTTCTGCTCTTGTCATTTAAAATGGTATCATGTCTATCGATCATCATCTTCACGTCTTCAGTTTTCAGCCTAGTGCTCTCTCAAATTGAAGCTTTGAAAATTCTTATCCTGTGCAGGCATTGTAACTGGAATCACACCTAGCCTATTACTACTGCTGTAATATCTTCCACATGATTACTGTAAGTACAGTACGTCTGATGGAATCTGTAAAGAAAAGTACAGACTCTGCAGTTAATAGTGATTTTTCTGCTACCATTGGAAAGCAATTCTATCTTCCCAGGAACTATTATCATCAAGGGAATCAAAACCCTCAGAAATAGAACAGCTATATACATACAAACTAAAGCAGGTCCACCATCTGTTTCTACCCATTACACTTGTCCATTTAAGCATAAAACTTATGTATTTCCTACTAAAATACAATACCTTTGAAAGATGGGTTTTAATGAGGAAACCATGAAAACATTGAAGTTACAAAGAGCAGTAACAATAAAATGATACTGTTGATATTGTACGTATTTTGATTAACTCCGTGAGTTACACGGACTTGAGTAAAAGTAAAACCAACATTTCTGACCTTCATTTAAAGGCAACATAGTTATCAAGAAAACATTGCAGGAAGGCAAACAAAGGTTTAGCACAGTATAACAGCTCTATGAATATTAAAAAGAGATGGTCATTCATATTATACATATTAGTGGATATTTACTGTACTGATAAATTGTTCTGTCAAGTCTGAGCTCAGGCCTGAGTGGAAAAGCTTGAAAGTTTAAGGTGCAGCTAAACATTCAGTAATGCAGAAACCCTGGTAGTTGAGGTTATAGACTGAAAAGATTAATTGTGTTTTAAATCTCTAGAGAAATACTAATCAACAGTATTGATATTTACAGTTGTTCCAAATACACTTTTACTTCACTTTTGCTAAAGACTATCAAAGAATATTAAAAACAGTGTGAAGAATTATTTATATATTTGCATTTATATATATATATATATGTAATAATGTCAAATTTTGTTTCTTTGCATAGTTTTTTTTTTCTATAGAACAGAGCATTTTGAGTTGATCTGTGCATACTGTATAATCAAAATTATTTATGTACTAGATATAACAACCACATTTTGTTATTAATTAATTAAATATTTTAAATATATGCAGAATTGCCCCACAGTCACAGGTTGTTGATTTGCTTCTAAACTATGCAGAACCAGTTTCACATCAAGCCATGTCCCATGTCTGCCCAATTCTTTTCAGCTACCAGCATGGTTTTGGTGATTTTAGCCTACGCTTACTGGCTTTCTCACAGAGAAACCTGAGTATAATTTGGTACTGATTATATTTTCTCAGCAAATGGAATGCTTGGGCTCCAGCAAAGTTCTAAAATAATAATAGAGTACTAGAAATCCAAATAAAAATGTTTATGGAAGACTAAAACTTTACATTCCTGTTGCAAAAGAATAGGGGAGAAAGTGTTGTATATTTGTTTTGAGGGCTTTCCTTCTTCCATCAGAATAAAACTAACATAATCAGAATTTAATATTCAAATCCTTACAAGTTGACAATACACATAGGTTTCTTAAATCACAGAAAAATAAAGCAGCTGCGCCTCATATTAACAACATGATACATAGGTATATGAAAGTTCTGTCTGGTCTTGTACGGTAATATTTCTAGGTGGCTGCATATTTAAAGATATTAATATGATTATATTCTTTACAAATCAGATCTGTAATGGCAAGCCTCCTTGGTCAGTTGCAGTAAATGTTTTTCTTTTTGTCCTGAAGAAACATTGTAGAACTGGGTTCCATCCTATTACCAATAATAAGCTGATTCTGGCTTGGAGATATTTTCTTAACTCCAGGTATCTACTAAGTCATACATTTTGCCCCTGTATTGTTAACAATGTTAATATCTCTTGCTTCAGAAGTTCAACTGATCACAGACGATTTTTTTTTTTTTAACTGACTGAATAATTTAATAAATATTTATAAATCTACATAAAAACACAAATGAAACTGAAAATATTAAGAAGTTAATAAGACAGTTAAAATAGAATCTTAGCACTTATTAATACCCAAGGTTTAGAAGTTCATAAAATATCCTAACAGTAAAAATGTGTTTTCATGTGATCAGATGGAATTTTCTGTAATTCAGTTTATACCCATTGACTTGTCCTCTCTATGAATCACAGAATCACAAAATTGTAGGGGTTGGTAGGGACCTCTAGAGTACAACCCCCTGCCAAAGCATCTCCCTGCCAAAGCTTGCACAGGTAGGCGTCCAGGTGGGTCTGGAACGTCTCCAGAGAAGGAGACTCCACCACCTCTCTGTGCAGCCTGTGCCAGTGCTCCGTCACTGCACTGGGAAGAAGTTCCCACGCACATTTGTGTGGAACTTCCTATGCTTCGTGGCCATTTCCCTCGTCCTATCACCACACACTGCTGGGAAGAGTCCAGCTGCATCTCTTTGCCTTTTGCTCCTTAGATATTTATAGACATGGATCAGATACCCTCTGAGTCTTCTTTTTCCAAGGCTGAACAGACCCAGGTCTCTCAGCCTCTCCTCATAAGAGAGATGTTCCAGACCCTTTATCACCTTTGTAGTCCTTTGCTGGACTCTTTTGAGGAGATCTCTGTCTTTTTTGTACTGGGCAGCCCAGAATTGGGCACAGTGCTCCACGTGAGGCCTCACCATGGCAGAGTAGAGGGGGAGGATCACCTCCCTCAACCTGCTGGCCACTTTCTTTTTAATGCACCCCAGGATACCATTGGCCTTCTTGGCCACCAGGGCACACTGCTGGTTCATGGCTAGCCTGTCATCCACTAGGACACCCAGGGCCCTCTCCTCAGAGTTCCTCTCCAACAGGTCATCACCCAAACTGTATTGGTGCATACGGTTATTCTCCCTAAGTGCAAGACTCTACACTTGCTCTTGTTATACCTCACCTCGTTCCTCTCTGCCCAACTCTCCAGCCTTTCCAGATCTTGATGAATGGCAGCACAGCCTTCCAGTGTGTCAGCCATTCCTCCCAGCTTTGTATCATCAGCAAACTTGCTGAGGGTGGACTATCCCCTCATCAAGGTCATTGATGAAGGTGTTGAACATAACTGGACACAGCACCAACCTCTGAGAAACACCACTAAGTACAGTCCCAAACTCTAATACTCTCTTAATTTGCCCTGTGCTCCACTGGCCTCTTTATGACCCTTTACTGAATTCACTCAAGTATACCAGGGAGATAAGCACTAAACACAATACACAGATGTTCATCAGGGTTGAATGCAGGTAAAGGATCAGCTTTTTTGGCTTCAAGGGCTCACTGTTATCAGCTTGTTCACCAGGACTCTGAATCTTTCTTTGCCAAGCTGATTTCTTGTTGGTTGGCCCCCAGACTGTGCATGGAGTCATTCCTCCCAAGGAGAAGAACTTTGTGCTTCTCTTTGTTGAAATTCATGAAGTCCCTCTTGGTCCATTTTCCCATCTTGTTCAATTTCCTCTGAATGACAACACGGACATCCAATCTGCCAGCCACTTCTAGTTCTGTAGCATTTGCAAACTTACTGAAGGTGCATGCTGTTCCACCAGCCAGATCACTGATGAAGAAGACAGACAGTACTGACTCCTGGGGCCAGTGGTGAGCAATCAGCTGGGCTTCATGCTACTGATCAACACACAGCAGTTTCATTGACTTTCAGCCCATCTCTGCCCATTTACCTATCCTGTACATAAGAGACCTTGTCAAAAGCTTTGCTAAAATAAAGACAAACATTATCAATTCCTCTCCCCTCATCCACCGAGGCAGCCAGTTTACTGTAGAAGGCTTTCAGATTATTCAGCAGGATTTCTTCATTGTAAATACATGCTGAAAAATCCCAAAGACCTTATCCTTCATATATTTAGAACAGTGTCCAGGATACTTTGCTGGATTACTTATCCAGGGATCAGGGTGAAGCTGAAGTTCTCTTGGTCCCCCATCTCAATTTTCTTGTAGATAGGAGTGAAATTTTCTTTCTCTTAGTTATAAGGAGCTTCCCTGTCACCACAATCTTTCAGGGATAATCCCAAATGGCCTACCAGTGATGCAAACAGATAGAAGAAACTGAGATCAGTCTGACAGGTGCACAAACAATTCTTTGTTCAGGGTTCTGACACTGGCTGACTGCAGGCTTTAGATTCAGATATGAAAATTCACCTACAGTGACTCGTCATACAAAATAAAAAGTCAGCATGGACAGAGCAAAGTTATATGGGAAACGTAGACTACAATGGCCTAATTTACATATAGTCACACCCTGACAAATAGATTTGTCTTTCATGAAGCCATATTTCTCTGCATTTGCATTCTTTTGTGCCCTAGAATTTAGGGAGGCATCCTATCTATTGCACACACACCAAAAAAAAAAAAAAATCATTTCAGAAACTCTGGAACAGCTCGATGCTGAATTTGATGAGCAACTTGGGCATGAGTTATTAATGAAGCTGGCATAAAGTAGATAGGAGGTCAGTAGGATATACATAGTAATTAAAATGCAAAGTTTGTATTGTTTTTAAGCAGTGCCGTTGGGACACAAAATGCTGTGGTGAATACGGTTTTAGAAACAACCCAATAACATCTATAAAAAGCAGATAAAAGGATTTGGGGCCATTACAGATGGAGAGGAAAACCTCCATGAAAAAAAAAAAAAGAGTTAAACGTTTCTTGGACTTCGTTGTTATTTCTTTTTATAGCAGTTTTGCCTGAAAATACAATTGATCATATTGGTTACTGATCAAAACTGATAAATGTTTATAAGTATTTTCAATATGCAGGTGTTTATGTTCTTTGTACCTAGTATCAAAGTCATTGTGGCCATGATAACTTCCTTTCCTTCTGCAGTGTTAGTCAGATCTTTCTACCATAGCATATCAGGAAGACTGATCATCCTCTATTACTCATTTCAATCATTTATCATTTTTTAGCCTCTCCATTGAGTACATAAATGTTCATTTTAGACTTTCCAATTTTAGCGCACATAATATTTTAAACAAAATCAAATGAGCCTTTTCCAAATTGATTTTTTTCTGAATTGCAAATGCTACAGTGGCAATGGCAAGAAAGAGCTTTCAGTGTGTCTTCAAGGATATCCCCAGCATGACTGCTTATTTGCATGACTATGCACAACACTTGCCTCCAATCTCTTTGCAAACCAAATGTCTTCTAATGCAGATATTAGTGCTGAATTAATAAGAAAGATGTTTAATATTATGAAGGAAAGCAGCTTCCATTCTGGTGGCTGCACTAATTCTGTTGCAATCTGTTAACTGATCACTCTTTTCCAGCCGCAGCCTCCGATGTCTGCAAGTTCATAACTGATGAATTCCCTGGCAACCCTGCACAAAGGGAGAGGAGGTTGAATGCCCCCATAGGATGCAGCAAGTTTTTCCATCTCCTGTTCCTTCTCTGGTGTCTTCCTGGGAAACCACAACTTCCAGATGCTCCATGCTATGAACTGGAAGCAGATTCTCAGACCTGAAGGCATAAAGTAGCATGTGGAAGAGATTACACAGATCCACCAAGCACCAATAAAAGAAAGTTCTCTTGGGGACAAAAAGAAGAAAGAGAAAAGGGCTTCCAAGCAGCATCTGATTATAAGGCTAGGAAGCACTTTTGCATCACTAGTATCACTGAGTTAGATGAGAAAATATTGCAGGCTGTGCTATGGTTTCAGGCAAAATCATTACAATTCCCATCATTTCCTACACAAATTACTCACAGGGGAGGACTCCTTTAAACAGTCAACAGCAACCCAGCTTGTTGTGCTCAGTGCACACTGGTTGCTGTTGCTAAGGCTCTATCTGCACAGCAGAGTGCAGAATGAACTTGCAGTCTGTGGCACGCAGAGCGCTCGCGCTGTGTGCCTGCCAGTGCCTCCACAGCGTGTGAGCATGCTGGCAGCCAGCAGATCCTGGCTGGTGCGTGGATTCCCATGCACTGCTGTGGCTGAGGTGCGTGGTCTACATGGTGGGAGAGATTAAGAAAGACAAAAGGTCGTCTTTTGCTTTGGGAGCACCTGAACTCTCTTATGCAGGTGTATGGCACAGACACACAGGAAAAAGAGAAGGTAGAGAGATAGAGGCAGGTTTGCTCTCTGTAGGTACGTGCCCGTTCAGGTGTTCTATAGGGAGTGAAGCATGTCAAATCTGGATCTCCTATTTTAAAGACTTCAGACTACAATCAAAGGTGATACTAAGAGAAAAGGAAGTCTAACTATACCCTTGTAAAAGTGCAGGGTAGCTTGGTGAGCAGAAGCAGGGAAGCGCTGTGAGCAGAGATGGCGAGAGCTCAGTGAGGGCTGGTGTTCTGTGTTACAAAAGGCAGCTGACCTATATAACAGGGCTTCCCTCTGCTTTGTATAAAAGAGCAGTGTTAGAGGGTTTGTTTGTTTGTGTGCTGTTTATCCTGGACCCTGGGCAACTAAATTTAGGCTTAAAAAAACAGATGATTCAATCAAAAAAGCTGGATAGGTACTAACCACACCAGAAGTGGCAATTTTCAGTTTCTAACAGTCCATGTCCAATCCCTCAAACTGAGGCTTTATCAATCTCTTTTTTTTCTTTCTTTATTTTTTTTTTAATTATTTTTTTTCTAGACAGCATAGACAGCAGAAAATCCTCAGTAGCAGAAGCTATTTAAAGTCCCTGGCCCAATATCGAATCCTCAGATTTGGCAGCAGTAGGTTTCAGCTGGATTTTCTGGGCAGTAAGTAACTCAGCAGCAAATTTACTCTTTTTAATACAATGGCAACAGTCCTTGGAAGTAACAGGAATGGCTTCAGAGGGTGCCAAAATTTAAATGAAAAATCTAACTCTAACTCATCCTTGCAGCCTGCTGGCAGAGTGCCCCAGGTATTGATGGGAGGCTGAGGCTGAGGAGTGAGCTCTAGGGTCCTGCCCTGAGCAAGGCCTGCCCTCATGCTGCCATGGGGTTATGCACTGACCTGGTGGGGTTCTGGAAAGAATCACAGAGTCGCAGAATGTTGTAGGTTGGAAGGGACCTCAAAGATCAAGCTCTACTCCCTGATGAGGGCAGGCAGGGCTGCCACACACCAGCTCAGGCTGCCCAGAGCCCCATCTAACCTGGTCTTGAACACCTCCAGGAATGGGTCATCCACAGCTCCGCTGGGCAGCCTGCACCACTGCCTCACCACCCTCTGACTACAGAATTTCTTCCTGATATGTAACCTAAATTTCCGTCTTTTTAGTTTTAAGCCATTCCTCCTTGTCTTGTGACTATTAGACCATGTAAAAAGTTGCTACCCTGCCTGCTTATGAGCTCTCTTCAAGTATTGGAAGGCCATAGAGAGGTCTGGGAGCATATCACTGCAGGGGCAGAGGTCTGTGAGAAGGCATGGCATGGCAGAGTGGGTATGTAGCTGAAGATAAAAGTGTGTGTCCAGCAAGTACTCAGCAAAGACTGAAAATTCAGTCTAGGCTGCCTCCCAGTCTGTTCTTGCCTTATATTTTGTTACTTTTCTTACACCTTTACACTAATAAAGGTGTGCAGGAGGGATATAAAGATGACAAGACGACAAAAGTACCTTTCTTCAAGAAAAAACATTTTCCTTTGGGAACTATAGGAACTGAGTATGTAGTTTGTAAAATTTGTAATGTTTCTTTTAAATGCAACTCATGGGTTTTCTCCTTCTACAGCAGAAAGGCACACAGTCATCACATTTTTTTACAAAAAAGTAATGGAAAAGTACCAATGGAATAGAAATCCATATAGTGGCAGGTAAACTTGCCCTTTCTGGTGCCCAATAGCAAAGCTAGTCTTGAATCTGTTGGGATAAGCCTCAGCTCTCTCTTGGGACATGCAGTGGGTTTGTAAATACATGCAGCAATGTGCATGGGCCGTGAAAGCAGTCCTGGGAATTGGGAAGCTATCTCAGGACTGCTAATATGCACATAGCTCACAAGGTTCTTCTTGCAATGAAATCCCAAGCAGCATCAGTATTGAAAAGCAGTTTTTCCCTGTGTGGAAAAGGATGAAGCTCAGCACGCCAATCCCACTGTCCCTTGTCCTGTCAGCACTGCATGGCAGAAGCTGCACTTTTTTACACCAATTCTCTATAATTGGAACAAATATTAAATGATGCTTCAATCAAAGTCAAGCACTTAAAATAAAATATAGTTTGGGCAGTAGTTAAGTAAGTCCAGGAAGATAATGATTGCTCATGTGCTTAAGTTAAGCACGTGTCTCAGAGCTTTACTGTAATGTGCCTTCAGTGCAAGGACCGAGACATGGAAAATTATATTAACAGGACTGCTTGGATTCAAGTGCACTGTACTCACCTGCTTGCTTCTTTTGAGAGCATATTATCAATAGACTTCTGCATTTACTTGGTGTGATGCTGGGAATTTTTTAAATCTATTTTTTGGGGGAAAAAAAGGCAGTTTTCAATCCAAAGTTGTAAACCCTAGAGAAAGGGATTTTTAATAGATTCCCCCACAGTGAGTGGAATAAAAACATGCCGGAAAAAGTTCATATTGGGGTGGATGGTTGCCTAATAAGAAACATTGCCCTCTTCTTCTCAATCACATTGTAATTGCTATTGTTGTGTATATGCCTCAGCCACCTAGCTAGACATGTTGCTTCACTTCCATATGAGGTACTGCATGTTTTGAAATATACCCTGGGAAAGAAAAAATGCCGCAGTAAATATGCCCAGTAAAACAGAACTAAATAACTTATTTGTGCTTTAATAAGTACAGAAACAAAAATATGGAGTGAATACAGATAGCAATACAAGATAATACAAATAAAAAAAAAGGTATTTGGAATCACAACTCTTGTCTCCACACAGAGGGAGTCCAATAGAGGTTTGTAGAGCTGGGCAGGCTTTGAAACATTTGTTTTGAGTTGACCTATCCAATAAAATGTTACTACAGATATTCACAGTCACATTTTGCCTCTTATTTCTTACCCCTACTCATGCCCTAATGCAGAATACATTTATCCCCATATCAGACACTGTAATGTTTGCATATAAAAACCAAATCACTACACCATTTCTGCTCTTGTAAGTCATCATTTTCCACTTATGTACAACTCTAACTTCATTTTTTCTGTCTTCTGTGCATGCATTTTGAAGCTTTCAAATTATTTGGATGCAAATTCATTTAATTGTTTAAAAACAGGAAAAGAAGAAATAGGCTGAGGTATTTTTCCTGTACATATATGTAATATGTACCCACACTGCAGACACTGGCTCATCCAATATACCTTGTAGGAAGTACAGTGTCTGAGAGATGGCTTTAAAATAATAGTTCTCAGTAGAACTCTGTCACTGAAAGATACTGTTGAGTTGAATTAGGAGATAAGAAGAGAAATAATCAGATTTAACAGGAAGGCTCTGTTGTTCAAGCTATAAGGCAAAGTGCTATTACTATCCAAGAAATAGATTTGTTTCTCATGTATTACAGGCAACTGATGAGCAAAAGCTCTTGAAAAGTATTTTCATTAGGATGAAGACAGTTTATACAGACATTTGTTCGGGCAACTTATTCTCCATGACTTTACAACGTAACAATCAAGAAATAACAAATTAAACAAATAACAGTAAACAATATATTTCTTTTTCTCCATGTTTCTTCCTGTCTTTTCATAGGAATAATGACAATTTGTTACTGCATTATATAGACTACTTCATTTGGGTACTTAAGAAACAGGCTCAGAAATCCAGCAATGTGATCAGCGGGCATTTTGCTGCTTGCTTGAAAAGTCAAGATGTTATTTAATTCAATGGAAGTACGTAAGTAATAAACAAAGGCAGTTACAGTTCACAGGCTGCAGAATCCTATCAAGAAACTTACTGTTAATACCTCCTCTCCAATTTTGTATTATGAAGAAGAGATAATGGAAGAGGAATATGCTGATCCCCTGTTAAAGTAAAATCATTTAATATTGTGCTGGATTTGCATTTTCTTTAGTAAGCATTTATATTTTATCTAGACCATACTAATTCTAGATAAATATGAAAAATCATTTTTAGTCATTTGTCTAATGTTTCAGGTTGTACAGAGATATCTTCTGGATTTAGCTGAGGGAACTAGTCACCAGCCCAACTCCCCTGGCTGTTCATTATCAGCCACAGGACTGAAGTTATCTCCTCCTCAGACCTGCTAGTGGAACTGATTGTGTGAGTGCTCCCTAACCCATATGACTCAAAACAAGCTAAGTCTGCAAAATCCTGCCTGTAGAATGGTGCACATTTGACATTCTGGGAAGTGCAGCAGTGATATGCACCATTATAATCACTTTTCACAGGCATGCATAGGAAGATTAAATAAATCATTAATCATTCTCACACTTGTGTTAGTTAAACACCCAGGAAATAACTTTGCAAATGCTTTTTCAGGAAACTGTAAAAAGGATAAGAGGGAAGTGCAGAACAGAAAAAGAGAGCCTTCTTAAGGCTAGTACTGCACCAGCGTTTTCTACCTCTTCTGTAATCACTTAGTAGAACTGCAATGAACTCTGGATGACCCAGAATGAGACTTCATATGAGAGAATCAGAAAGTGAGAGAACTTGTTTCCAGAAAATCTTGATCCAATGGAAGGCTGATTACAGAGTGATCTATGCGAGTACCATGTTGTCTTTTCACTTCTTATTTTTCTTTTTCCTATCAACATCTTGAGAATGGCATATCCAGGACTGGATTATTATATCCTTACAGGAATGGGAGATTATATTTTGTCTGTTTGCTTGCTTGTCAGGTACAGCAATGGATGATGTATTTGTTAGGTACGTGGAAAAAGTGTTAGGGAAAAGCAGTATTTATCTGAGATTTTTTTATTACCAAAGAAATAAAGCAGTTTCATTCAAATTCTGTCTCTTGACAGAAATGGCAAAAGTGTTGATTGAAGTGGGAACTGGGCATGGTGTGGGTAGAGCCAGAGGAGCTGTCAATAATCTCTGCACAGGTTTTCTTCCCAGCACTATATGAACTCATGAGCTGACTGAATGCCTGCCAAATCTTGCCAAAAGTCTACATTTGAGTTAAAAGAAGGTGTGCTAACATTTTATTGTCCAGAAGTACCAATTTCCTGATTCTCTTCCTTCCAGTTTCAAAGACATAGATGTTGCATGAAAACTGCACACGTCTTGTGCAGATTCTATCAAATTTACCAACTATTTTTAATGTTACTTTCCAGCCTAAATTTATTTTACAAGTTTGGCTTTGGCCTTAAAAAAAAAAAAAAAAAAAAAAAAAAAAAAAAAAAAGATGACAGAGAATGCTGAGAAGTTATTTTCTGTTTAGATCACTGATTTAAAACAGAATTCTTCCTTTATTATTATTTTTCTCTACTTTGCTCAGCACTGTATGATATCCCCAGCAGCTGCCTAGGAGTGCTGATAAATGGGGTTGGTGGAAGGTGCAGCACTAGACTGAACAGAAGAGGACCCCTGCCCCAACAGCTCTCCTACCATCAAAGAGGGATCAGAACAAAAATCAGGGGACAGTCAGGCTCACCAAAAACTATCTTGTTCATCCTGCTGTCCCAGAATAGATCAGTTTTCCCTGTGCTATCCTTAGCAGAAGTCTGTCTAAGGCATTTTTTAGGAACCCCATTATAAAATACTGTGACCTTTCTTAACAGTCTAGTCTAGTAATTTTAGAGTTAGAAAGCATCTCTTAATATTTAGCAATTCTTGCTGCAATTCAGACCAATTACTTTCTGTCCCGTTCATCATGGACATGAAGGACAGATTTATTCTCTTTTACAATCAAGCAACCTGTGTGTACTTGTTGATCTGTTCCTATCAATCTCATTTTCTTCAGACTAAACATAGATTAAACACAGCCAGTGTATTCAGTGTTTGATGTTAGGTCACCTTTTCTAAAGTTCTCATTTCTGTTTGTTCCTTTTGCTTTCTTTTGGATTCTGCACATTTTCTCTAATCTTTTTTAATGACCTGCATTAATCTATACAGAATAATCCAGCTGAGGTCTTACCAGCATTGAGAAGATCAAAAAGACTGACCCCGTGCACCCTGCATTCACTGCTCCTGTTTGTACATGCAAGGTTTACAGGCTGCCTTTTCTACAGCATGGCACCATGGAGCTATGTTTTAATCCATTGTATGGCCAACCCTTTTTATGAACCGCCATGAAAGCAGTCGTTTCTGCTCTGTATTTCTGTAGGAGAACATCTGTGTCTTGCTGCAGTACTTTTTACTAATTCCTGTTGAATTTTGTCATTTTTATTAAAGGCTGTTTGTGCCAGGTTATGCAATCAAGAGCTCAGGTGTCATGCTGAGTGGTAACAATAAGTAGAGGCTATCATCCCAGAGCAAATCTACATGTTGCATCATGCACAACCAGTACTGCTCAACTTAAGGTACTTGTTAGACCTACTTATGTTTGCTTTTGGGAAACAATAGTGGAAAACATTTCCTTCCATTTGCATTCAGAAAGTGGACCATTAATAAGTATATTCAGTTTGTCCTTCACGTCTACTCATATTTCCTGAATATTAGGCTATGTTGTAAGAGCTAATCAAAATTGTATTAAACGTATTTCCTGTTATAACACTTTCCTTTGGGACAAAGATATCCACAGAAAATAAAAATGTCTGTAACAGCACTCCAGGTTCTTTCAGTAACAAAAATGAAAGGTAATACATGTCCATAAGCATTTTAAAATACTTATTCTCATTATTATTATTACAATGGGAAAACATGATTATTAAATATTTCCAAATTTAAAATTTAGGGCAGTTTACTTTGTACTCTTATTGCCTTTTTGACACTGTACTCATTTTAATATAATGAAATTATAATTTAATATAAAAAGGTTGTCACCTATTTAAGAACTTTATTCATTTTCATTTTCCTATCATGCAACTTTCAAAAAAAATCTGACCTTTTGCAAAGTTTTGGTGAAACACAATCTCTTGATGGTGAGATGACTTATGTGGGAAAGGAGCAGCAGTGCTGTAGGATGCCTGCCAGCAGAGTTGCTGGGCAGGGGCTGACCAGGGCTAAAATTTCAGAAGATGAGACTTAGTTTCTCAAGTATATCCCAGACAACTCCGCAGAGGGGTGGCTTTGGGAGTGAGACAGGGTTGTCCAAAACTAGCCCATGTTCATCGCTAAGGAAGGCTGGCCAAGCTAAGTGTAGAACTGGCTCAGAGATAAAAGCTCCAGCGGTTAGCAGATGGGGAGGATCAGATCCAAAAGCTGCAGATAAACCTTTTTTTCCTGTGTTTTTCAAATCATGTATAGATTTACGTCAGTTTCACAAAAATTTGCTTTTTCCCTTTTCTTGGTACGAGTTATATATATAATAGATGCACAACACTGTGAATATGCTACTGTCATCATTGAACATACCCACGAGATGGTGCTACTGCACTTCAGCTGAGCCTTCGGCCAAACTGGAAACATGGAAAGGGAAAACAAGGGAGAGAGGGCTAGGGCAGGGGATACATCAGAGGGATTGAATATATTCACATGGCACAGGTGCCAAGTACAGATGGAGCTTAATTGCAGTGAACGAAAACTTCATATAAAATGTAGAGTACTATGGACCAGCAATTGTATCTAGCACATCTATAGGAAAAGCCAAATAGCAGTTTTTAAATATCAGGTTCAACCTTTCAGTTCTGAACAAAAGATCCTTTTTTAAACAAATCTCTCTCTCTGGATTAAGGATTTCCATTGCAGATCCAGTCATAAAGAGATACTACTACTGGGATGAGAGGATATAATTTTTTTTGTTGCTTGGTTGTCAAGGATCATGAAAAATTATCATGTTACTCCTTCAATTTAAATAAAAACTAATGACCCACCTATCATTTGGATAAAAACATCTGAACACTCCCTTACTGTCTTCCATATATTTAGTTATGAAGTAACTTGAAGTAACTTCCTTGTTTTCCAGTCTAGCAACTCAGGTGTTGTTTTTGCCTGTTTGTTTTGATTTTCTCAGAGCATAATACTCCTAGTAATTAAAATAATGCGATTAAAACACATAAGGATGGTTGGCCAAGTTAAGTGTAGAGTTAGCTCAGAGAGGAGTGGAGTTAAATCCTCCATCCATTAACAGCTGGGGAGGCTAAGATCCAAATATCAAGCTGGAATTACAAAGTAAGTGATCAAATAGCTAGACACAAAAGTACTGCTGATTGTATTTGTTTTCCTGCTGCATGCTCCAATTTGTAGTGAGCCATGTTGTTACATCTGTGACAAGGATGATTTACACAGAAGAGTCCCAACACTGTCATAATTGAAGATCACAGAGCCCACTGCTGGCTGGTAGATTTCTGAGCTGTGTACTGCTTGTGCCAGGCAGTCTCTATTTCTACTTTGCCTGGCTGAGCAACTCCTTCACCAAATGTGAGCTCTCTTTCAGTTCTGGATTAACTGTTTCATGGAGAAGACTGTATTAAGTTGTGAGCAGAAAACACTGAACAAGTGTGTCAGGAATTGTTGCCTTAAGCTCATCTGGTCAAGCATGCATCCACCTTCTTCACATCCTCCAAAGTGACTAAATTCTGCTACTTTGAGCTTAAACTGTGCATTCTCTTTCAAGCTCATAAAATATCTGCATATAAGTAGCCTCTGTCAGTGCCTGAGCTGAGCCCCATGTGACTGCAGCGTCTCTACAGCAGCCAGAGCGAGCTTCAGCTGCAGGAGAGCAACAGTTTCACATACTGTGCCAAAATCGACCTCTGCTGTTGTCAAATGCTGTGAAAACAACAGAAAAAGGGAGCTGTATTGATAAATACCAGTCACAAGAACTGGCCTTATTCCCTCATCTTTGGCAGTGCCAGTAACTGTGCTGGGGTGCTCTGAAAGTAGTATGACATTGTTTTTAGAGAGTGGCAGATGTTATTTTTCTTTTCTTTTTTTTTCTTGGTACAAGTAATATGTATCAGATACACACACAACACTGTGAAGATGCTCTGTCCAGGTGCATTTTGCACTGCTGTTAATTTCATTTCCAGTTATTCCTGTGGTGTCTGATGATGGACACGAGAGATTTTCTGTTGAAACATTTTCTTGGTCTGTGCTGTCTTAAAAATATTACAGAAATAAATAACAGAATTTATTAAGAGGAAAATATTAAAATGATGTCAGTGATGATGGTTCTGATTGATTGATGGTTCTTGATTGATGCTGGTTCTGTTTGCCTTGCTGACAGAAGCGGGACAGGGTGGGATGTACTTGATGCTCACTGCAGAGCTCCACTTAGAAGCATAAAGACAGTCAGCGGGCAATAGATAAAACAAATGAGCAAACAAAAAGAAAACAGTTCACAAACGCCACAAGGAAAAAGCTTATTTCTGTGAATGTACAGTCATTTTTCATTTTCGTACCTCACAGGATCTCTTCCATTTCTTACAGGGGTGACCCTGAGCTGTTCCTCCAATCCAAAGTAATATTTCTATGACTAACGTTAAGCCAACTCTAGTCTCCATTTTTAAATGGCCACTTTCGGTTTTGGATAAGTGGAGAAGGAGCTCACCTCAGGAATCCCCACGTCTGCAGGCAGTTCTGCCCCTGAGTGCCATCGCAACCCCAAGCGTGCACGAAAGCCGGACGGACCTGTTTCCTAGATGGCTTTGCTACTGTCATCACTGCACGTACCCACGAGATGGTGCTGCTGTGCTTCAGCTGAGCCCTCAGCCAGGCTGAAAAACACGGAAAGGGAAAACGCAGGGGAGAGCTGAATATATTCACTTGGAACAGGTGCCATGTTTTTTTGACAAGTACAGATGGAGCTTGATTGCAGTGAACAAAAACTGCATATAAAATGTAGAGTACAATAGACCATCATCAGTAACCCGTTTACAGGGCAAGTTTAATAGTAATTGTTAAATACCAAATTCAATCTTTCAGTTCTGAACAAAACATCCCTTTCTAACCAAATCTGTCTAGATTAAAGCTGTCCATTGCAGGCCCAGAAAAAAACAATACTGCTATTACTCCAGGAGAGAATGAGTTTTTAAATATGATTCATCTCCGTGTGGTAATTCTGTTGAAATCAGTTAAGGATCTTTAGATAATAAAATCGTGCTGCTAAAGGATTCTCAGCGAGCTGACTGTGCTCCCAAATCACTTCTCTTGAGTGGTAACTCCCCTGGTATGGGGCTGCTGCCATCCACAGCAGTGAAGACTGGCTGGCATCCATGGGGTTTGTTTCACGCATAGCTGCTGCCACTGAGAGCACTGCACCATCAGGGCCTTTTGGCTGTGCCCTCACCGTGCCTGATGAAGCTGAGCTGAACAGTTTGTCCCTCCCCTTTCCCAAGATGGCCTTCGTGGGCTGGGAGAGCCTGAAGTCATCGTTCAGGAGAAAGTGCCGCCTTTGCCGCATGCAAGTTGGGGATCTCAACACCTCTCGGTGCTAGGCCAGCTTGAGTACTATTTGCTTTGCTGCATGGTGTTTGTATAACTGCAGCAGCGGGACCTAAGGCTGATGTTTCTTCCCAAGGTCATTAAGTCTGGCTTTTATTAGTTATTATTATTATTTTATTTTAGGTTTACTTGTTTCACAGTGCAGTAGCCATTGGCCTATGCGGTACTATGCAGAGTACTGAATTTCTGGGATACCATCCTTTCCAGAGGAGAAGGGGTGGTAAATTCAAGTGGATATTTTGCCAGCATATCTCACAAAGTAATTACAGTGTTTGTATTATGTTTCTGAACAAGGATGGACAATCTCGAGGTTTCAATAATGTGATCAGTCACCAGTTTGTCTTTTTTCTCTTCCGAAAGTCATCCTCAGCTTCAGTACAAATTTTTCATAGGTTTAGCTCGCATTTAGACCTACAAAACCATAGTATGTCTGTATGTCTTTTATAATAAAGCTTCTGGCAGCCCACCTGCAGGCAGTTGGACTGGGACTGTCTTCATCAGAGGAAGGGAAAAATTTTAAATCACTAGTCTGTGGTTGCTTTTGACTAGTAGCACTGTGCTATGGATCTTGGTGTCAGCAAGGACTTCTGTATACTAATGTAAGATTTGGTGGCTCACAAGAAAGTTAGTAACCCAAATGCACGATGCTGGAAGAGAAATATAGAGCACATCAAAGCCTGTGGAAAGGTGCAAAGACTACTCTGACAATAGATGTGGTGCTCTGTTCATCTGGTTCTGTGGAGTAGCTCAAATCCGGCCTCAACAAGTATTGACTGAAATCCTTAGTTGGTGCTCATTTGTGATTTCAATTCCTTGTTGAGCATGTGGGAGTTGTTGATTATGAATCTATGGGCCAACAGGTACATCTGATTCAGGTTTGCTTTTCCACAGCTTCCCAAGCTGCTGGTAGATATCCAATTCTTGTTTGCTGGTCCACTGCCAGGGGCAGGATGGCTCTTAAATGAAGGTTATCTTCCTGCAGCAAGGTGGACATCCCAGCACCATGTGAGGGAGGAATGTGAGGGAAAGAATGCATTTCCATGTCACAGGATTACCTTTAATTCCCAGACTGCTCATGTGGCCTCATCAGATTTCCTGTGTCTGAAGCAGCACAGATTTGCCAACCAAATGCACAGACAAATGGTATCTCAGCATGTGAAATGAGCTCAGTGCAGTGCTGCAAATTCATAAGTTGTATTTGGAAGGCCAAAGGGATGTGTCTCAAACTGGCAGGTGTGAGTACTCCTCCCAGACCACAAGCAGTCAAGCAGTGTTGGGAGTACCAAGGCTGTGCATGTCCCTGGGGAACGTTGCTTTCCAGGGCTGACACATCTCTGTCAGAATAACCTTGACTGCAAGAAATTATTAATTATATTAGTAACACATGGCAGGTGGATTAACTGTTCTTTGCAGTGTCTGCAAAGGATGACTTGTATTCAGCATGAGGGGTGCTGGGCAGCCCAGCGGCTGTAGCCATAGCCAGGTCACTGCAGTCTTCAGGAGTCAAGACAGACCCAGATGATAACTTTTCAATTAGAGCCAAAAATTCATTATCATTCATCTTCTTTGCATTATCTCCTACATTGATTGGAAATATGGACTAAAAGGCTGAAACAGAAGTGAAATAACACTGAAAGGCTGAAAAAATATACATATAATGTCATTTTTCTGTTGCTGTATGATTTCATTGTAGTTCAGAATTAGATGATTTTTCTGTTTTATATATAATTGGTTATAGAAAAACAAGAAGTAGAGTTTAAAACAAATGAAAAAAACTGTTTCTGTCGTAACTATATTTTAGCATGTTTGACAACTCAGTTACTTTTCTGTTGTCCTTTCTTAAGCAGAGTGATGCTTCCAAAAAGCAAAGATCAGAGTAGATGAAATGATGTCCTGGGGGAAATTTCCCCATGCAACTTTGTGTTATGGTAACAGTTGGTCAGTTAAACCCATAGTTGGCCTTTGCTTTAATCCCTACATGTATCTTGCATCTGTGAAAAAGTCTTTCCATGTAGAAAAGCTCTGGGTCTATCCAACAAGTGAGATGAGCATGAATAGGCTAACTTCTGCTCTGAACTGGAGCTGATATGCACTACACCTACTTTTTTTCTGGATTGGACAGGGCAACCTTAATCTTGTCACTAACAAGTTTTCAGCCCTCTTGCTTGTCAGTGGTTCAGATAATCCTACCTCTTCAATTACTCACATGTACAACAGCTAATCAATCACAGGAAATGGAAGTGAAATGGTTCAAAAAGGACTAGATTATTAGTGTGGCTAATCACAGTGTGCTGGATACAGTAAAGGCTAATAAAACTTGAAAAGTTATTGTGCATCAGGGTGACTTCTCAAATGTGGGAGCTGAGACCTCATAGCACAATGTCTGCATCTACTTATCATTCTACTTATCGCTAGAGAAAGATTGGGTTCGATCTGGTCTGATCTAACATCTCCTTTCCTCTACAATGGAATATACTGATAGCCTTTCCTATGTCAGCAAAGGGAGAAAATAAGGTTTTTACTCTCTCAGACAGTTATCTGGAGACAAAGTTTGGAAGTCTCTGTCTCTTGGTGGCATGCTATTGCCACATTATTGTTCTTCACAGGTGAGTGCTTCTTTGTGATGGTGAGGTTCCAACGGCTTCTGCACCACATGTTTAGCATGGAGATATTCATACTCACAGTACCATTGAATCATAGAATTGTAGAGTCATAGAATCATGTAATGGCTTGAGTTGGAAGGGATCTTAAGGACCAATTCTATCACCCCTGCCATCCACCAGATCAGGTTGCCCAGGATTCCATCCATCTTGGCCTTGAGTACAGGGATCCACAAATCCACAAATACTCAGAACAACCTGTTCCTGTTTCTGTTCCTTTCCACTCCTTTTGTGGGAGCTATGCTTAGAGAGGGAACAGATATAAGGCACTAGTGGTCAACTTGGTTTGGATAAATTGAATTTTCCCACTTCAGATTGAATGTACAGTGAAGAAATGTCATTGTGCTGTAGTATTAGAGTGAAAATAGTTCTTTCCAGGGAAGCAAGTGTTGGCTACCAACTTCCAGCAAAGTATATAGTTCCCCATGAAGTCACAGTGGCTAATCTCAATATCTGTGATGCTGAGATCCTATTCTGGGCTAAGCAGCAAAACATTTTCCAGTTATGAAGTTGCTGAATACCATAAAGCCCCAGAGGACAACTCCTCCAAGGAGACAGCCAGATAAAAATAGGTGCAACCAATATTTTGACTGCCATTATAAAGCTATTCTAAAATTTCATTACTTTATTTAAGACCCCTAGCTAAAGCAAGATTTATCAGTCTGCAGTGAGCAACGACTTCTCATAAGAGCTCAGCAGTAAGCAGATAGCAAACTGCATTACTTGAATGAAAAAGCGAAGTGTCATATAAGCTCAACTCTATTGGAAATGGATTAAAACAGAGCCTGTGGCCTTCTCACTAAATCACTAAAGAGACATACTGCTGTGAATGCTATTTTTCAAAGGAATTAGTTATACTAAAAATTCTGGATTCTTTCTTTCTCCGTGTAGCTCTCCTCCAGATGGGCCAAGTGTGTCTCCAGGGGGCAAAGAGGCCCATGAAATGCAAAGAGTTCTTGCTAATATCTGGGGATTCAGGATTGAGAAGGCTATGTTCTTCTTCCAAGCAACTGTATCCACTGAGTATTCTCCATTGTGGAGGAGAAAGCTAAGAGAAGAATGACGTAATTTCTCCCCTCTCTGCCCTCAGCACAACTGAGATTCTGCAGGGGTCATATAGTTGTGAAAGTGTTCACGTTAATGTAGTGCCTAGAAGAGGAAGTATCCTTTTGAAATATTAGTAAAACTCTCAAAATGGTGATCAGCAGGTGAAATGTGGATGCATATTTCCTGACTCACTAGCAGCGCTAATGCAATCTGATAAACATCTCAACATTTTAAAAGACAAAAAATGGAGACATTTTTTTAAGTTTTTTGACTTTCAACCATAAACACAGAATGCCCCCTGTAGTATATCTTTCTTGGTGACTCCAGGAAGGCTGGCTAACTTGGTAATGAGGTCCACCATGTGTTTGCTTTGCCAACTGAATGGTGAGTACACACAGGGCAGTACAAAATCAGTCAGAATAGCTCCTTCATTTACTGTCTTATCACAGTACTAAGCAAAAGGTGAAATTGAAATGCAGAGTTCAAAGGTGATGTGACTGCAACTTTGCGAGATCTTTCACTGAAAAGAGGTGTGCCTGATAGTACTTTGTCTTGCGCACCTTCTCCCTTCGTAGCAGCTAGAGTAGCTGGTAGTTCAGGGATTTATTGATTTTCTGCATCTGGTTAGTACCAGGTTTTTTCTGATCTCTTAGGTTCTCCTCCAGATGCACAGGTAGGGTTTTGATATGGATTTTTCTGGTCCACATGATTTCATCTTGAGAGAATGGAAAAGCACAGATAGCATTGAATATATTCAGTTCCCATAGCTTCCCTTCTTTCCAGCTTATGTTGGCTTCTGTACTTTTTCAGGGTTGGGCTTGTATACTGTCTGTATCCCAAAAGTCTTAATTTTAAACTATGCAGAAAGAAAACCTTAAAATTAATTTTGTGGGAAACATTAAATGATTGCAAAAACCCTTGTTGAAAATCAAACTTTTGCTTATACTGTTTAAATCTCAGAAGTTAGAAAGATATATCCCTTATTCTCATTCTTTTCCTGTGTATAATTTTCAACCTTAAAGAGAATTTTTTCTTGATGAATGTTTAATTAAAAAAGATGGTATTCCGAATAAAGTCCTATTTATGAGTTGAGTCATATTCAAGCTCTAAAAATATTGACACTGTATGATTCTGATTTTGATTTTTAATCATATGCTTCCTTTGTATTCCATTAGTGAACCATGTCAACATATATTGATTTACATTCAAAAAAACAAACTATTGATTCACAGTAAAGGTCAGTGGTGCTGAAATAGATCTTACTGGCATGCAAACCTGATAGCTACTGTAACTATGCTGAAGCAAATTTAATAGAAGAGAAGTGAGAGAACTTTTTATAATTTGCTGATTTGCCCTGTTTTGTCCACAGAAAAAAAAAAAACAAAAAACAGTTAAATAAAGAAAAATCACAACAAAGTGGTCACTACTAGCAAACAGCACTAAGATCTACTTCCAGAATAAAAAATATCCTATTTGCAGATGACACTAAGGTATGACAGGCTGGATTGCTGGGCTGAAGCAAATGGGATGAGGTTCGACTAGATCAAGTGCTGGGTCCTGCACTTTGGTCACAACAACCCCATTGTTGCAGCATGACAGGCTTGGGGCAGAGTGGCTGGAAGACTGTGTTGAGGAAGCAGACCTGGGGGTATTGGTAGATGCTTGGCTGAACATGAGACAGCAGTGTGCCCAGGTGGCCAAGAAGGCCAATGACATCCTGGCTTGTATCAGAAATCGTGTTGCCATTCCTACATTCCTGCCAGGAGCAGGAAAGTAACTGTCCCTCTGTACTCAGCATTTGTGAGGCTGCACCTTAAATACTGTGTTCAGTTTTGGTCCCCTCACTGCAAGAATGACATTGAGAGCTTGGAGCGTGTTCAGAGAAGGTCAACAATGCTGTTGAGAGGTCCACAGCATGAGCCTCATGAGGAGTAGCTGAGGGAGCTGGGATTGCTCAGTCTGAAGAAGAGGAGGCTCAGAGGAGATCTTGTTGCTCTCTATAACTGCCTAAAGGGAGGTTGTAGTGAGCTGGGGATCAGCCTCTTCTTTTGCCTGATAGGACTAGAGGGAATGGCCACAAGTTGTCTGAATACTAGGAAATACTACATTTCCAAAAGTGTAGTTAGGCACTGGAATGGGCTGCCCAGGGAAGTGGTGACGTCACTGACCCTGTTAGTATACAAGGAACATTTAGACATGTTGAGGGATATGGCTTAGAGAGAACTATTGGTCACAGGGGGATGGTTGGACTGGATGATCTTGTAGGTCTTTTCCAACACTGGTGATTGTATATTTCTATGATTCTGCATGGTGTGGTTGGCACACCCAAGGGACAGGATGCCATCCAGAGAGACCTGGACAGGCTTGAGCAGTGGGCCAAGAAGAACCTCATGAGGTTCAAGAAATCCAAGTGCTAAGTGTTGCACCAGGGTTCTGGCAACACCCACTATGAGTACAAGCTGGGGACTGTAAGGATGGAGCACAGCCTCAGAGGACCTGGGTGGATGGCAAGCTGGACATGAGTCACCAGTGTGCCCTCGCAGCCCAGAAAGCGAGCTGTATCCTGAGCTGCATCAAAAGAAGCATGGTGAACAGGTCAAGGGAAGTGATCCTGCCCCTCTACTCTGTGCTTGATGAGGCCTCACCTGGAGTACTGCATCTAGATGTGGAGCCCTCAGCACAGGAGAGACCTGGACCTGTTGGAGTGCACCCAGAGGTGGGCTATAAAAATGATCCAAGGAATGGAATACTTTGCCTATGAGAACAGGATGAAAGAACTGGGATTTTTCAGACTGAGGTGACCTTATAGTGGCTTTTTAATATCTAAAGGGGGGCTATAAGAAGGAAGAAGACAGACTCTTTAGCAGGGTATGCTGTAACAGGACAAGGGGAAATGGTTTCAAAATAGATGAGGGGAGATTTAGACTGAATAAGGAAGAAGTGTTTTACAATAAGGATGGTGAGGCACTGGAACAAGTTGCTCAGAGAGGTGGTTGATGCCCCATACTTGGAGACACTGAAGATCAGCCTGGTCTAGACTCTGAACAGTCTGATCTATCTGTAGGTGTCTCTGGTCATTGCAGGGGAATTGGACTAGATGGGTCTAAGGGTCTCTTCCAACTGAATTGTTTCTATGGTTATAGTTATAAGATTTTAAAAGATAAGAGGAAAAAATTAATGAAGAAAAGATGAATTTAAAATTGATATATTTCCTTATGTGACAGAGAGTGCTCTAATAAATTAGTTGGGAGCACACTGTGACTTCAGTGAAATTTCTTTCACTTCTGTCCCACTTGACAATCCTACCTTGAACCAGAGCAGTCCCTGGCTGGAAGCACAAATAGATGAATACAGTCAGTTGGAAAGTGGCTCTCAAAAAGGCATCTCAAGCAGGGTCCCAAAGGAATACATCCTTAGCTGATTCTATTCGATATTTTCATTAGCCACCTGGATGATGGAAGAGAAAGCATGCTTATGAAATTTGCTGACAGCTCCAAGCCAGGATGGATGGCAAGCAGTATGTGAGATGGGATCTGAATTCAAAATGATCTTGATGCACTGGAGAGAGAGAATACAAAAAGAGGAGGAAAGAAAGCATGTCAAGTGCAAAGATCCACAATTAAAGAAGAGAAAGAAAATGAATAAATCTAAAATGGAAACTAAATGGCTAAACATTGACATGGCAGAAAAAGATCTGAAGCTAACAGTGGATTAGAAACTGTCTGCAGATTTATCTGCATTATGATTCTTTCATGGAAGAGGCAGATTGCAGACTGGGAGCTATTAATGGGGGAGATAACATAAAACTGAAGGAAAACAGTTATTATCAATCATTTTAATATCACCAAAAGATTTTTCTAAACACAGGCGGAAGATTATCTGAGGATTTTTCAACTACTGTCAGGATCTCAGCCAGTCTTTTATACCTGAAAAAATCCCTACAGAAAATCATGGATGAAATACAGAGTTGTTTTTTATGCTCAGTCCAGTGGCAGTGATGCTGCTAGCAGTTAAAAATTAGATGCCTTCCATTTCAGAGTCTAATTTTCAAGAGTATATGCAGCTTGGAAATATAAAGTGACACTGAGGTTAAAGAAGAGCTTGTTTTCCTGGCACGCTTCCTCCCTTACAATTTTTGAGTCTTTTCATTCCAGCCACCCCCACACCTGCCACCATCAGTGCCTTAAGTACTACTTTAGTGCAGCTGTGTCATGTCTTCATTTATACTCTCTATTTTAAAAAAACATATCAAAATAATGACAACAAAAACGAGTCCTCCTGATTTAACCTGTTTTAAAATAATATGGTGTTTAGAACTAGCTTAGACTTGAGGAAATACTACTGAATTCCCTGAAGTACATCTATCATGGAGAATTTAGCTCTTCTTTTAATACAAAGATGCTTGCTTTGTTTTTATGTTCGTTTCCCAGAAACAGACAATCTCCCATTAATCTCTGGGTGCTGCTCTTGGCTTTGTCATTCAGAAACGGTGGGTCGATGTGCACTTGATAGTGCCATTTATATTAATGGTTGTAGTTCGGGGGAAAAATCGTGGAACAATATGGCTAAGTCGATTTATTCTCTGTATCTCTGAAAACATATAAAACAACATTTAAAACCTTCCTTCCTCCTGCTGTCTTCAAAATGGGTCTTGGAGACCATCATGAATCCGGGGCAGGTAAGGCATTCCATTTTTCACCATTTCATGAATACATGAGGAAGAAATTTTATCTATTATCCAGTGTTGCTGTTCCTCTCAGTGGAAACTGAGAGGTCAGTATGCATGAGTCATCACAAGCAATGTGAGTTACTATTATTTTTGTACAGAATTGCAGCAACTTATTTTATATATAAACAGCTTATACATCAGAGGCCAGCACTTTTGTGTGGAGTAAGTATTGCTTTGTTCTGTACTGTTGGTTCTTGAATATTTACTGACTTAAACATTGATGTGCAGAAGTGGTAAAATTTGAGGTATTCCTAGCTACTATTGACATATATCTATAACTTGAGAAGAGTTAATTTATGGTAAAATGAGACACACCTCAATAACTTAGTCTGAACTGTAATATTTTCCCCTGAGTTTAAAGTTTCTTACTAACTGTTTCTGTTTTTCAAAGCATACCAGGTATCTAGGAGGTCTTGACAGCTACTCTATTACATACACCGATGTTGGGAGGGAAGAGGCTTTATAAGAATATAAAATTTCTAAGGAAGGTGTTTGTCTTTGAGCAGTACTTGGAGACAGTCCTTTCCTTGTTATCTGTAACTAAATACAGGTTTCACCCTGTTTCATAAAAGTTGTTCTAAAAGATTCATTTTCTGACTTACAAAACCATGCATTGAGCACAGGGTGGCACTCTGTAATTCCTAAACATTGTGTCCAGCTTTTGTATGAAGTTATGCATTCACTGTGGCAAGGATCCTCTTGGACTGAAGACCTTCAGAAGAAATTCATGCAGAGTGGTTGGGACTGAAAGAAGTATGTGCTTTTCCAGTCTGTGTGTATCACAATACATCAATTTTTATGAAATATCTGTGCCTTTTCATCCATTCATTCATCATTCTGAAGGGAAGGCATGCTTCACTCTCCTGTCAGTAATCTGTCCTGTCAGATTGAATTACAAACTTTTATAGATCATAAATATATGTTCAGGTTCTGTGGGATGCCATCATATTCCTGAAGACAGTACAAGAAATGGTGATTATGATAACTTAACTGCAGTAGCATCTGAAATCCTAACAAACAGTAGCACTTTCCTTACATTCTCCTTCACCTGCCCCCTAGTATCACCAGCTGAAGTTATCCTGCTTTTCACTAATCATTTCTGACTTGTGGATGTCAGATTTATCTATAAGAATCTATTTGTTTGGCTGGTATCTTTAAATCATGGATCTGGAAAGATGGGTAAGACATGTTTCTCATCCTGTAATGCACACTGTTTGAAAGACCTCTTCAATTTTAGGTGACTTACCACCCAAAATGAATGAAATGACCTTAACTGTCAGTTGTATGTGTTTTGTCTCGCAGAACATTTGCCTCAAGCAATGATGTGATTGAAAGCATCTACAGTGTCACAATGGGAGTTGCTGCACAGCATCTGTTTTGCCTTTTCCAGAAGATCTTGAGAAAGATGATGCACTAGAAGTCCACTAAATTTAGTAGGTGATAAAGTAGAAAAACCTGGCTTTCTATTGTATTTGTGATTATACTGCAGAAAGTGCTTCATAAACTATGAATTGATCTTAGACATAAGCAGAGGGTCTTATTTGAGTGGAAGTTTGAATTCATTGTCCATCAGTAACAATTATCAATTTAGCATGTTGTAGCTATTTTTACTTCTGCTGCACGCTTAAATGGAGATGTACTTTTTATGAAAAGCATATGCTAAGATATTAAGTCCACACAGGTTTGTAACAGAGAGAATTTGAAGGCAATGAAAGAAGCTCTCTATTTGCTTTACTTAGCAGGACTGGCTGAACTGATATTAAGATGAATTCTTCTGAAGCCATTTTCACAGTACAGAAAATAAAGTTTATGATAACCAAGATAATCCCAAGTAAAAAATCACTTTTAGAAATTCCTGTAAATGACTAAGTGACTTTAAATCCCTGTAACCTGTGTGTGAATCTGGATGTGAGGTGGAGAACAGTTTCCCTTAGACATGAGTTTAAAATTCAGTGCTGTTCTGGTTTCAGCTGGGACAGAATTAATTTTCCTCTCACTAACTGGGGAGGCATCTGCTGCTCACGGACTGACTGGACACTGTTTGGTGGGTGGGAGCAATTGTGTTATGCACCACTTGTTTTATAAATATATATATTTATATATAACTCCAGAAGTAATGCCTCTTATTTATTTCCATGGAAACTACAACTGAAACAAAGAGCACAATAACCTTATCTGATAGAGCAAATTCTCAGCTACAAAATAGTCTTTTTCAGCATAGTCACCACCATTAGCTATGCATTTTTGCCAGCAATGAATAAGAGCCTGCAGATCCTACAATCAACACCCTTCTCTGACATTGTGAATTAATGTTATAAAACAGGAGGCAATACATGAAGAACAGCTCTTCTTTATTACTGTATTTGCTATTTTTTTTCCTTCTTTTTCTGTCCTAGTATAGTTTTTATAATTTTTATTTCAACCCATGAATTTTGGTTTTTTATTGCTGTTATTTTTTTCTGAATCTCTCCTCCATCCCACAGGGAGGAGGTACTGAGCTGCTGCTGGGTTAAACCACAAGTGTCTTTCTCCGTTTTTCATCCTTTTATTCTATGCATATGATAAACAATAGCAGAGCTCTCTGTCTTCAGTCTTGCTTCCTGCACAGTTACTGTCCTTAATGGATTTATTTTTTGAACTACACTCTGAATAATGCTATACTCAGATAAATTTCCCCCTAACTACTCAAGAGATCACAGAAATGACAATGGAGAAAAATCCACAGCGAGAAGTGAAGAGTCTTCTGCTGTAGCTTTGCCAAAATATGTATTCATGCTGCTCTCAAGTTAGAATTTCTGTCTTAAGTACTCAGTTTACTGATCTCTCTTTTAGACTATGCAGAGGAACAGTTATAGTATCACAAAAGTATTGGTCCTTATATCTGCAAGGCTGTTTTAACAAGACTCTTCTTTACAAATATATCAAAGATACTCTCCAGTAAAAAAAGTTTTCAATACAACCAAAAATATACTACTCAGAATTACAGGCTGTCATATCAGTCATGTCATTCAGCTGTCATATCATTACAGCTGAATCAATGACTTTTATCAAATTGTTTTATCATATTAGGATCTTCTGTGTTTTGGTCTATTTACAAAAGTGTCAACATTTAGCAGGAGATAGACCAGTGTATTTCAGACACCCACAGAAAGCATATCTTAAAATTCTAAAATTAGGATGTACTTTACCCAGATGTATGGGAACTGCTGAGTCACAGCCTGAACCACTGAGTGAGCACCTGAAAGAAAGACCCTTTGAAATGTTTACTCTTTTAAGAAGTTGCATAGTTAGGATTCCCTAGTTGTTAGGAGACATTTTATTTAAGTTATCAAGTCTCAGTAACTTTATAATTTGAGAAGAACTACAGTATCTATTCACACTTGATTTTTGGTTTGATTTTTGGTTCTCATCATCTGTTACCTCATCACCTGCATGTAATCATCACTCGGATCAAGATTTTGTTCACAGAATGGTTACTTGAGAAATGGTTCCCACCAAGAGAAGTTATTTATGAGTATCACATCCCGTGCCCTGAGGGAAAGTGAGATTTGTGCATTTTTAACTGACTGAGTAAATGAGCTTATATAATGAGTTATTTGAAAGATAGAATAAAACCAGATTTGAAGATCATTTATTTTCTAAAACCCACTTATAAATACCAAAAAGTGTGAATTGCTCTTATAAAAATCATATTTCATGTTTATCACCTATTTTACAGGAAAACATGGTAACGTGCTTTGTACTATCCGCATCACAATATAATAAATAATAAGCAGTAAATAATAAGCCATAAAATTTGGACAAACTTGAAAGCCTGAGAAAGATTTCTCAGCTGTGTGACAGATACTACATATTTGCTTGGACATTCCTTTTAATCCATTCTTGAATGGCATTGTATCGAGGAAGGGAGGAATTAGTAAAATCTATACACTAGGTTTAATTTTGCTACTTGAGTCTGGAGTAGCTATTTACGTAGTACTGACAGGGGGAAAAGAAGGCATTCTACTCCCTTCTGATATTTCCCCTTTTTTTCTACAACATATTGCAGTCCTGGCTCTACACACAAAAGAATTGTGGAAGTGGTAAGACTGGTGTAACACTGATGCTATGAGAAGGATTAGGAAAGCAATCTGGAAGGCTTCCAGCTCCATCAAATTATTGGGATTCAGCACTCGTGTGAGTTTGCAAAGCTCATTGCAGCAGACAGCACTCTTATGTCTGCAGGAGAGAAAACATAGAGTGCAGAGGCTTTCCCTGCACTGCCTACACAGAAGAAGGGCAACTTGTCAATAATATACAGGTTGCTTTCCAAAAAACTCCATGGTGAAATTTTGCATCACACTGTGTACCCAAGTTTATTTGGATTTGCACTAAATAGGGGATTGGAGTTGATCCCAATAAATGACTCAAATTATGTACCTCTGCATCTAGCATTCAAGGAAGTGATTTTAGAGTGAGATTTAGTGTGCCGAGTTGGCACTGTGCTCACATCAATCAAGAAAGAGACAGTTCATACAAGAAGATGTCATGTCTTGGGGTAGCCACGAGTTGACAGACACCACTCACACCTTCAGCCTTCTGAGGCCTCTGGCACATTGTTCCTTCCCAGTCCAGAGCCTGCGGCTGACAGCAGTTAGTCTGGCATACAGGTAGATGAAAGATGACTTTAGATCTGGGGTTGAGCTAATGTGATGGCCTCAAGTCCTTCAGCCTTTTATATGAGAATTTTATATGAGCTTCTTAGCATTAAGGTGACAAGCTGCAACACATTAAGAAGTGAGGCTTTTGCCTAGCATATTCTAATCTAAGGTTATTTCTGCATCTGATTCCATCATTGAAATGGTTTCTTCCAGCTTCTGGACTAATTCATGTTTCCTTAATTTCAAATTTCTGTTCAAGCCTTACCTTCAACTGAAGTTTTCAAGCTGATGTTGAGATAGCAGTCAAAATTGGTAGATGTATTTACAGATTGAGAAGTGTCCATTTAAGTCAGGCTCCAATACCATCTTGATTAGCCAATTTGAGACAAAGTATCTTACAAAATATATTTCATTAATATTAATTATATCACTGTATCTGTGTCAAGATGTAACTGATCCATAAAAGCAGTGCTCATAAATGATTATTTTGTGTTAATTATATGAAAGATGCTTAACAACAAGGCATACAAACCATTATCTCCCTTTTCATTAAAGTTGTCAAGTTGAATTACATCTCAGGAACACTATTATTTATTAACTGTCCACAAAATAGCTGAGACACTGTAAATTCAAGTATCTTATAAAACTAAAATGATGAAGAGAATCTATGTTATTATTTCATTAGGATGGAGTCAATATCATTAGGCTCTTTCCACCTAATTCTGTGTTTGGGGGAATTAGTGTAACTGGTATACTGGATCCAGTCCTGGGGCCCCCAGCACAAGAAGGACATGGAGCTCTTGGAGTGGGTCCAGAGGAGTGCCACAAATATGATCAGGGGGCCAGAGCACTTCCCCTTCAAGGACAGTCAGAAAGAATTGGGGCTCTTCAGCCTGGAGAAGGCTCCAGGAGGACTGTCTAGCAGCATTCCTGTACCATGTCTACAGGAAAGATGGGGAGGGACTTTTTGTAAGGGCATGCAGTAACAGAATGAGGGGAAATGGCTTTAAACTGGAAGAGGGTAGATTTAAAGTAGATATTAGGTAGAAATTCTTTACAGTGAGAGCGGTGAGATACTGGAACAAGTTTCCCAGAGAGGCTGTGGATGCCCTCACCCTGGAAGCACTCAAGGCCAGGCTGGATGGGGCTTTGATCAACCTGGTCTAGAGAGAGGTGTCCCTGCCTATAGCAGGGGGTTGGAACTAGATGATCTTCAAGGTCTCTTCCAACCCAAATCTTTCTATGATTCTATAATGTTTTTTTTTTTGTTGAAACATAAAGCCCTGAAACCTGATCAGAGGGTTGAAAAGTGTTTTGTATGAGAAAAGTGTAACAGAACTTGGACTATTTAGGTCAGTAAATAGAAGGTTGTGATGAGATATCAACATTGTTTATGTGAGGGAAGTGCAGATCACAGAAATAAAACTGTTTAATGTTATACAGGATGTTGACAGAAAAAGAAATGGATGTACATGTGCCATTCTTAAAGCCAGTGTGGAAATCAGGAGAACATTTCTGAATTCAAAGTACTTTTCATTTCTTTTTTGTTTACATTTTTTAAAGCTCTAAAAATTGTTAAAGAATATACACAAAGTGTTTTCATTATTTTGCCTATTGAAAAAGAACACTGACCAAAGTATCAAAATCATCTTGGCAGCCTTAAGGGGAAATATCAGTGTGTATCACTGTTTAGAATAATTCTTGAGATGATAAGATGATATGTATAAATAATAACATGCATCAGAACTTCATGAACCAAACCTGTTCTTTTACTGAAAACTTGCATGCAGCGCTTTCATGTATTGAAGTGAACGGTAATCATGGATTCCCTTCTTCTGGTGGTTTCATCCATTTCTATCATTTTTATCTTTATAGAAGACTGACTGAATAAAGCACTTATCTGTGTGTGAGTCGAGCAAATCTCTTATTTCAGCAATATGCTTTCTTTTCTATCTTCTCTAATAAGGTCTTTATCATTCTGGGGACCACTGCATCAGACATCATATTAATATTATGTCTGCTTATCTTTGCCTTCTAGAAAGAAACTCTAGGATAGTGCCTCATCTTGAGGACATCACCTCAACTGACTGATGTGAGTTAGACACCTGATCTGAACCAGTGGGTGTAGTTAGTTATCTGGGCTTTGTCATCATGTGTATAGAGATATCAACTGAAAGAACTGTCATTTTTATCTTCAGTGTTTCAAGTCACTTTGCTCTCTCTTCCCTTGCCATATTTCACTACCATGACAGTCTGAGCAGTCTTCCTAACAGTATTCAGTGATTCTGTACTACAGTTCTCTATCTTTTATCTTTGCTAGAATTAGCCCATCTTTCTATTTTCTTCTCACAAGCTGTCATTTGTTATTAAACAACTACAGCCTTGATATCCATAGTAAATAAAGTCCTGTGCTTCATAGGACATAGGAAACAAACAAAGAAAAAAACAAAACATTTAACAGAGACTGGTAATATAAAGATTTATTCTAGTCTTCTGTCAGCCTTCAGCTAGGGATCCCCAACTTGCAGCTGCCACTTACAGTTTACTCCCACTGAGAATAATGATAAAAGCCTTTTAACCTTACTTGGAAAATAAAAATTCAGTTGCTGCTTTTTTCATAATACCCTGAAAAAGTCTGAAATTCTCAGATGTTTGTCACTGATTCTACCAGAATAGAAAAACTGATAACTATAAGGGAAAACCTAGAAAACTGGAGGCAAACATCTGATGTCTTCATGCATTATAAATATAAATTAAAAAAAAATATACCAGGTCCCATTTAGTTTGAGTTCAGCCAGGAGCCCAAAGCTATCAGCATAATGAATCTACTATTGCCTGTACAAGCAGACAACTCAATTAGTAACCAGTTATTCAGAATGGAGATTTAGAGCTTTCCTTTCGCTTTGATTTTAAAATACAGTGTAACCTTTCCACATTTCTTCCCTTATAATTTTCATCAATAAACAAGGCGTTGTTCTTAAATATTGGAAGCAAATAAAACATGATTAATTTCTTTCAGCTTAACAGTCAGTTTATTGCTGCTGCATGAGAAGGCACCAAGACTGACCTATAACACAGTTTCACTCTGTGTTGGGTACTCTAGGTGACCATTACAGTGTTTTAATTTTTATAATATTTTCCAGTGCTCTCAGCAGATAAAACTAGGTAAAATATTGTAGAGATAGTGAACTGATTAATCACAGACTGGTGAAAATGAAATGAATTTTTCCTTATTAGGCTATTACACTTTAACAGCAGTAGTACCTGAAGAAAAATCAAGTTCTCTAGAAGGTATTTCAGAGCACTAAGAGCTGGGCTCTGAAGTGCTTCTTAATCAAGCTTCATTCTCATCCTTATCAAGATGTATCCTCTTTAGGCTTAAGTTTGTTACTTCAGGTGATAATTAGGTTTGTAAGTCAGTTTGTATTTGTCTCTGCCTTTGAAAAATTCCCATCTTTCTCTTAATACTTTCTTTCCAGACTGGTCTCTGATCCAGATAATACTGTTGCTATTTATTAGTTCAAACAGATTGTTCATTTTCTGCATGCTTATAAAATTTCATTATTTGCATGTTAACTTGATCATCCGGTTAACTTAATCTTCTCAGTGCTTTAACTATGTAATAGAAGAGCTGACCTTCTAGCATCTTCTGTGCAGACCATTTTTAGAATTTGATCTGTTTGTAGCAACATATTTCCTTGAAAAAATATAAAAGTGCACTTCTATTTATTACATTTTTTGTACCATGATTTTAATTCAAATTGATTTGTCTAATTATGAAAATGTATATTTATATTATAATCTAAAAAAATCTCAAAAACTATGGCATTAAAGAGAGATTTCACAGAGAGTAACAATCATATAGCTAAGAGTCCAATCAATACCTCATTCTTCCTTGTTTAGAAAAATGTCAGAAGAGACACAGAGAAAGAGAAGAGAGAAAGAGATATGAGACAGGACAATGAAGGATGTTGAAAAAAAAGGGACCCAAGTTTGTTCTGACAAGAGAAAGTTGTAAAATCTAGAGTTATTTATCTTGGTCCAAACTCTGACTGTGTAGTCATGCAAGGGCAAGCCATGTGTGACAATATATATAGCCAACACTGTGAGTTTAACTAGAGCAAGTACTTACAGGGTACCTCCTACTTGGCAGGAATTTTCCCTGTGATTTTTCACATCATGTTTAACTGTGTAAACACCTCATGCATGATCCTTTTGAACACTGTCTAACTATTAGATGTTTCACTCTGTACTGAGTGAAGAACTGGCTCAGTGGTAGATCAAAGGAGTTGTAGGGAATGGGGCTACATCTGGCTGGTGGACAATCCCCAGGGCTCAAATTCTGGACTAGTCCTGTTTAAGATTTTTGTCAATCCCCTGGATGCAGGAGTGGAAAGCATCCTCAGTTTGCTGATGATACTGAAGTGAGAGGTGCTGTTGACTTGCTGGAGGGATGAGAAGCCTTGCAGAGATCTAAACAGTTTGAAGCACTGCAGAGTCATCAATGGTATGAAGTTCAACAGAGGTAAATGCTAGGTGTTTCACCTGGGATGTAGCAGTTCTGGACACAAGTATAAACTGGGAAATGAGTGGCTGGAGAGCATCTTTGCAGAAAGGGATTTGGGGGCATTAATCAGCAGTAGACACAACGTATCACAGCAGAGTGCTTTGGCAGCTGGGAGGGAAAACTGCATTGACCATTGCATTAAACAGAGCATAGCCAGCCAAAGGTGGCAATTCTCCAAGTATATATTTAATGCTGGTGTGGCCTCTCCTTGAAGATTTTGTACAGTTCTGGGCTCTACAATAAAAAATAAAATAAGATAAAATAAAATAAGATAAAATAAAATAAAATAAAATAAAATAAAACAAAACAAAATAAAATAAAGTAAAGTAAAGTAAAGTAAAGTAAAGTAAAGTAAAGTAAAGTAAAGTAAAGTAAAGTAAAGTAAAGTAAAGTAAAATAAAATAAATACTAAAAGGCTGTTAAGGTCGGTCATTGAAAGTGTCCAGAGGAGGCAAAAATGTTGAAAACAGTGCTGGAAGACGTGTCCTGTAAGGGTAGGCTGTGGACACTGGGGCTGTGCAGCATGGAGAAAAGGATGCATTTCCCTGAGGAGCGGAAGCAGAAAGAAGTGCTGTATTCTGCTCCTGGGAAGCAATGGCAGAAGATATGGGAGTGGTACAAAGTTGCTACGGAAGATTTAAAGGAGCATTACGAAAACATTCTTTGCTATGAGTGTGGTCTAACACTGGAAGAGGCTTCCCAGAGTGGTGACAGATGCCTCACAACATGTTACTCTGCTTCAAAACCCTCTGGCAGCATTGCCTGCTAGCCCTAACTGCAGCCTGGGCATGAGACTGCATAGATGGGTCTTAGTGCATTCCTTTGGCTGTTCAACTACACAGCCCAACAGAGAATGCAGAAGAATGCCTCTTGACTGGAAATAAAAAAAAATGCCTACAGATTATGGAAGGTTATGTTGAACAAATAGTATTCTTCCAATTTTAAGGCAATTTACTACATAGTTGACTTCCTAAAAAAGAACATGTCGCTGACCTTTCCCTTTTAATATTTGAGTCCCCTGACCATGTCTGAGCTTAATAAAATTTAATTGCATGAGGGACCTCATTATTGTATTACATTTCAGCACTGGTGAACTCTGGCATTAACTCAAGAATGTGATTTTTCAAATCATAAGATCTATGAGAACAACATCTTCATCTTGGGAATGGGAAGAATTTAAAAAGCAGTTTAATCACAGGCTTCCATATAGGCAGCTTTGAATTCTTCTGCTTTTTCAAAAATCCTGTCCCTTTTCTGAGGTTATTTTTTCTCTACAAAATAATGAACTGTGGTGTTAGTTTTATCAAGGCAAATTCTGTAGAATGCATCTTTTACTATAATATACATTCAGGATATTAGCACATCGAAAATTCTCTTCTTATAAATGTAAGCAAGATATCTTTCATCCTAAGAATCAAAAATATCTCTTCTAAAAATGTAGGGAAACAGACTGCACTTAAAATAACTTCTGGTTCTTCCATAAAATGAGCATCTTGTACAGACAAGGTGAGGAAGTAACAGGGGAATAACTTTATCTCTATTGCAGACTTCTTCCATTTAATCATTTGCATGAATCTAATATCCTGTTCTGAATAGCATTAAAATATCTTGCAGTAGTTATTTTTCCCATTTCCTTTATGCACTCCTGCTTAACAAGAGAAGACATAAGAACTGTTTAAGAATTATCCTTTCGATGATACAACAAAACAGGAAGCAAAATAATGTTGTTGCAGTTTTAAACCTTTTCAGCACCTGGAGAGTTAATCTGAAAGCTTTCTCACATAACCTTGAAATTTTATTTCTTAAAAACCAATTTCATTCATTTCTCATTTGAAAACAAACTAGACTGTATATCCCAACAAACACAGCATGTCACATTGCATTGTCATCCCATTTCTATTCCTGCAGTCTCTTCCCCTCTGTTTCCCCGAGCATATTTTGGGAGTGCATATTATGTTTACAAATTCTTATCTGTTCAGTTAGCATTAGCCACTATCTAAGGTTGTTGACAATTCTGATAGTGTTTACTGTCTGATTTCTTGCTTCACCACACATGAGAAGCAAAACAAACCCTTAAGTCAATGAGCCAGCACAAACGATGTGGTATATTCTGTAATATAGTGTTAAAAGTATATCCCCAGAGAAAATATTACAAGCAGTGTTACTTTTTCTTGTGCTTTGATTACCTTCTAGCTTTACAGAAATTATCTATAATTACTGAAACAAAATTTTTTCTAGGTAGTCAGCAATTAGTCCATCTAATGCTTCAGATGTTTGGATCTGGTTCACACTAATGAGAAACAATGAATTGCTATTAAAATTAGTGCAATCACAAGAGAACACTGGCAGTAAACTTGATTAACACAGTTTTGCTCCACAAACTAGTACATGCCAGCAATCAAAATCTGTATGATGTTCTGATACATTGTTTCCTCATTTCCATGCCAAGATTTCTCAACAAATGAACCCAATGAGATTTGTTAGCCTTAATTTCAGCTGCAATGTTTGTTTTGAGGAATATATCTTTCCAAGAGATAATTAGATATATTTTAACTAACTGAATTAAGAAAAAAATTTGTCAAGGTAATGTTGTTCAGTGTGTAGATCCCCAAACTTGATTAAGGAAAGGACAGAGGAGCCTGTTTGAAGCTTTCCATCTATCACTGATTTGCACCTGCCATCAAGTAGGCACACGAGCCTGCAGGCAGCTGCCTGGAAATGGTTCTCTCATATTTCAAACAGCAGGATCTTTCTGTCGTTTGGCCATGGACTCACCTTTGTAATGACTGAAAATCCACATGCAATCCTACTACCAAGATGCCTCTGCCCATGTCTTTTTCTCTCAATCTCTCCAGAGCATAGGAAGATTGAAGAGGCTTTTTCTATTTCCTAGCTAAGAGATGCTGAATGGAAAATACCAAGCAGATAGTCAATATCATATAGAAATTCAGAAGAAAAATCCTGGTGATAGCAGAAATTGAGTAGAGCTGTTGAAAAATATTAGAAGATGTACTTGACGTTGTACAAGTACTTTTCCAAAATAGAAAATATCACAAGGAATATCTTCTTTGTTAACTAGAGTCTTACTCCTTATATAAGAATGCCTGCAAGGAGTTTGCTTTGTGCAGGAAGCTGAACTGATGATCCTTGACTCCACACTGCTCTGTTAGGAAATATTGTGTTTGGCACTTCTAAAGAACTGGAAGAATATTAATTTTACTATGTACTGAAAAATCCTTACTTTAGATTGAAACTCAAATTCTTCCCTTTGTATCAAAGAGCTCAGCACAATTTGCCTCCCAGATAAGATATTTCCGGTTAGGAAGTCTAAAGCAGTTTAAGAACTGTGTACATTGCTAGGCTTTGCCTGACAGATCAAATATGACTGCAGTGACCTCCTCACAGTTTTACCCGGATACTGTCTTTCTCACCAGCAGCACCATTAATAAAAAATGTGACGCATGTATCTCTGCATAAAACTGGCTATGAGTCAGCCTCTGTAGATATATTTGACACTTTGCAGATGCTCTGCCACTACTGAGTCATGACTTGAACAACCAACCGCTTCAAAGCTGCACATTATTTGTAGTATTCTTTCATTGAAAAAATCAGCGAGAAACTTGTTCCTAGATTAGTTCTATTACATAACAAGATGTGTCAGTGCCACATATTGCAGCACATGGATACTGCAAGGATGAAAATATGAATATGGGATTTTTCTCTACAAACAGGGAATTCTCTGTACTATTAGACAAACTAAATAGTATGATGCTTGAAAATTAATTTTATATAATTAAACTGCAGAAAACACAGTCCAGAGGAATGGTGATACATATTTTAGCATCAAAGATTTGCAGATCTTTTCCATTGACCTTCTCTTTAATTACTTTGTCCATTAGTAATAAAGTTAGTAGGAACTTTTTATTGCAGAATATTTGTACAAGATTAAAAAGATCTCCAGAAACCTACACACTGTCAAAAGTAAAGTAATATTCTCTTTTTCTTGCTATAACTGGAAGTAAGTCAACAGTCAGACATTAGTCAATAACATTTAGACTTTGAGTAATAGTCTTTGACTGGAACCAGTACGCTTCAAGCGTCTAGTAGGAGATCATATTTCTGAACTTCACTGAAACTCAGAGAGATGTAGGTGACAATTTGCATATAACATATGTTTGCATAAATGAATCTCTGGTTTTCTTTCCCCTTTCACAGACATACTATACATATATATGTAAATATATGTAAATTATACATATATAATATTATTTATATAAGGTACACATAGTAATTGTTAAAAAAAATGTTAAATTTCCTTTCTATATCTTTAATGGTATATGTTAAAACCCAGGACTATCTCAGATGCAAGCAGCAATCTTTCAGTCAGTATTCTTATTCCTCTGGAATCAAAAGCTTTTAGTCATTTCCCTGCTTGTCTTCATGCACATTTCTCCTCTGAAACTTTGCAGTGATCCAGCTACAGGCAGAGCTTTTACTAGTGCTGTCAATTCCACAGCAAGCACCTAGACTCATCTTTATCATAGTAGCCTGGAGGCTTGAGAACCCAATAGGAAATGAGAGCTTGTAAGGTTGACATTGCTAATGGGAGAGGTTTGGTCTGCACATTGTAGGAGGGCGCCCCAGTCATGGAACAATCTGTGCAAAAGGATCTTGGACTCCTCTCACTGAACAGTGTAGAATCTGAGCCTCTGAGGGCTACTGAGTGTTTATGTAAAGTAAATAAATAAATTCCATTAAATTAAATGAGTTTACTCAGTTTCCAAGTTGGCCAGAAGCCAGCAGTGTGCCCTGATGGCCAAGAAGGCCAATGGCATCCTGGGTTGCACTAAAAAGAGAATGGACAGCAGGTCAAGGGAGGTGATCCTTCCCTTCTACTTCTGCCCTGGTGAGGCCTCACCTGGAATGTTGTTTCCAGTTCTGGTCTCCTCAGTACAGAAAAGACAGGGATCTCCTGGAGAGGGTCCAGCGGAGGGCCACAGAGAAGACTGGATTCTCTTACTCTCTCTTCATCTATTCCCCCAACTCAATAAATATGATAGAACACTCCGCAGGTGGGGAGGAATGGGTTTAACTGTCCATTTGAGAAATTGCACAGTTTGTCTTCACAACTTCATTTTAGTTACCATTTATATTGTCTCTAATGATAAAACTGCTTGGTTTTGTTCTACATCATTCCTGTTCCATTTGCCCCACAAAAGTGCTGGAAATTTTATTTTGAAAACACTTTGGATCAGGATCTGGAAACCTGTGATTTTGTGGACTATACCATAATGCGCAAATGAGGGAATGTAGAGAATTAAATCTGTTAGTTTAGACATTTCTGCCCTTCTTCATATATAAGCTGGAAACTTGTAATACTCAGACCCTACAGCCCTTTGTTTAAAGGAGGTATATCTTTTTTTCTTGGCTATATGTTTAATGTTTCAATTTTCTGTCTCTACTTCATGAGAAATTTAAAATTTGCTTCTAATCAATGGGAAGTGAAGAAAGTTAAAAAAAACTGATTCATAAACTTGTACTTAGTCCAAATGTATCTACTTGAATCATACAAAATTGTACATGTCATATATTGTATTCATTCCATGGTTTGCAGTAGTAAATTGCATCTGCCTGCATGTCAGCATAGGTTACTCACACAAGGACTTGTGCACAGATGTGCTTGATGTTTGTGCCAAGAAACACCAGAGAATATTTATTATACATCAGCATTTTTAGCCAGATTTATGAAAGTTTCATAAAAACAAAAAATAAAGACTGCATTCTTCTACAATCCACAGTAGTCTTTTAGCTACATTCAATTGAAAAAAAAAACAAGCATTTGGAGCTTACATTAGCCAGTGCTGTTAGTGTCTTCTTCAGCCAAAGACATAATATTACCCTGCATCACTGCACTCAGTTGATCTTCACTTACAAAAAAAGAGAATTACCTGTCTTTGTAAAAATTGTTAAATTCCTGGTTTTCAGCCAAAGGATCTTTTCTTATTCAGTCAACACCAACAGGCTCACAATCACGATTTTGCTGTGCATTTTTCAATGGCTTTTCCAGGAAGATTACATGTAACTAGAGGTTTTATAAGTTTGCCAGTTAATATCAGAGCGGTGTTTCACATTATCTGTCTTCTGGGGACTGAATGACAGCTGGCCTATGAAACATAGAGTTTGAATCTGACAAATGGGGCATGGTGTTGTGGTTTGATTTGACAAGCAGCTCAGCACCACACAGCTGTTTGGTTACTTTCCAATCCCAGTGGGGTGGGGGAAAGAATTGGAAAAAAGGTAAAACTCGTGGGTTGAGAAAAAGAAAGCTTAATAGGACAGTGTATGGGAACTGTTGAATCATGGCCTGAACCACTGATTGATCACCTGAGGCGAGCACTGGGTCAGCCGCAGGGACACAAGTGTGTGTGATTGGAAGGGGTGGAGTTTGAGTCCACCTCTCCCAAGACCCCATTTAAGGGCTGACCACCACCAGGGAAGGATCTCTGGTTGGTGATCCCTCCCTAGTGGAGTTATTGGTGAGCCTCGGCCATCTTCAAAGGTGAGTCACTCTTTCCTTATTAATCATCTGTATATCATCTACTTCAGCCCCTCAAAAATATGCCATCTTTGGCACTATTTCTTTTGGGTGCTATTCTTGGGGATTATTTGCCCTACAGACAGAAAAATAAGGAAAATAATAATATTGGTAATATTAGCAGAAGAATTTATAAAACAAATGATGCAGAAGGCAGTTGCTTACCACTCACTGACTGATGCCTATCCAGATCCTGAGCAGCAGCACTTCACCCACCTCGCTCCCTCCTACTGTTTTTTTGCATGAAGGAATGTGGAACATCCTTTTGGTCAATTTAGGTCAGCTGTCCAGATTCTGTCCTCTCCCTATTTCTGGTGCACCCCATGTTAGCAGGACAAATTGAGAAGCTGAAATGTCCTTGGTACTGTGCAGCACTGCTCAGTAACAAATAGAATCATTGCAGTGTTATCAACATTGTTATTGGTTTTCTCCTAAAGCAAAAACATAACATCATAACATCTACTAGGAAGAAAATAAACTCTATTCCATTTTAAATTAGAATAAAAATATATATTTTTTTGTTTGTTTATTTTTTTCACTGTTGCTATTTTTATGGATTTGGTGTTTCTCATTCTTTTCTGGTGGTATTTAATCCTTATAGAGAAATGGAAATTTTACTAGTGCTCCACACACACAAGGTGAAAAGTACTGTTTGCACTTGTTTCCTAATAGCTTTTTCTTAATTCATTCTAATGAGTTAGGGAAAAATATCTTTTATGGTCTTGGTTCACTAATGGCAAAAACAGGTGTGAAAAACGAGCTAGATCTTTCAGATGCAGAGAATCTGGATTTATTTGAAGTAGGTAAATCTGGTTTTATTCTGATCTTGTCACTTCATGCCACATCACTACAATATTACTACTTAGGACCACAATCAGAGCATGCCCAATGTGCATAAGCTGTTTATTGTTCTAAACAGCTTCTTACTGGGCAGCACTTTGTGCTGATATGAATGATTATGTCTACTGCACTATTATCTGCAACAGCCTGGTGCTTTCCTGGAGTTCTTTCTATAGGTCTTGGATAGAAGTTTCTCTATTTGCCAGGTCTCACAGAGTAATGACCTGGGATTAAGACTGTAATGAGAAGATACAGAGTTAGCAGAGCCAGTGCTTCTGGAGTTTTGGTTTGTTTGTATGTGGTGCAAAGGCTGAGTATTCAAATGCTCTTCTAAAGGGAGACCCTGAAAAGTTGGAGATTATTGCAGAAAGTACTTCTGTGCCGAGAGGGAGATGGAAACCAGAACGACTCCGAAGGAGTCACTGTTCATAAATGATTGCCCAAGAACAATCAGAGCAAACTTTTATTATTAGAAAATAGCTCTGGGGGTGTTAAAATATTAAAAATGAGAAGGTATGTCCTTAGAGAAGTGAAACTTTTAAAACACAGTTTTAAGGAATATGAAGTTTCTGAGCAATGCGGCCTGACTGAAGGTATCTAACCCCCTGTGAATTGATACTGCATTAATCTGAGGAATGTGGCTCATTTCAGCTGAGGAAATAGCACTTACTTTTGCAGAATGTTTCTCACGTAGGTTCTGAGCCAAAGGATGGTTGAAGTTAATGGAAGTTTTCCATTATTTTACAGCTATGTATTATTAAAAGTCTGTATTATAAAACAGGCAGAACTAAGTGAAATAGTAGGTGTAGATTCTGACATTATACGTCTGATTCTTACCTTTGGTAGACCTCAGAGAACTTAATACTAACTTCACATTACTCCTCCCTGAATAATAACACTTCCAAGCAATTCATTTGTGTAGTTTAAGATTGGAACTTCTTGATTTGAAATGTAAGCTTTTATTGCATGATCTAATAACTCAGAATTGCAGGTTTTGTCAGACAGTTTTTGCTTTACTTTAGCAGATTCTTTCTTGATGGGATCAAAGTTGAAGCTGTACCCTGTAGGAAAAAAAAAATCTGGAATGTTCAAGTGGATCTACAGATGGGAGAAAAAAATCTCTTTGCTGTTTTATCTCAGTAAGATGTTCTCCTTAAGGACATTAGTGCTTATTTCCTTATTTTGATATTTCTAACTATGCCTGATTCCCTAACTAGCTAAACTGAATGTATGAAGTAGAAGTCCAGGGGGGAAATACAAATTAGAATAATTAAAATTATTTCAGAAGCTTTAGATCAAGAAAAAATGTTAGAGAAAATATTAAGTCTGGTTCAAAGCATGAACAATGTAAGAAGGAATTATTTATAGTAGCTGCCAAAGACTGGATGGAGAGAAATATAAAAATTCATTATTTGTGAAAAAATAAAGCCTCAAAGGAAATGACAAGACTGCATAACAAAGATTCTGGTCTTGCAGCATTGATGAGGTAAGCAGCAAGAACTTTTCCACACAGAAACCTGGTCTATTAAATAAAAATCTAAATAAAGCCACTAGCAAAAACCTAACCTAAGTTACCAGCAAAAGACAAAATGTTTTTGGGAATTTTATCTCAAGAGTGGCTGCTTATGAAAAGGTTAAAAGACAACTTTAAAGTGAGGGAAAGTTTCAATTTTAGTAATTGAATTTATTATCTTCACATTTCATAAACACAGAGTTGGGGGATTTTTGTGATTTTCATGGATCAAAACTGGTATGTTGTGGAAAGCAAGTCCATCCTCTTTCACATCTTATATAGCTCTAAGTGCCAGCAACTTAAAAAAAAAAAAAAAACATTTGTGCTTAATTATCAGAGGGCAGATACGGTAACTTTTCAAAGTGGTAGCAAAATAATCCCTTTGGTAGGAACATGTGAGAGATTCTTCATACCCTGGCAATATGTCACCGTGTTATGGTATGTCTCTGTGATGGTAAGAAGATTGTGAAGTCTCACTGTCATTACACTGACCTGAATACTTATTTGCTTTGCACAGTGTGTATGTACTTCACTGCAGTAAATTTGCATACATGCTTTGTCTCTACATTACTTCTAACTATTGGAGAACTGATAATTTCTTTGGACAAAAAATGCAGATTTACTGTAGAAGTTTGGTTTTCTTAAGTAATGTTTGTAGTCTTTATTTAGTGCTACATGTTTAAGAGCAGAGATCCAAAAATACCAGAGTGCATGCACATGGAGTTGTGATAATTCTGTCACCCAATTTTTAGACCTACTGAAGGAACAGTGGGAGGAAAAACAGTTCTCCTGCTGTCCTATGATGAGAGGACTGCAGCTCAAAAGGGCTGTCAGGCCATCAGTCTTCACAAGCCATAAAATTAACCAAGTTTTAAACCAAGTAGTCTTGCATGTTAGTCACTGGAGAATGTGCAGTAAGAAATATCAATTCTACACTTGCAGAGTTAGAAAGCCTAGTTTCATACTGATAGCTTGAAACTAGAATACTCTTAAAATAAAGCAATCCAGAAACACAAAAACAGATGTAACTAGGCAGGAAACAGCTGAGAACAGTGACAACAGTTATATCAGAGCCTATGAGATCTGCCTTCTGAAGGAGTGTGCTAATCACAGCAATTAGAACAAACAGCAGCTATGGAGATTTCCAAGCAATGTTGTTAGGCACTCAATAAAACCTCTGGCTGCGTTCAGCCACTGGCAGCATGGCTCATATGAAGTCAACCAAGACACCAAGTCTAAGTGAGAGCGGAGCCTGACACCCACAGTGAATAAACTTTAAAGAGAATTATCTTATCTCTTCATACAGGAGCAGTATGCTGAGATCCAAGAGACTTTTCCACACTATTCTTTAGATATTTCTACAGATGATATCTGAAGGAAGAATTCTCATCCAGCAGAACCAAAGTTTAAAGCCAGAGCTCTCCTTTAATCCAGGATCTAGTGAGTAATTCTTACATTTGTTGAATATTTTCTTAGAGTAAGAAGTACTAATGTTGATCCACCTAAAGTCTCAGCAGCTTCGAGGGCTGTATGGATAAACACATTGTGGTGTGTTTAGTTTCCAGCAATACTACTCCTCATTATGATGTTCCTATTACACTGCTCTTGGGCCGCAGTCTTCATACTGCCATCAAAGCAATGCCTAACCAAAATGACAAATAGAGATCTTAAGGCCACTGGGTAGGAAAGCGGTACTGGATTTTTTGTTCAGCTGTTTTGCCTCTAGCTTATATGAAGATAATCCTTCCATATGTAGTTAACACCTGAGGATATGTGCTTCATATTACAGCTAATGCTCCTGCCAAGTATCCTAGACCACAAAAAGATTTTAATGAAGGACAGTATTAATTTGCCTCCAGCATATCACCAATTTGACTAGAGCTTGAATTGTCTTGTGGGAGTTCTGCTTGCTTGGATAAAATCTGAATTTGTTTTGCATGCATAAAATTATAGCTTAAAGATAAAATGGTACGTTATGTAATATCAAACAGCTTAACTACTACATCTAATTATATTAAAGACTAAACTGGAAGAAACAACGCTTCAAATTTGATTATAAACATGAAAGCAGATGAGAAGCAACAAGTTTAACACTGCTTTAAGCTGTGCTGTAAATACCCTTGAAAAATCCATGTCCTTGCCATCCTTTCCAATGCCAGGCTGCGCTTTGTAGGTCATACTATAAATCATACTTGGAGTAAGCCTCCCTGGAGAAAACTGACAGAATTGCCTTTAGCAATTATCATTGCCTTTAGAAGCGGTATTCTCTGTTTTCAAACAGTAAATGTCTGACTTTCCTTTCTCCCAAGCTCAGGGAGAAAACATTGCCTATGTTTCATAGTGTCTTAGAATGGCTTGTGTTGGAAGTCTTCTGTAGCCCAGTTTGAAATGTTGAGTTCTTCCCATGAAGAAGAACCTAATTACTAAATTAGACTTTACAAAAATGAATTCTAAATCTTAAAGATTCAGATCTTCAGGTGTGAAGATTAAGTAACACTACCAAGTAGCCTGAATATTTTAGTGCACTAAGAATACCACTTCTGTGGTGCAAATGCAGACATCTTAAATTCAGCAACTGTAGTTGCATGGGCAGAAACGCTTCCAGTGAAGACATGAAGAATTGCCATACCTTACAGGCTTCTGGAGAGACATAACTACTGGAAAAAAAAAATCCACCAAAAACTAACCAACCAAAAAACCCACTATTTTTTCTATTTTTTAACTAATATTTTCTAATTCCATTTTTAAGATTTTCAGAAATTTCTTAGAATTTATTTGACCAAAAAGACAGATCACATCAGAGATGTGCTAATGTGTAACACACAACTAGTACTGTATGGGACTGGAGTTTTATATAGAAATATTTATGTTATGCTGACTTTCTGGGGGTGTCCAACTTTATTTAGAGATGTAGTAAAAATAACACTCAGGCTCACAGGAGACATTTATTCATCCACAGGGTCTGTGACACACCGCGTGCACCATGCATTCATTTTGCTATGTTCCTGTTACAGCAGCCTTCTGTCAAAGTGCAAGACACTAGATTTTCTGAGAAGCAGCTCCTGGCTTATTTACTTCCCTGAAGCACTTCATGTGACATACCACGTTGAATGGGATTAGAGACTGAGCAGGGCTGGGGCTAACCAATGCTAACCAAGCAGGAGTTCACGTTTCACTGCAGGTCTGTGCTCACAGCTCTATACAGATGCTTTTATTTGGATGGCTGAGTGTGATGGAATTTATTTTACTTGAATGCTAGAGTACATTGTGAAAAATGTTGTGTGTATCAGTATAATTTGCCATCTTATTATTTTCAATATAAAGGAATTAAATGAAGTGTAACATTCTTATAGACAGCTATTTCAGTAGTGAAAAAAACTGCCATATCAAGTGATCTAAACATTTATTTAATTTGTCAGTCTCAGTGACAGCAACTATTGTCAGCAATTTCACCAATAAACCTCTAGAATGTTATGCACGGGGAGAAATATCTTCCTTGTGTCTTTTCCATATGTTTAAAGATTCTCTCTTTACAGCTCAGTTTGGGGGCCAGTGTACTGTAATAACTGAATGTAACTGGGAACAAATTTCTTTTAATTATTACATTTGGATGTTGTTTTATTCTTCTAAAAAGTTTCTCAGTCTTTTCCCTCTGTTTTGGTTAAGTTTCACTGGATTATTGTGTGTCCTTGAACACATGTATATGTGTTATATTTATATACACTCAAATATACTGCCTTTGCATTCCTTTCTTTTCTGTATGTTAAAATAGAAATATCACAGCTGAATTAACATTGTAGAATTAAGGGACTGTGATCTTTTTTGCACAGTGTTTTGCTTTCTGTCATTTTTTTCTTCATTAGCAGTCCCTTTCCTATCCAAACATCCACCAAATTTTGAGTTCAGCAAATGTTTTGAAGTAAATATGAACTCTGTACAGAACATGCTGGAAAAAAAAAGCACAATTATGTTCAAGACAGAGCTGTTTAAAGCTGGTTTGACATAATTCTCAAACTATTTCAAACTCCTAGCACGATATCGTCACCTGGCAAACATTTAGGTGAAAACATCCTGAAATCTTAATCACCTGTTACTGTTATTTCCACTCTTGCATAATATTTGTTTCCAGCAGGGCAAGGGAGATTATTTTTCCCTTCTGTTTTACCCTTGTGAGGTCCCGAATGGAGTATTGCATCCAGGTCTGCAGTCCTCAGCTCAGAAAGGACATGCAGCTGTTGGAGTGAGTCCACAAAGATATTCAGGGGGCTGAATCACCTCTCCTACAAAGACAGGCTGAGGGAGATGGGCTTGTTCATCCTGAAGAAGAGAAGACTCAGAGGACAACAGATTTCAGCTTTCCAGTACTTAAAGGGAACTTATCAACAGGAGGGAAATAACTTCTTACATGGGCAGATAGTTATTGGAAATGGGGGAATATCTTTAAAGAAAAAGGGGAGATTTAGATTAGATGTTGGGAAATTCTTCACTCAGAGGGTGGTGAGGCGCTGGCACAGGCTGCCCAGAGAAGCTATGGATGCCCTATCCCTGGAGGCCTTCAAGGCCAAGCAGGATGGGGCCTGGAACACCAGGACCGGTGGAAAGTGTCCTGATCCACAGAAAGGGTTTGGAAGTGGAAGGTCATCAAGATCCCTTCCAACCAAAGCCATTCTTTGATTCTGTGATTCACTTCAAAATCACCCCTTTTGCATTGCCTAGATACACTATTAAAAAGAAGAGAATTTACTGAAGAAAAAGAGTTGCAAATATTTTAGCAAAGCTTTCATTCAGGAATTAGAAAGAATCAAGGTGTTCCCCTGATACACCAAGGGAAGTCATTCGTTAAACAGTAGATGTTCTTGGATTTCCTGCATGTAATCAGAGGAGTAAAGAAAAGGCATAATCTCTTATGGTTTTGCAGAGATGAAGTTACTTAAACTTCAAGCAACTTGAAGTTATTTCAAAGTGATATTATTTTTCTGGTCCCACAAAGAATTCTGCCAATCTCCTCCTAGTTTTGACCTGATGTGTGGCAGATTGTCCTGTTCTTGCAGAAGCTGTGTCTGGCCATAAAGGTTTGTTTCTTCACTTCACTGTTGTTTTACACCTCTGTATTATCTACTCTGCATAGATAATGTGACCTGGCAGAGCTGATTGAGAATTTCAGTTCTGATTTCTCAGAGGACAACAGAAGAGGTACTATGGCTTACTAATTTAAGAGTTTTATAACATAAATTTTTGGTGGGGACACTATGGTACTACATGTCTGTCTTGCTGCTCCACAGTGGAAATACATCTGTTTCCTTTTCAGAAAAAGTGTTTTCACATCATGCCTACAAAAATCAGAAAATGAATAACCAAGTAACCAGCAGTTAAAACTTGTATGTCAGATTCTATTTGTATCCAGTAGTTTTGCAGATGTTCTGGTGTATTAGTTTAAGCGATGTGGCTCCTGATTTAGTCTGGCATATAGAGATAAGAATCTAACCTTCATTCAGAAACCAGTTGATCATGAGACATGTGTCTCACTCCAATTAATAAAGAGGGAGAGGAGGTTCTTTTGATATATGTGTCAGCGAGATTAAGACACAATGGGTCAAATGTTAGCCTGACCAGTTTGTTTCAAATCCTAGTTGCTTAGGGAGATGAGGAAGGGAAGATGTGATAGAAAAGATGTAGGAAATAAAAGCAAGAAGACTTTGTAGAAAGCAATGGAGAGATAGTCACCTCTGGGATTCCAGCATAGCTCATCAGATGCTGATCTCCAATAGTAATTGGGTCATTGGGTTGTTGGAGGTTGTGTTGTACAGTTGACAACTTCTTTTCCCATACTACTTAACAACAGTACAAACTTATTTATGAATAAGTCCAAAGTGGTTGAGTCAGCTGTTTTTGGAGTGACAGATCCTGGCTTTTGGATCTCAGCAGGAATTTCTTTGTTCCCATCTTCTGGGCCTTGACAGAAGATAAGAAGGAGCAGGGAGATGCCAAAACGTATCTTGCCTTCACAGGATACAATGATAATATTCCCCAGTCTCCAGTACTAGTTATTTGCTCACAGGCCAGATCTTCTACCAGTAAACATTTCTGAGCACTCCCTTTCGAAGGCAAACAGCTCCAAAGAAATGCTTTCAAATGTAAAACTGTCCACAAAGTGATGCCGGCTGAGTGACACTCACCACTCGCCTCCTGAAGAAGTTCGTCTTATCGAAAAGAAGTGCCTCAAAAAGTGAGTCTTGGGACATGAGAAAAAAACAGTTGTTGTCTTTCACAACATATGAAATGAAATATCATTTAAAATGTTTTGGATCAATGCTACTATGCTTCTGATAAGTTTATTCTTACACATTTTCAAATACTTTCAAAAAGAATTTCACATCACTGAATTTATTATAACAAGATACTCGTCTTAATTATACTTTTGCGTGTTCTCTGATGTTCTTCTAAATATATGTATTACTAAAAGAAGTAAAGTGTTTCCAAACTGCTCAAGAAGTTTTTGTTAACTGTCTTCCTGTTTCTAGCATGAATAATTACTGGTTAACTAGTACAATGTAAAATGTGACTGAATCAAAAAGATTTTTATAAAGAAGTGTTTCCAGAATGGAGTATTTGCACAAATACTTCTGTACAAATCCCCTAAACCAAAGTACGATTGCAATTTAGTAGCCTTACTTCACTTTTTTTTTCAATCTCTATTAACCATCATATTTCAAAATAGTAAGTGGTAGTTTGTTATCCTCAAATTCTCTCAAATAAGCTTCTAAATTGGTGTTCATTCTTTTCTCCCAGCATGAATCCATTTGGTCTAATTGATCAGTGAGTCACTGAACGTCACATAGACACTGAAAATATAGAAAGCGGATATAGAACTCTGTTAACAAATAGATTGGACAGGTAATAATGGAGTGCTGCTTTTTCTTATCATTTATTCCAGCTGAATTTCCTGTTAAACTTTAATGGCTTATTAAAGAAACATCAACCTTAAAAAAATGCAATAAATATCAACAGCTAAAAGAAGATTTACAAAAGTGGCAAGAAGTTTAAGACTACTTTTGTTTTGCTTCAGCATACTGTACAAAAATGATTATTTCTAGTTATGTCAGCTAAAACTGAACAGTGTTTATGCTTCAGGATGTTATTACTTAAATTCATTCTCAAAAGATCTGTTTCTTTTCTTTTGACAGATATATTCCCACTTTCAAAACCCAGATGCACAGAAATGGCCTCCAAAAGGTTTCACATTTTAATTTTCATCATTTTGTTTCAGTTTAAGAAATAATGCAAAGTTGCACATATCTAGTTTAAGCTCTTACCTTCTACTTACCTTCAAAACAGCAATACTAAAGAATTCAATTATTTTGTCAGGCTACTCACATTGAATAGTACATTTAAATTTAAGAACTGTGAATGTTCTTCAGATATTTGATTGAAGATTCATTTTTTGTTTTCAATTTTTATTTAGAAAAGGAAGATGAAAAAAATAACCAGACAAAGAAAAGCAGAAAGTAATGGCCTGTTTTGCACACTGTGGACAATAGTGGTAGTAAGCGGATAGTTGGACTAGGTGATCTTAGAGGTCTTTTCAAAACTTAATGATCTATGATTGTGTGATTCGTTTGCTTGTTTTCCTGTATCACAGATGAATTCACATATAGGATCCTAATGTATCATGACAAAGAAATAATGCTTTATAAATTCAAAGCTATCAGATGATTTCCGAATTTAATAACAAAATAACAAGCCTTGCTTTTGTATTCAAATCAGACATTATGCAAATGCAGGAGATGTGACCAGATTCTGGCTCTCCTAGAAAAAGAAACATTAACTAAATTACCTATTTAATGCTGCTCTTCACTGTCCCCAAACACAACAGCAGGCCAAGCTGAATACATGCTAGGAGTCATACTGAACCTTCTTGATATATTAAATTTGGGGGAAAACTTCACACTTGCTTCTTTAATGAAGATACTTTGCAATTAATATTTATTCTTGCTTTCTATGATGATAATTTAAAACAAATTTTCAGATGAGGCAGGGTTACATCTAAATCATGAAAACAGTCAAATGTTGGTAGATACTGAGGCTGTTCCTCTATTGTTCTGTTCCAGTATCCTGGGAAATTCTCAGCTGCCTTGAAAACTGTGAGCAACTCATTGCTTCTCACAGACATACATCCAGGAAAGGCTCACAGAACAGTCAGAGAAGAATATAAAACACACATCTCTGATTCATGTCCTCTGAGAAGTTCCCTAGTTTCAGATTTTCCCCTCTACTGCCAGAGCTTGGGGGGGCTTGCATACAAGCAGAGCCTTAAATCCGGTTCACTGCAAAGATGAGCGAAATACTTGAAGGAGCCTGATATAATGCATATGTAGGCTGGGCAGCCCAGTACCTTCTAGTGCTCACAGGTTGGGTGGAAAGCCCCAGCCTGAGGTACTCACAGTGGACAGTCTTCCTTGGTGTCACAGTGTGTGTGTGAAAGTGATGCCTTCTTCAGGCTCACACTCCCTTACCATGGGAGGTACTGCTACAACCTAATCAACAGGTAGTGAAAGACCAATTACCCACAAAGAAACAGGCCTCTGCTTCGTACTGAGATGGAAGAGGAATAAAGCATCTGCTAACGCTGTTCTTAGTGCCATCTAAATTTGAATGCACATCTTTAGCAGCATCACAGCACCTATCAAATCACATCCACTCATACTTCCTAGCAAATCTCTAAAAAGCCACATTAGGACACAACCCAGATGCTTTGAAGGACTGCTATTTGCCACTAAGTTTATGTTAACATCAAATATTGGCATACTTCCAGAGCACAAAGAGCATGCTGCCTTAGCTCCTACTTTTCTGACTATTGAACCAGAAATATTTGTCATACTGAGGCCATTTGCTTTAACATGCCAACCAGTAATTTCTGAAGCACATCTGAGAGCATGAAAAAGTGTTTTCCTCATTTCCATTTATATACTTGACTTCAAATCACTTTTTGTCTTGTGATAGTAGGACATCGCAAACCAAGAGTATGGTAAAGCAGGTGGTTCAGCCACACTGGTAGACAGGAGTTAGTGGCAGAGAAGTATGATGCATCCTCCTCTCCCTTACAGGAAACATCTTGATTAAATACATATATATACACATATGCAAAAAAAAAAAAAAAACCAAAAATGCAAAAAAACAAAAACAAAAAAAAACCCCAAACATTTCCATTCGTAAGAGCCTACTCCAAATGAACCAAAATAATCAGTCTCATAGGAGCCTTGTCCCAGGACCTGCTGGGAATGCTCACGAAATGAGCCAGTTTATAAGCTAAACTGAAACTAAAATGAGTGAGTGTTAAATAATGCTCTAGTTCCTCTTGGCTTATTTCAGTGACAAATTCAATTTTAAACAGTTAAATGATTACAAGCTTTGAAATTAAATTTCAGGATGAATAATTAAGCAGTACTCTCCAGTGTCTGGGAGAAATCACATTCCCTGCTCTAGAAACGCTTAGAGTAATAGATACAGGAGTAGATTGGTAACACGTTTCTGATTAAATTTAGTTTGTAGAATGACTTCTCATATATTACAATCAACAGCACAGTGAAGTCAGCTGCATGTTTTATATAATTTAGGCTGAAATTAACAAATGATAAGAATAAAGATTCTCTAAAATAACATTTGAAATTAAAATTTAAAATAACATTTGAAAATTAAATAAAATATTTCCATGGGAAGTAGCCAAAAGTAAATGTGTATATCTGAAATGTATTTCTGTCTGAGCTACATGAATAAATGAGGGCTTTTTCTTTGACTGGTAAGCAGAAAAAATCAGTGGAAAGAATTGTTTTCATGTTTATTTATACACAAAATTATTGCAGTTTAGGATGAACTTTCTATTCCTCATGGCAGAGATCCTCATTTCATTAATTACGGAAGTTAGCAAAAGAAAAAGGTGTAAATCAAGAGTTACCTTTCCATCTGTTTCCATCATGTTGCGGCAATACAAGAAGGTATATTCAGAGCAGAAGCTGTGGAGCAGGATAAACAGCATGAGAAAGGAAGGCTGAGAAACAAGGACACTCCAGGAGAAAAGGAAAACAAGTTCAAGTATGCTGTGTGATGGCAGACCCTAAAAGGAGGAGGAGTGTGTGGTTTGGAACAACTCATGACCGATTGGATAAGCACCTGTATGCACGGTTAAAGACTATTTGGGGAGTATTTTGTTGACATATAAAGGCGGGTAGGAAAGTTAAAAGTGAAAACCTCTGAATGCATATAAGGGATGTTACAACCTGTAAAAAGTGACTTGGATTATTCACGTCTGAGTCCGTGCCTCACATGCTGCAAATGTCACTCTTTTCACCACTGATATGAATCTGTTTCAAATTCTTCTGTGGTAAACGCAGAGAAGGAAGTAGAACATGGGATTTCTTGGAACGTGGTTCCTTGCTGTGTAGGTAGGTCTACATTTCTACCAACATTGGTCCCTGTAGTTTTCTAAGGCCAGAGAGATTTTTGATATTGGCAGAAGGAGTCTTACACCTAAAAAGTGTTTGTAGAAAAAACAAATTGCTGAAAAGAGCATTACTTCGTTCTCATACGGAAATAATTAATCTATAATAATATAAATACTAAGCACTTCAGGCGCTTTTACAAATTGATATTTATGAGATTTCATTAGAATTTTGTCATGGCACTAGGAAAGGAATTTAAGTCAAAGAACCTAAAATATGATGTCTCAAAAAGGGGCTGTGCAGCAAGAAAAAATAATAGAATTGAAAAATGATTATTTAAAGATACTTAGTAATTGATGTTTGATGCCAATAATTTCCTTTTCACATGTGAATAAATATTTACATCAGATTTGTGAAGTGGCCTGAGAAAAACTCAGTATTGGTCAAAAGATGGATTTTCACATGGTTCAGCAAACTACCAAAAAACTTTTGGCTTCTACACATCAAATTAACTTAGTTTACTTTTTATTTCCAAAAATCCCAGTGGCCATCCAAAATCCAATAAACATAACCAGCAAACATTCTGTTAAGTCTTTTAAGATTACTACTAAACATCAAAGTCTTTCTACTGCATTTAGTAAGCTTTCTAAAGGGAGTGACTGAGCCAGCTTTCCATTGAGCATTATTAAGTTGAATAAATTTAGCTGAGAGATACTGAGATTTCCTTTAGAGGTTAAGGAGTTATATGTCAATATAGTAATAATGCATATGTAAATTAGCAGCCAAGCCTATAATTCTTAGTGGCATAAAGTGTCAAATCTAAGACCTCATAAAAAGCTTGAGAAGCATCATTATTCAAAACACATTTCTTTACAGCAATTTCAGCAGAAGTGATTCTTTTTGCTACAGTAATTTTGCACTCTGTGCAGTATGTCAGAGTGAAGGCCTCTCTTGACTCTTTAATGATCTATAAGTTCTGTGAAGCACTCCAAAATGCCAGGTTGTAGATGCTCAGGAAGATATCTGTAGATAGAATTATTGTTTCTTAGAATGTGATTCTGTGTGCTTGTTTGATGGCACCAGGTCAGCTGATGATGTCATCCACATTTATTCAGTACACGTTTGTCTGCATCATTACGGAGTTAACACTAGTCTAAAGAAACTGACTTTATTTGAAAATTGTACGTGTTGGTGGAAACTCAGTAAAATAAGCAATCATGAGTAGAGCATGTTTCTCTTAATTCACACATTTATTGTCTTAAGTGCTCTCATGAAAACAGTTTTTTTTTGTTTTGCCGAATCCATGCACAAAAAGCTTCTTCCCAACAAAACCCTTAAATCGTACCTTGCCTCCCATGCTACTCTTCTCCAGAAACAATTCTACTCAATAAACAATTCCAGTAGACCAGTAGGGTGCTGTCTCCTCCCTCCCTCCCTCCCTCCCTCCCTCCCTCCCTCCCTCCCTCCATTCCAAACTTCCAAACTTCCAAACTTCCAAACTTCTTTCCAAACTTCCTTCCTTCCTTCTTTCCAAACTTCCTTCCTCTCTCTTTCTCTCTTTCCACGATTTCTCACAGTCATGACTTTTGGAATAATGTAAACCTAGCCGGAAATTAAAAGTAAATCCTTTTGACCCAGAGATTACTGAGTTCAGTGTCTCTTATTGGTTTTGGATTGCACTCCAGAGCAGAAGGATCTCATTATGTGAACCAAATTTTCAAAAGCTTACCTCTTATTAGAAGTTAAAAACAGTAACCAAGTTTTGGAAAGAATTTAGCACCTTATCGACAGAACTGTTTAAATAGTCTGTCTGTGTCACAGTGGGAGTTTTGGGGCACAGTTTCAAAACTGAACTTGAAATCCAAATCATATGACAGTAATTTTCCTTGCATAATTATCGGTAAGAACAACCTATATCATTTCCATACTCCTCTGAAACATTTGTTCTCATACTTGGTTTTAAATCAGGAGCTATTGCTCGCTTCAGTCACTGTAAAAAATAGGAGCAAGCTTTGTATTCTGGTGTAACATTTCAGTATCTGAGATTCATAATCCAGTAGTTTTCCTACTTCAGTGGCTCAGTATTGGATGATTCTTTATTTATATGTAGTTTTTCAATATGAACAGACTTCTCTAGTTATTATGCAGATGATGCCACTATATCTATTTTACTTTATTGTTTCACTTGTGCAAAATGTTGACTTGAATGTATGTATGCAGGAGCTAATTACTAAATTTTCAACTGGAAAATATGGTTAGACCTTGATACCTGACATGACAAGAATGTGTTCCAGAAAAAAGGTGAATCAGTTGGTTCTGTACAAAACATATCCAAAGGAGAGGAAAGTTTGGTTTTGTACTGACTGTGTTGTTTGTACAATGCACAAAAACATGTATTTAATATATTGAAAGTATAAGCAGAATGTTGGTGATCTAGAAAATGGACTCACATTCTAATGAAACAAACAAACAAAGATCAGTAATTTCATCCAATGAATCCAGACTTGGCTTCTCAAAGAAAACAATGCCAATGGTGATGCAGAGCCATCATACTCAGGAAAACTTAGGTGAGAAGGAAAACTCTGACATTTGAACACAGACTGTCAGTGAGCAAAAGTGTGAGCAGACAAATCAGGGCAGAAACATGAGACTGCAAAAAACGTAAGACGCATCTTAAGCCAAAATGGCTCATAGAACTACTGTCATTAAAGCACTTTATCCTTCATAGGGAAAAATACACAAAAGCATGATATGACCAGTATCACATCTGCTCATCATGTATTTATTAATCCAATGAGTCACACCTCTCCCATTCAGGTTTCTACATGAGTCCACAACATAGTTGAAACTCACAACTACAGATCTGCTGCTGAACTCCTTAATGGCTCTCTACCGTGATGCCCTGGAAGACCACATTGTACTTCTGTAAAAAAAAAAAAAAGAAAAAGGCTGTTTTTCTATTAAGACTTTGCAGACATAGACAGATGTTCCCACGTCAAAAGTAATTTCAGCAGTGGTTTACATTTGCTGCCAAAGTTAAGCTTCATTACAGTTAATTGTTTATGCATTGATTTGTTTTCCATTTTTCATTATTTTTCTATAGCATTTTTGCCTTAGTTTGCAACAGCAGAAAACCCTGCATAGTATTTGCATATCTAATATATTTAAAATCTGATACTGCTAGCATTCAGTGTGTTTTCTGACTTCATAAAGATAGCAGCAATTTCTGTTACAAACGTTTTCCAATTCAGCTTTGCAAGAAGGAAATTTAAAAACTGGAGAATGTTGTCAAAATATAATTTGCTTAACTTTCCACCACTATGGAAAGAGCTTAATACAGAGTCAAACATTTCAGGTCTAAGATAATACTTACAGAAAAGCAAACTTTCTCAGAATAAATGCACTACTGCTGAGAATTTGTAATATGTCTTCCACTTTGAACAATAATTTTTGTTGTATATTTTTAAATCTTAATTCAGCAATGAGATGAGGTTGAGATTTTTAATAGCAAATGGAAATCTCCACCCAAGAGGCTACTTTAAAAAGCAACATTCTGAATTTCAGGCTTCCATTCAACATCGTTCAATAGGAACATACTCCATTCAACACTGTTCAATAGAAACATACTTAAAGTCAAATAATTATTGTCTAGCTTTCGTTTTTCATACAGTTATTGTCAATGTCTTCAGCCTTAGAAGAGAGATGTGGTCACAACACAGTTTGGAATGTAAAATCAATCCTCAGAAATATTATATTTATTTATCAGCATTAACTTAGAACTACTATTTTGCCAGGTATGAAGTCTATAGTGTTCAGAGCAGGACTCACTGTGCACACACTGCAGCATCCTAGACTTCCGCTGGAGCTGTGCAGTGTAGTCTGCCCTTCCTGAGGTATCTCAAGGGCAGGAACATGCACTGAGGAGATGTAGCTCATCAGAATCTACAGAAGGTGAATGTTTTTGCATAACTGCAATGCTCAGAATTCTTAATATAGACAGTATTCACTGCATGCGAGCAATGATTTTCGAGTTAGTAAGTTTGACTGGCTAAGCATACAACTAGAGCACATGTTCTCAGTAACGAAGGTGTTGTCTAAAATTCAATTGATTCCAACCACAACTGCAGCTGTTTCTATCTCTCAATCAGCCTATTGCTTTAGGGCTTGTTTTCACATTAGTTTCCTGGACTCTAGAATCAACAAAGAATGGCAACCTAGTAATGCATAAGTGACTTACATAACTCTCACAAAGCAAGCCATCCTCTCAAACACACACATGCTAATCCCAATCCAGTCATGCTTAATTTATCTAAATCTCTGGCTCAGATATACAGCGGCTCTGAGAATACTCACCAGCAGGGTGTATTCCCCAAATGACATTCTCCCAGACAAACAGATTAGTCTTTCAACAAAGCTAAAAAACTAGAAAAATCTTCCTTGTCAGCCCAAGTGCCCAAGCAATCACATGGATATTTATATTATGCTTCAGCAATTAAAACTGATATGCAAAATGAACATCCTCCAAAAGGAATGTTCCCATTGTGCTCTCCTTGAGCCTTCAGACAGTCTTCCAGCCTTACAAAATTCTCAGACAAAACAAGACTTCTACAAACCAGTAACTTAAATGGAAGCAGAATGTCAAAGCAGCAAACTTGCAATTTGCAAACGTATCTCCTCATTTCCACTGTAGAAGCTACCCACACTTTTATCCACATCATTGACATCATTATATATCCTACACACATTCATTTTACATTCACACATTTCATTTCATTCATTTGTTTTAACTTTTTTTGAATCAAATACCATCATGGAAACCCACAGAATACAGAAGTCTATCCTCTAAAGAAAGACAATCTTTCCTGCTGAATTTAGTTAGACCTAAGGAAACATTATTCTGTGGCTTTTCAGAGATTTCCCAAACCCTTTGTGTGACTAATCTCATGGTGTTCTGAAAATGCTGTCCTATCTTTGCCCAAGAGGCTCTCTCAAACTGTCATCTTCTCCTCTCCCTAATTTTATAGTATATTTGCAGTTATTTTCAAACCTTAACAAGTTGGATGTTTGCTTTGTATGTGTCAAATCTTTTGTAAGGCTAGAAGATATCGTCTGCTCCTTTTATTTAAGCATACTACCTTCTGTCTCTCCTTAATACTTTCACTTCTGCTTCATATAGATACTACTATTTTCCCTGAGTTTCTGCAAGATCTCTCATATGCTTTGGCCTAACTTCTGATTTTAAAGAAGTTCAGAGGAACTCTCTTCAGAGACAGAATTTAAATGCTTTCTCACTGCAGGCTGCAGAAGACGTCACACACAATATCTTCCTGTCCTGTACATAAATAGCTTTTCAGTTAGTCCATTAATGACTGCTAACTATACTTTTTGACCAGTGACAGCCAATTCAATTACAGCCCAAACTTCACCAAGCAAATGAGCACTTCTTCTGTACTGTTAGGGGGAATCTACAGAACTAAAATCTTTAAATGGTGCCATGAATTTGTAAAGCAAAAAACAAGCCCACAATATTAACTGGCACAAACATATTAAATACCGTCCAGTTCAACCAGTCTACATTTTGATGCACTCTCAGAAACCCACTTGTGACACTACATGCATGTTCCATGGTTGTAAAGAAAAACAAATGGAATATTTTCACACTTTTATCACAGGTCTGCATTCATTGTTTTTGAGAAGACATGAGGAGAAACCACAAAGTCCCACACTTCCAGTCCTCTGGGTGAGCCAGACTGATCTAACTTTGCTCAGATTAACTTAACTTCCTAGTGAAACTAGTGCAGCTCTTCGGAAGTTTTGGATATTCGATTATTCCTCCCTTCTGATTTTAGAGGTCTGTCAAACATCAATGACTCGCAGGAATGTGAGTGTCTTCTAGGGACTTACTGTGAAATTAGATTATTGCTCCCATATATGCACATCTAATCTAAAGCAGATTGTATTAAAAGACAATTTCTCACCCACCCATTCAGATCTGACATCAGAACAGCTTCTGTTGACGCAAACAGCAGACATTTTAGACAGTTAAAATACAGCAGGAAGAGAGAAAATTTTCGTGGTTTTTTTACTTTTTTTCCAAAGAAAGGCTGAACTCACATCGTTGACTTCTTAATAAAATGCTTTTTAATTTAATTGACTTATTCAATACAATTTCTTTTGTAACAGTGATACGCATTATGAAGTAGCAATATATACAATCCAGGCATTTAAGATTTTATTCTCAATTCCACCAAGGACTTACTAAAAGGATTGTAATATGTTAGTGATAGATTAAAATTTAACAGATATTTTGAAGTAAAAGCAGCAGTGATGCTGTAAGAGAAAAATCTATTGACAGTAACAAGAAAATACAAAGGAAATACTATTTCTTCTTTCTTAAACTGGAATTCTCTGCATGAAGTTGGTAATATATAGTAATTTCACCAAGGAGTATAAACACTGTAAGAGCTAATTGCATAGAAGACCAAAAATTTTTAGTGAGACACATATTCATTTTTTATACTAGTTAGTGTAAAAATTTCAACACTTTTAAGAAGCTAAACTATCACACAGTCTTGATGATATTAAACTTGACTATTCACTACAACAAAGTAATTTAGACAACATCACGAGCATATTTTTTTTCCAATTTCTTGTTCCTTAATTAAGGAACTACTGTAATTTCTTCTTCCTTCCTCATTTGTTATAGGGAGGATTTCATCACAGTAAGAAATAGTTGTCAATTTCTGATTGTAAACAAAACAAATGACATGAAGCATGGATCAAACATGAAGATTAAACAAACAGAAAAGATCTATAAATCTGTTTCCTTCAAGAAAGTTAATGGACTAGATTTGATCTAGCAGATTCAAAAAGCAACTTTACATATTTCCTTTTAATGTTTTTCTAGTTCTAAATAGTCTTTTTTTTTTTTTTTTTAGAAAATTATTTTACATCAAAAAGCTACAATTTAAGGCACAAACCAAGATACCTTTGCAGCAAATACTCCTCTGCATAGAGTCAAACTAATGGACCGATGGTTGTCTCATCCAGCAAAACGATTTTCTGGTTCAAGGAGGGAAGTGATTTTGTGGCACTTAAAGAGTAATCACAAATATGAATAAAATTAAAGCCACTAAAGGATTGAACTAAGTGTTTATTTCAGTTTTCCTTTGCGTGACTATACTTGACAACAGACTGATTTCATTACCAATTATCTGGCATACAAGTATATCCAGAAGTATACTCAAAGAATGAATACATATAAAATAGGGATTTGTTATACTTTTGTGATACTTTATATACATACATACTCTGTATGTACAAACCAACCTCGAATTGTACTATAAGTTTCTATCACATATATTCAATGGTAAATATAAACATTATCAGATATTTAAATTATTTTAGCTACAATTAAAGAAAGAGTAACTGTGAAGCTCCTTATCAATATGTAGAAAAACAAAAGTGTTGTCATACTAAAAGATGTCTCACAGCATTCAAAATTTATATTAACCGAATTTCTTCAGTTAGAAGGGAAAAAAATGGAATTTGCATAAAAATTTTGAATCCTGGGCATAAAAAGGTAAAGGTCTGATGAATAGAGGAGTGCATTATTTCATTTGGAGTGTTTAAGACACACAAATAAGAACTTACAGTGAGTCATAAAGCTCCTTCCAAAACTCATAAAACTCAACTCATGAACTGCACAGCACGGTCCACATGATATCAAACTTCAGAAGCAGAATCTGCCATCCTCCAGAAAGGCAGATATGCTAAGGGTACAGCTGATGTATATGATAAAAAATAGGTAGTTCAGAGGCATGGCAGATTTGTAAAGAAGTTCAAAATAAGACCTAATCTTCAAAAAAGCTGAAAACACACTTCTTAACTTAAATTTATAAATAGCATAAATGTGGACATTAGACATGACATTTTTCTGAGAAGTATCTATGATTTTAAAGTGGTATATGGAATAAATATATATTTTACCTAGGTTGTCAGTATTTCCCATAAAGTCTCTTTGTTACCGGGATACTCCTCTTGAAGCACCATTTAATTTGTCTTTCCAACATATTTTCACTTTCAGTTTTTTAAATTGTATCATATTAGCTAGTCACTCCCAGAAAATGTATGCTACTGGAACCGCAGGATAAATGAAAATGGGTCCTCCTGTGAAAGGATTTACATAGCAAAGAAGACAAAAGAAGTTTCATTACATCAGAAGAATAATTTTTAAAAAATTACAAAAAAAATGAATTAATTCATGTTCATGTTTCATAGGATACTTCTTGGTGAAATTCCATTGCAAGAGTTCAACCTAAAGAGCATAAAGAATAAAGTTTTTATTTGAAGGTTTCTACTTCTTAAATGAAAAGTGGGCCATGAAAACACTGACTTTCTTTCATTCATTTACAATGTTGAACGAAGAATATTTCCCCTCCCCCCCCTCCCCTCCAGTGTCTAACCCTGAGGTAGTGATAAATATTTTGGGTATCTGCAATGCAATCAGGTCTGTAGTGGCCTTTATTAAAATATGCCACAGCATCCCAGTTTAACTCTTGCCTGTCAATAATGTCAATAATTCTGTTTTTTATTCTCAGTTGATCTTTACTCTTCCAGAACACAAAGTCTTTGATACAAGTAATGGAGGTCTCATGTGCCTGGGAGCTGGTTGCATGCGCAGAGTGGGCTGTTATAACAGTCCTTCTTAGCCTACAAGGATTGTCATTTTTGTTTAGTTTCATAATATTTTTTCTCTTTATCAACACACAGTGAAATCACCCTCTTCAGATTTTGTTGTTTCTAAACAAAGAAGTAATATTTCCATGGATATAACTGATTGAAGAACTCATGCTCTTATCATAAGGGAAGCTCACTTGCTTCCCTTCCAGAGCACACATTTTGGAGTAAAGTTTCCTGGATACTGCACATCAATTTACACATTTCTGGAGGTAAAGTTGTTTTTTTCTTGCAGAACCACAGTAAAAGTGGATGAATCCTTTAGATCATTTGGTTTTTCAAAATTTCCCAAACTCTAGTAATATTGAAATCCATTCAAAGGCACTAGAGAACAAGGAAGGAAATCAATCCTGTGGAATAGACGCATCAAAATGACATCTGAATTGTTGCTGTTCATCACTTTATCTCATCTTCACCACTTGGAACAATTCACCTACCTGAACTACTAATGAAAAATAATCTGTAAAAATCAGTGCCTGTATACAGACTTGTAAGAGACACAGCATAAATCAATCTAAGACATGTTGTTGCCTACCTTCAAAACATAAGCATAATAATTTCCCTGAGCAATTTCATTTGGGCATCTTTCACTACATGCAGAGTTTCTGAGAGCAAGATTGCATGCTATTTATGAGCATATAGTAGTTATTTAGACAGTAGACAGGCAAGATTAAATTGATGTAGTGCTAAGCATCAATTTCTCCACCATCCTGAAAGGGGCATGTGTAGAATGCTTGCTGGTGACTGATGGCTGATGAGTCAGCAGAGAAGTGTTGACTTCCATCAGTCATCAGAATAGGCTGACCTTCAAAACATGAGCTAAGTCTCCAACTCTGTTTTTCCTTTTCCTCAGACTTTAGACCTTTAATTCACTTATTTTTTTCCTGAGATCCTGGATTGCTCAAAAATCACTTCCGTCTTTGCTTATAGTTTCTGTTCCTTACACAACTTCACCTTATGAATACAGCTCAAGAGTGTTTTCCTGATAGCAGCTTCAAGGAATTCACAGGGCTGAAAATGATTCAGCTATGCATTTTTGTCATATAGACAAGAGTTTTGTATGTAATTGGGCAGGTGCTTGGAGTATCTGCCATGTTTCAGCTGTAGGGAAGACTGGGAAGCCACAGTGAAAAGTTATTGCCAGTGTCCTCTTACATAAATGAACAGGTTAAGTGACTCATAGGTAGGAAGAAAGTTAGCCTCTTAGAAACAGTCCTGTGAAAAACCTAATTTGCTGCATTAGACATACTGACTTCCTGTGTAAGTCATGATATACTTCTATTTCATAGGAATGCATCAAGGTTAAATTGCAGAACAGGAAAGGACACTGTAGTGGTTCAATGAATCACAGGATAAAAATATATGCTTAAGAAAGTAAACATGATTTTCAGATGACAGAAATGTCCAGGAAAAAGACTTTAGTGTAAGGCCACACCAGCTGCATCAGAGCCCTGTAGCTAGAAGGGAACATTTGGATCAGCATACTTTATGATAAAAAAACCCGACATGAACATTTGATGGACTTGCTGATGCTATGAGAAAGAGTGAGCACTACAGAAATGCATATGTATTAATTTGCCCTGAAATACTGCAAGATCTGGCCCAAAAGTAATGCCTCCTATTTTACTATGTTAGTTTGTGACATCAGAGATGGATGTTGGTGGTACGGCAGAAAAGGATAAAGCTTCCCACTAATATTCTGCTACATTTTGTTGCTCTGTGACAGACAGCAGAGAGGTGGTGTGACAAAATGGCATCAGATATGCAAGTGCATATGAAGCAAATGTGTGCCATTTAATTTCTCCATACAGAAAAATACAGCACCCCAGTAACATTCATCTACGCTTGCTGAAAATTTCTAGAGACCAAATAGTGCAAGTGAACACAGTGAGGCATTGCATGCAAAGTCTCAGCAGTGTTGACAGCAACAGTGAATCATGTCCATGGGTGCAGATGTTTGTGAGCATGGCATGTAGGCTCTTATCACCAATGGTGAAAATGCATAGCTAATGGTAGTGATTATGCTTAAAAAGTGTTTTGTAGCTGAAAATTTGCTCCATCAAATAATCAAATTAAGAACATTACTTTTGGAGCGACATATGTGCATTGTGGTTAGGAAAGGATTTTGCTATGATCACTATCGTAATTACTGAATATTTGTTTGGCATGATGTGTATTTTGTGCCAGCTTTTCCATCACTACTAAACTCAACTAGAGTTTACACAGAATGGCTTTCTGCAGGTAAGGTACTGCTGCCACTCTATTTCTTGGAGTTCACATAACAGTCATAACTTGCCTAAGAAGAATCAAACTATGCTTCTTAAGGTGGACATATGCTACCAAAAAATATTAAACTGCCATAGCTCAAGGGACTTCCTCAGGCAGAGAGGACCACTTATGAACAGCATGTATGTTAAAATAGTCAAACACAAAATCAAACATAAATGAACAAATCCCATATTTAACTCTTGCATGAACAAATGCAGCATTTGAGAAGGCTGAAAAAAAAAAATCTGAATTTCTGAAGGACCTGCCTCCAGTACCTGAGATGCAACTGGACATAAAAAGAAGCATCCAAGAAGATAAGAGTACCTACACTGCATTTCTGTACATGTAGCATTGCTGAGGCCCTATTTTCTGTTAAGATGTCAGCTCTTCACAAAGGATATTAGAAAAGTAAACGAGGATTTCAAGACAGCTTCAAGGATTATTCTAAGACTGAATAATTTGCTTACCAATTCGCTATATACCAATATGCAACGGATGCTGTTGCTAGAAGCTAAAGTCAAGCAAATCCAGGCTGGAATCAAAAGTGATTCTCAATTGGTATAACTTCTACAGGAACATGATCATACCCCTAAAATACAAATTTTTTTAAATAGCATTGAAATTAACCCCACCTACTAATTCAATAATCAAAGTGCCTAGTTTAGGAGTTTTATAGTAAGTACAGAGGAATAATCATCCCAAAGAGACAATTCAAATGTTAGAAAGCCTGAATCTTTAATAGCTTTTCTTAATTTATCAGAAGTGCTTAAATTGGGAAACTTGTATGCATGAAATTCAGTGAGAAAAACTAGAGTTTCACTCTCGTAAGTTAGTTTGCACAAATATGGCAAAAAATAAAATGTAAAGAAAGAGAAATCAAGAAGCAAATCTATAAGAAGAGAAATCAGAAAGAGAAGAGGAAATATATTTATAGAAAACAGACTTACCTGCCACTATTACCTCCTCAAAAACTTGTCTTGGGAAAATGATTGTGGTTATTGCTCGAGTCAGTGAACCTAGGAATGGAAAGGTATCCATATTGGATACAGTAATGGACATTTAGGTAAATAAGAAACCTAAAATGCATCATTTAATAAAGAGTAGAAAAGAAGATTACATTTTTCCAGATATATAAAAACCGATTTTTTTTATCTGTACGCTCATGATAGCTGATTGATTTCAATGTATGTGAGTAACCCTGGAATAAATGCCTGCTCATTTTAAACAAGACTGTCAAAATGAGGTCCTGAACAAGTCAAAAGAGCAGATGGATGAAGTAAATGAGGTTCTGGGGCAGAAAATGCAGCTTGAGGATGAGGAGAGAAAAAAAGAGAAAGTAAAGAAAATGAAATACAAACAAGAAAAATGTAGCCTTGTAAAACTGAGATGATGCTGAACTTCCACAAAGTAACAGAATAGATGGCATTTTTGCAGCATAAATGGGAAAGCAGAATGGAATCAAGATCTGTTTAGACTGCATTCACAGATGTGTTCATCGGTGTCTTTAGCAAGAATTTCCAACTTCCAAGAGAGATAAAGCATTGTAAATCCCCAGCCATTTCAATTACACAAATCTTTGAAAACAAACAGCTTTCAGAAGATATTAAACTATTTGTGGAGGTGATGATAATGGGTGGTAGCAATGATGGGCAACAGTCTTGTGCATTTCGTCAACATTTCATCTACCTTCTTAAAGACAGGTTCATCAGACCTGAAAAGTAATTAAGAGTTTCTGCACTACTAGATATTTACATATTTACATGACACTGAGGAGGATACTATATATGTAAATGATCATATTTGTTAGATGTTTGCTTTAATTTTAATTTAACAGCATTTTTTAAGCTCATTCAAATAGGGAATTGGTAAAATCAGTTGGCATAAATGTCAACATTTTTTTTTTCTATTGGTGTGGTTACCTGAGAATAATTTGCTGTGCTAAATTAAAACTAGATGCTGGCATCTCCAGAAGACTTGCATGCAAAAGACACAGTAAAAATGTTTGATACCATATTTCAGACTGTATTGTAACTCTGCAAGCTATTGTAAAAAAGCAAAGTGTCTTCATTTCTCCTGATATCATGGCACATCACAAGATGGTGGGTACACTGACATTTCTGCCCTTACCATAGCTGTGTGTGTATAATATCAGTCAAGTTGTTATCCTCTCAACCATGTTGTCATCAACCATAAACCTAGAACTCAAACTCATTGTCAACAAGGAGAAAGGTAACAATCCATGTCAAGACTGCAGATCTTGGAGCCCATGTTTGCTCTTATATATCACATAAATCTGCTAGAAAAAGCGTGATCATAAAATCATCAAGGTTGGAAAAGATCTCTGAGAGCATCCACTCCAACTGTCCACATACTACCAATATTTTCCCACTAATCTGTGTCCCTTAGTAAAACATCTAAAAGTTTATTGAAAACGTCCAGGGTTAGTGACTCAGCAACCAACCTGGGCACCCTTTTTCATCGCCTGACCACTCTTTGTAGAGGAAATTTTTGTTAATATCCAATCTGAACCATCCCTGGTGCAACTTGAGGCCACTCCCTGTAGTTCTGTTGCTACTTACTGAAGAGAAGAGGCTCAGCTTTGCCTCACCACAACCTAATTTCAGGCAGTTGTAGAGAATGATAAGGTCTCTCCGAAGCCTCCTCTACTCCAGACTAAACGATCCTCATAAGACCTGTGCTTAAGACTCCTCACCAACTTTGTTGCCCTTCTCTGGACACGCTCCAAGGCCTCAATGCCCTTCTTGTAGTTATGTTAGTTCCCTACTTCCTGTTTTTTTTTTTTTTCTGTTTTCTCTCTCTCTTTCTCTATCTCTCTTTCCCTTTCCCTTCTTATTTTCTTATTTTCTTTTCTCTTTTTTATTTTATTTTATTTGTTATTTTTATTTATTTATTTATTTATAAACAAGGGTTTCTATGTTAAAAAAGGCATAGCCTACACTACCAGCTTCTCTTACTGTTAAATTATCCTGGTAAGGTGTACACTGTTGACAGATTACTACACAAATTTCTTCAAGTTAAAAAAAAGTTCTTCAACTTTGAAGAGAAAAATGCTGTAAGGAAGACCAAATTGATCTCAGTTTCCATTCTGCCACAGATCTGGAGATAACCCTAACATCAGCAGTCAGCATGAGCCTAAGGAGACAAATTATAGTAGTCAAGGCACCCTGGGCTCAGTACCTGTGATGCTTCTTCATTTAAAAGAGGATAAAAAGGTCAAGTAGCCAAATTTATATCAGATGTTCAAAGCCTCAATTTATCTGTAAGAAAGCAGAAATATGACATATCAGTTGTTCCACCTGATCTTTTCCTCAGACATTTCTGGAAGCTGTCTTTAGACTGCCTGTTCAAAGTTTTTCTTTCTTTCTTTGACCAGACTTAAGCAATACTACTGTGGGCATTTCTCCCAGAACTGCTTTTAGTCATTTTTAATCTTTGAAATTTCTGTGCTGGTTTTGGAGCTTGTGCCTTGATATTTTTTCTCTCATTTCCCACTTCCATTCAGGTTAGATGATGAAATATTGTATCAAGGTTTAGAAAGCCCACTAAGCCAAGGTTCTTAACCTTGAATACCACCTTGTTCAGTGCAAAACAATACTGATTCTACTTCTCCACCTTTATCTCATAACGCCATGAGCCTTATTTCTTCCATTTTCTGGGGTACAATTCATTTCTGCCTTCAATACTGAGAAGTCTTGATCTGTTTCCAGAGTGTTTTGTCAGCTAAAGCAAGAAGGCCTTATAATGTATTTGACCTGGCCAACACAAACTGTGAGCTGATGTCTGGATGCAGAAGTGTTCCAAACTTACTGACTTTATGTTAAAGTTAGAAGTGAAAAGTGTAGTAAAACTTGGGAGCACTTTCAAATTCTCTTACCATTGCAACTAGCAATTGTTCCCAAGAGGGGGGCAAACCATCATATAAAACAGTGTGGGCCAAATTTCTCAAGTCATTGAGATCACTTTAGGCTATTTATGCTGTACAACTTGAATTTGCAGTGCAGTATGATTCAGAGATTCAGAATTCAGAAGTCAGAGATGTGATAGTTTGAGTTCGGTGCAGTTGTGAACAAGATACAACATTAAATCAACCAGTGGCCTAATCAAGCTTGGCAGCTCTTGCACCTGTTTTCACTGATTCAAGAAATATGACAAAGAAATATAGCTCTCTCTTCAGCTTTGTAAATCTTGTAATTCACTACATCTCAAATCCATAACAGTACTAATAGGATCTAAAGCAAAAAGAAAGAGAAAGAAAAAATAAGCAGTGTTCTTTCCCTTTATCACAGAAATTATTAGTCCAGCCATTTTACAAATATTTGCACTCTATTCTCAGAGTCATACCAACGAACAAAATGTTCGATACATTCTAAAATCTGTGGTGATTGTGGTAGAAGACATCCTTCAGTGTGTAAATTGATCATCTCCATTTAGAGGCTGAGAGAGCCTGTAGTACTGCCTACTATAATAAAATTATTTTTAAACACACCTTAGCTCATTTTTGCTGCTTCTAATGAAAGTTTTTTTGCTTAAAACTTGCAGTCTCTTTTCCCTAGACCTTGCTGGGACCCTGTGTGCAACCCTGTCCTGAAGAATGCAGCTGGTAGGCAATACCTGTGTGTGCCTGTGAAGACACACAGCTTTTGTTATTAAGCAGATACATAAGTTTTCTTATTTAGTTATTAAAATTGGGCTTTTGTTACTTTATAAAATAACTTAATAACACATTTAATGAGGAAGAAGTATCCAAAATGCTCATGCGTGTCCTGGTTTCAGCTGAGACATTGTTAATAGCACAGACGTTTTGATTGTTACTGAGTGATGAAAGCATACCCCCAGACCTGCTCTCTGGTCTTTCTGGCTTGGCCTTGGAGCTGCCTCATCACTGTTGACTGGCTGGGCTATCAACAGTGACATAGCATCCAGAAGTTTTCTGTAAAGAAAGAAAATTATAGAAACTACTCAATTAATTATTAATCCGCACACATCAATTTCTCTTGAAGTCAGGAAGACTTCAGTCAGTGATATAACTACCTCAACACTGCTTCTTTTTATTATTGGATGCTAGAAGAAAAGGAAACTTCCAGCATCAAAATAGGCCTTTCTCTTTTCTTTTTCTTTTTTTTTTTTGGAAAGGTTAATCTTTCAGTCAGAATGTTTGTAGTACCTCTATGATCTGTTGAAGCATTACAGTTTCCATGCTAAAACTGAAGCAGTAAAATACCAAAATGTCATGTGTCCATAAATGCTTGGGTTTTTTCGGTGTTGTTCTGAACAGTGTGCATTTAGAACCTGAGACAATGATTAATTACTATACTTCCTTTCTCTTGAATTATAAGGAATTTACTAAAAGGGATTAAACAGCTTTAAATTAAGATGCAATTGATCTTTTTGTCTGAAACTGCTAATTCTTTTTCTACCTGATGATAGCACATTAAAGATTTCTATCTGTCTTTTGCTAAAGGAAATATTTTGAAGGCCTTCTTTAGCACAGACTTTCTTTCCTGTTTGGAATATTTCACTGTACATTTCTGGCAGGCATTCTGAAAAGTCCACGGTTTAAATATTAATAGTTTAAGAAGTCCTACTTTTTTTTTGAACAATTCCCACACACTGTTTGAATTCATATATTAAAACAACTCTTCCAGCACTGGTTAATAATCATTTCATCACATACAAACGTATAGCTCAGATGGATCATTTCCAAAGTTCGCATTATTGGGCTAGAGTTGTAGAGGTTGGCTGGTCTCTTTCTGATGTCAAGCACTGTAATTTACATGTTCCCTATCAGTCATAATGATGTCTCTAAATCATGCCCTTATTCACTCACTGGAATTCACATTATGAAGAGCAGATTTCTAGACATGTTTCACACAAACAAAGGAGAACAGGATGACTAGAAAGTCATAGAGAATGACAGTAGAGAAGCAGCGTGGCACAGACCCAGCACAGGAAGTGAGTGCAAACTGGACCTGCACTTCAGTTGCACGGCATGTCATTACCATGTCTTCTCCAGCATTTTTTTTTTTTACCCTTTTCTTCAGGCCAGAGAATCCTACATAGTGCTGCCCTCTGTATTTCTGGCTTACTGCTTATTACCAAACTCAAATGCTTTTAGAGTTGACATTTCATTTTCAAGGACATTTCTGTTTGTCATTGGGATATTGGTCTGGTTTGGATTCAGAACTAAACACTGAGCCATCTGAACTGGCGGCAAATTAAACTTGTCTTTGGGAGATAATTTTCCCCAAAAACTCTTTTTGTTTTTACCATTAATCTTGGAAAAGCTGCCTGCTTGTGTGCCAGCACAGGTCACAGTACCCTATTAATAGAGGCAGTCTTCTGACCACATCTAAACCCAGTATTGCTGTTTCATATGATTACAAGTTTATTCTGCTTAACCAAAGCTGCAAGTAACTACTATTTGTCAGTCCTGGTAAGGCCTTAATCTATTTTTTCCCTTTTTTCCCTAAGATTCCATATATGCTGTTGTTTTAGCATTTAGAAGGCAAATAGAAGGTTTAATTCCATTAGTTTACAGAACAGAAGGTCAGAGAAAAGTATAGAGAAAAAATCATTATCATTAAATTTCTCCTTGTTTTCAGTAGAGGCTATAGCTGGGCAAGATGTATATTAGCATTCAGTATAATGGTACAATGATATTTTCAGTACAGCTACAGTTTGCATAACTACATCACCCAGAGAACTTGACCTAGGATTAACTCCAAGTGAAAGAGGATGATTTTGTTTTGGTTTTGTTTTGGATTTTGTCTAATTTTGCTAAACTTCTCAAGTCATGTATCCAGTTATTCCAGGACTGGGCCCACCAAGACAGTGATGACATGAAGCTGTTGGAGCAGGTTCAGAGGAGGGCCAGATGAAGATGATTAGAAGCCTGGAGCACCTCCCCTAGGGGATCAGGCTGAAAGAGTTGGGGATCTTCAGCCTTGAGGAGACTCCAGAGGGACCTTGTTGCAGCTTTCCAGTACCTGAAGGAGGCCTACAGGAAAGCTGGAGAGGCATTTTTTTTGAGAGTATATAGCGACAGGATGAGGGGAAATGGTTTTAAACTGGAAGAGGATAAATTTAGAGTAGATTTGGAGTAGATATTAAGAAGAAATTTACTGTGAAGGTGGTGAGACACAGGAACAGGTTGCCCAGAGAGGCTGTGGAAGCCCCCTCAAGAGGTTCAAGGCCAGTCTGGATGGGGCTTTCAGTAAGCTGATCTAGCGTCCCTGCCTATAGCAGGGAGTTGGAACTAAATTATATTAAGGAGCCCTTCCAGACCAAAACATTCTGTGATTCTATGATTTTCTATCACAAATTCAGTTCTAAGTACTTTCAGCAATGCTTCTCTTTTCCCTCCAACTCCTCAGTACCATTTCTGCTCCTTGTATTTGAACTCAGTGACTGTTATTCTGTGCATCCTTCTTCTTGACATCTGCAGTGATATTTTCTGCGGAAGCCAGTTTTGATTGACCAGCTGATACGCATCTGTCTCACATACTGTAGTTAGAAACTGCTGTCACAGTGGTGTCCATTTTACAGGACAGAGACAAGGTGTGTACGAAGCCAGATTTAATCTGCTATATCTGCAGATTTTATTTATTTTACTATCATCACTGAAATTATGGCAGATTATTTAGTTCATGTGCATCACAGAATGGTTTGGTTTGAAAGAGACCTTAGAGATCATGCAGTTCCAACCCCCTTGTCATGAGCAGGGACACCTTCCACTAGATCACGTGGCCCAAAACCCCAATCTGGCCTTGAATGACCCAAAGGATGGGACATCCATAACTCTGGGCAAACTGTGCCAGTGCATTACCACCAACACATTGAAGAATTTCTTGCTAATACCTAATCTAAATATATCCTCTTTTAGTTTAAAACCATTATCATTTGTCCTATCATTGTACTCCCTGAAAAAGTGTTACCCTTTAACTTTCTTGTCAGCCCCTTAAGCGGTCAAAGTCCAGTACAGTTCTCCCCAGAGCCTATTTCAGCCTAGTTCTGTGACTAATGGAGTGGAGGGGCCCACAGACCCATGTCCTGGGAAAGGGGTAGGGAAAAAGTAGCGAGATGGGCCTAGAAACAAAACAGCAGTAACCAGCTAAGGGAGACAACTAATTTACTAAATATGATAGCAAAATGCAAGATAGCACAATGTAATATAATATAATTGGAATTATATAAATGAGAGTGTCCAAAAACGGAAAGCCTCACTCTAATGCTGAAGGTGATATGGCTAGGGAGTAGATACCACAGACAAGCAGAAAGCGAGCATCTCATGACTCCCGAGCAGTTTTATCTTTCCCTATGAACAGATGTCATGATTTTATGATTTTTTGTTATTGGTATTCCACATCATAACATCACGTAGTACACTGGGAGTTAGAGAGTTAATGTTCCAGTTCCATGTTGATAGTTCCAGGTAAACCTGTCTGAGAAGAGAAGAAGCACACACCCCAGAAGAATCTGTGTTTCCATTGTCTGTTCAGAGGGAAAGATTAAACTTTTTCAAATGTCACAAGATGTCCCTTTTTTCCCTTTCTGCTATCTCAAAATTGTGTGTACTCTCTAGCTGATACATCTTCAGCATTACAGTAAAGCCTTCTGTTTTTGGACACTCTCATTTTATTTGATGTATTAGCTTCAATTTTAATTATATTGGATAATATTGCATTATTTTGTATTCAGATATCGTATTTAGTAGATTAGCCTTCCTCCTCAGATCACTGCTTCTGTTTTGTTTTTAGGCCTATCTCCCTACCCTTTCCCCTTTTCCCCATTCCTCTTTAACGGGGCATGGCATGGGTCCATGATCTCCCCCACCCCTTTAGTCACAGAACTGGTCTGAATCAGCCCATAAACTGTTGACAACAGAAAATGAAAATGGAACAGTGAAGTCTTCTGGGAGCTGTAGTTCTTCTCTTCTGAGACAGGTAAATGGAACTGTCAACAACTCATGGAACTGCAGTATTAACTCTTTAACTCCCCACTATGTTATAGTGTGGAATACCGATAACAAAAATCAAAATACCATGGCAACTACTCAGGTACTTCAAAGTACAAATCCTTTTAACCTGGGTCAGACATCTATACTGCCAACAGAGTGTGCAGGAAGTACTACCTGATAGCCTCATTGAAATTAGCCACAGCAAAGCTAAAAAATGATGTGTGATTTGTACCCTAAGAAAGTACATACATTTTACCCTCCGTATTTCTTTCTAACTAGGCATTTTAATTTTTCCACTCATGGTTGACAGTGAGCATTTTAAGTCCAAGTGGGAGCCAAACCCAGAGATTTTTCTTTCTTTTAAAATTCCTTCTGAAAAAGGCACAGAAAAGCAATTCATTGTAACATCTCCTACAGATTGGTGTATATGAACTTGAAAATTTGAAAAGTAAATATAGAGTGGAAAAAATCACCAAGAAGAAAAACTGAGCTTGTTTGATCATCTAACTGCCGAGTTCAAAAGATCTGGGAGCCTATCCATCAGCTGTGTACTTGTGAAGTATTATAAAAAAAGCAAAAGGGAATCTGCTGCTCACATAAATAGGACCAGGAAAACAATTTACCTTCACACGCAAAATACATCAGGTTTGTTTTGTTTTCTTTTTCAAGTCTAATATGATATAAGGTCTTTTCCTAGGGTTATTTTTAAATATGATCCACTTGAAGGCAATGTGCTCAGTCCCTGGGTGGGAAATATGCTTCATTTAAGTCAAGAACTATCTGTACTACTGATTAAAAAGCAAGTGTTGATGGGCTTCACGGGAAGTCGCATCCATCTTACCTTACTAATAAGTTGGTAGAGAAAAGATAGTGGGAAGAGGGGAAGAATAACAGACAGTGTTCCATGAAACAACAACAGCAATAATAAAAATCATAATTTTTGTGTACTTAAATGATGTATCAGTGTGGAAAACTGGCTCTGATAAAGGAATTTTAAACTGTTTGATGATTGCATATCCTGGGAATTCAAATGAACTTTGTCACTGTTGCCAGTTTCATAAAAGAATGAAGTCTCCAGCAAGGCACAGATGGTATTTCTGAATGAACAGATGATTATGCCAAGAGAATATGATGCTTGAAAACACATTTTATTGATATATGTAATGCTCTTAGAAGGACAGCTATGGTAAAGACCAGGCTTTTTATGGAACACCTGAATACAATATCAAATTTGATGAAGGCTAAATAGCATTTTTAAATCATACTTATTGGTAAATAATTAGAAAACTGTCCAGAAGTTCTAAAAATTAAAGTGGTTGTATAATTAATGAGAACCACAAGATGGTATGTGAACAACAGCAATCAGATATCAATCTGTGTTTATCTAACCTGAAAAGAGATAAAGCAATAGCTACTGGATTTTCCAAAAAGTACAACCTGTGGAGTGGTTCAGAGAGGGGCAAAATTTCACTTTGTTTCTGAGTATAAATTGATCTCAGTTAAACAAAAAATATTTCTGCTTGCTGATGTTTACAGAACTAAAAGCCCAAACGTGTGTCCCTCACTGTGCTGTAAAATGACATGTTTATAGTTGCTAAATGCATTAACTCAAATAAAGTTACTTCTGATTAAAGAGATAAGGTGAGTTCACTGACTCCAACAGACTATAAACCAAGGATCTAATCTGATGAGAAGTCAAAAGAAGGAGTGTATGTCTTTTTGGATTGTGAGGTTTGAAAATGTTGACCTTTTCTTGTTGACTGCTTGTATATAAGTTTGGTAACAGCAGATTTGGATTCCACTCCAGTTTTAAAACCAAAGTACCTCCCTCGAGCTCAGTGGACTCAGTCAGCTCTGGTGGCTTCAGGGTGCCTTATGTAAGGAGTGAAATGTAAAAAAGAGAAAGGGAAGGAAAGACACTAAGCAGTATATCTTGCAGTGCCAGATCATAGATGTCAGCTTCACCTTCACATTTCCTTGAACATAGAGAAGAAGCCTTGTAGGCAGACAATTGCACTATGACAGTACATTCTCTGTAGCTTAAAGGGAAGTATATTCATCACCAATTTGACAGCAAAAAATGATACATGTCCCTCTGACCATATTTATCTCAGTGATAGTGATTATTTTAACTATTTACAAAGTTCTCTTCAGCTGCAAAATAATTTATGAAATCAAGAAATAGCAAAGTACTTGGATTATACTACAAATAAATAAATAAATAAGCAAACAGGTAAAGCTTACTGTTTTAGGAGCAATTAAATGGAAGAGGTTGCAAGAATTCCTTCCTCCCACATGCTCCCACCGCAGCAGTTGAATTTCTTGTGTTATTAAACAGAATCCATGGGCCAGATACCAGCTCTATTTTTGCGCTGGTGCAAATCAGTTTCAATGCTACTAAAGTCGTATTTCTGCAAAGCAGTATGGTGGCATCCACAAACCCTTTTTGTTCGTGTGAGATGAATACATTAGCCTCTCGACAGATGGCTGTGAATTAATCCAGACAGAGCACGCCTCAGGTTTTCAAGAGACATCTATCAAGAACACGGAATTGTCTTCAGTTCTGCAGTGATCACTCCAAGGGAGCAAGTGCTAAATGGTTTAAAGGTAAAATGGGAACTATAATGCAAGCCATTCTTCGCTCCAAGTACAGTGCCCATTAGTCTATGTATCACATCAGCAATGCCTTCCTATAATCTATTGTTTGTTGCTTTACAATGCCAGAAATATTTCTCTTTGCATACTTGAGAAACCACTCTTTAGTCAGTGGGGAAATGAGAGCGTGAAAATCATATTTTCAGAACGTAGAATTATTCAGTAGCTCCATTTCTTATCCTACTTCTGTGATTCTCCAGTTTTGAAATGTATAGAGACCAGTGGAAGTTAAGAAAAAGGAGATGTGTATCACGGAAACAAGAAAAATATTACCCAGCTTTCTGTCCTTGTTTCGGTTGGGACGGACTTAATTTTTCTCACAGTGTCTGGTATGACGTTATGTTTTGGCTTTGGGAGAAAAACAGTGCCAATAACACACTAGTACTTTAGATGTTGCAGTGCAGTAATAACAATTTTTCATGGGGTCAGAATATATTCTAAGTGGCTGACATAATGCCAAACTTTAATTTTTAGGGATCCTGTTAGTAGACACAGTATATGAGGAATGTATAATGAGTCAATAGAAAAATTGAAGCCTGTAGATATCTGGAGGGCCCTGGTCATGTTTGTTGGCTGTCGTTCAGGGAACAAGAAACAGCTGTTATAGTACAAAATGAAATGTCAGTATCTTTTAATCAAAACATTTTACACAGAGGAGGAGTGTGTAATTCTGCTAGCAATCTCATCTATAGGACTGTCACAGCTGCATATCTTATGTATTTAGTAAATATGGCAGACGTCATGTACTGCAAATACAAAGGATACAAGTAGCAGTCATAATTTATTTATACTGCATAAATAATTTGGCAAACATTAGACAAAAAATTATCTAAGAATGACATTACCAAGCAAAGTTGTATAAACTCAGAAAGGTCCATTGCTTCACTGGATGGAAATGCCGGGACAGTTGACATTCAGAGAATCATTCTTTCCTAGTTTCTGTTTTACCCACCTGCTAATGCGGCTTCACAGTGTCATCTGATTTTGGTGACAGTAACAGAACTAGTGCTGATTTATTTGTGAAAACAAAAAAAAAAACCAAAAAAAAAATCAGATTTTTTTTTTTACCACTTTATTTAATTCTGCAGTACCACTAATGTAATAGCAGCTATCACTTTTGCAGGTCTATCTTACTGTTTGTATATATGATTTCATATCAAAACTTAAAATATATTTTTCTGTTTAAAAAAAGTAAAAAAAGGGCTACGTTCAAATAGCCAGAGGACTCCAGTATCATAAGGAATATTACCCTACTGAAGCATCTGAAAGATATCCAACTGCCTAAAGGACAGTGTTCATCGATCTTATCCAAGTTTTATAACTAAAATTGTTTTACACAGAAAAACATTTAATATTTATGTGTTCAGCTATTTTAATAGACAGAGCCTAAGTCCAGATATCTTCTAAGTGAGAGAAAAATACCTTTACATTTCTTTTCTCATGAATTCTTTTTCTCTTACAGTTTGGAGGAGCCAGAAAACAAAAATTATTTATTCTATATCAACTTATCAAAAAAAAATTGTGAGCAAGATGTTTTGATTCTTCTTCCAGTTTGTACAAAGTACATAAAATAATTCTACAGAGATATAAACAGAACAAATGTAAGCTGTCTTCACTTGATGAAAAGAAGAACAAAATTTCATTTCCTCAAATAACGTTCCTCTTTCTTGATGGATATGAGCAAAATAGTTTTCTTCCATGTAATTCCTGCTATTATCAAATGGAGTATCTGTGAACTGAACCTCAACACTTGGTGTAGTTATACTTTAATTCATTATTTATTGTTGATCACGTTGGTTGCATTTATTTTTTATTTGTTTTTGTTTTTCTCTTTGTTTGTTTAAAAAAAAAATTGGGAGTGGAGGCTAGGGAAGGATGAGAAACCATTATCACTAAAGTAGCACTAGGTTCTCCTGAGTCCTAGTAAACTCATGTCATTGGTGGTGATAAGTCAACAGTACTCAGAAGAATGTCAGTGCCTAAGAAGCCTTGTAAAGATAGAATTCTTCTCTATATGGGAAATTCAGCAAATCTAATGCCTCTTGGTACGTTTTGTTGAAACTGAGTTGACTAGAATACTAGAATAATATCCATGAGATAAGAAAAATAGCAATTAATATTCATTTCTTAAGAAACATGTCAGTTCCAATTAGTGAGTCTGACTGATTCTTACCTTCTGTTTTCCTTTCCTGTTTTCCTGTCTTTTTTTCAACCTCATATCAAGAAAATGGATACTGATTTTTAAAATGCTTGTTTGTAAAAACAAACAATTTTAAAAAATAATATTTGGTCAAAAGGTCCAAAGAGAAATCCCACTTTCGATTTCTCTTTGGCCAACAAAGTAGTGCATTAAATGCTGACTAAAGCAAAATACTTTCAGAATTCAAATATAGAGGATGCAGTCTATATATGTGAAGAGAATGAATCTGTGACTGACATTAGAATAAAAACATCACTTTATGAAGAAAAAACATGGGTGGTAGTTATCTGTTGTTGCAATTGTGTTTACTCAGTTTTAATAGTGACCTAATAATTAATTTGAGATTAGTGATCTATTGTACAGTAGGATTCTGAGTTTCCATGCTCACTTCTTGAACATTATTACCAACCAATTTGGTGTACACTAAGCACTGGTTTCACTTCTACAGAAGTATCGTATAACTGAGATCCTCAGATAATGCAGTGATTGTGGATTATTTAATTTCATTACTTTTTCTTTGTACAAGATGAGAAAACATTACCAAATCCAGAATTTTGTTTATAATATGTTGTGCAAATATACTAAATATTGTGGGTTATAAAAAATTAATATATGTATTGATTTTTTACTTCTGCAGCCCAGACTTACTGAAAGGAGTATTTTCATGCTGCAGTTAGCTACACACAAACCTGGAAGACATACATAAGAACCTTCCACGAGTTTTTCTGCAGTCTGTTCAGTAGAGATCAATGTTATTCTTAATATGAGGCAAATTAGAGTAAACTATCAGTGTCCAAGTAAATAAATGCTTGAAAATACATATAATTTCCTTATAATTCTATTGAAAAAATTAGGATGAAATGTCCATATAGCAGAGATGTTTTGCCTAACTTACTTGCAAGACTAGGATTTCTGTCATGACAAAAAATAAAGCAAAAGCTGTGAGGCAAAACTAACTGATAAAAGTTTGAAGTGCTCGCAGTCTATGAGGGATCATTACCTGGTGCTTAAGGATGAAAAATGAAGAAACAAAGCAAGAATTTTGGAAGCTGATGGAAGAAAATTCATCTGAGATATTATATCTGGACACAAGATTTATAGCACTGAGGTAGTACTGGCAGAATAACATGCTGAAAGCATTATAAAATAATTTTAGAAAGTGTGATTTTTTCATATCTTATTTTTGATAAATTTTCTGATTGTTAAGCTTAATCTTCATGTGTCACGATTAGCAACAAATTATAATAACTCTTTAAACTCAGAGAATCATAGGATAGTTATGTTTGGCAAGGAACTTAAAGCCCATCCACTTCCAAAATCCTGCCATGGACAGGGTTACCACCCACCAACTCAGGCTGCCCAGGGCCCCATCCAACCTCACAGTGAACACCTCCAGAGATGGAGCATCCACAGCTCCCCTGGGCAGCCTCTGCCAGTGCCTCACCACCCTCTCAGTGAAAATTTCTCCCTGACATCTAATCTAAAGCTTTTCTCTTTTAGTTTAAAACCATTTCCTCTTGTCCTGTCACTATCAGATCATGTAAAAAGTAAGTTTTCCACCTGCTTATAATCTCTCAAGTAAAGGATGATCACAATGAGCCTTCTCCTCAGAGCCATCTCTTCTCCAAGCAATGCAAGCCCAATTTCCTCAGCCTTTCTTCTGAGGAGAGATGTACCTAGACCTCTGATCATATTCATAGCCTTCTTCTAGACCTACTCCAATGGTTCCAATTCTGATTTTTAAAATTTGCCTTTGTCATATTCTAGCCTGGTTTAGCACTGTTTATTCAATCATGCAAGCAATTCTATTTTTGTTTGTACTTTAAAAAAAAAATTATATCAGTTGACTAGGCAGAAGAGGTTGTGATATCTTCTTTGATATACTAAAAATACAATTACAGACACGCAACCAAAGTTAACCAGCCACAAAGCATACATCTGTAGGCAGCTGCTCAGTTTGAGATCATTTAATCAATCAATTCAGTGCAGCTGTATTGAAAATGGATGAGCAGTTATATTCATATTTTAAATTTGTATTTCTAAAAGAAGTAGAATGTTAAAATATACTTTGAGGAGTTTAATTGAAAATAAAAATTTTCAGTTTAAAAGACTGTATGTGCTAGATAAAGATTAGATTGCACAAGTGGCTTCATTACATTATGCTTCATGTAAATATTTGACAACTTGTTTAGAAAGTGAAGTAGATTGTATTTTCTAGTGTCCTGTTTTCAGCTAGGACTGAGTTGATTTTCCTTATAACATCTGGTAAGATGCAATATACTATTCAGGAATCACAAAACTTCTTGGGCACATACAGTAAATTTCACAGTTACAAAGTAGGCATGTGGGAATATGGATTTTAAGACCTGAAAGAGTGCAGTTTCTGGATTAGAAAACATGCTTTCATGTTAATTCTGTGGACTTCACTAGTACAACACAATCACATATCAAAGAGGAATACAAAGCACTGAGGATTTTCCTTTGTGAAATGTTGTTAATCAAAGACAGAATAAAATTAGTGTTTTCAAGAAGGAGATCTACACTACTTAGAAATGTTACCTCAGTTCTGGACAAAGCCTCATAATTAGGGAGAAAACTTGAGTCTCACACGCAGGTCACCACAGCAAAAATTAGAGCTGCTTTCTGCAACAAGTTCTGCCCATTTATATTTCCTGAAGCCATTATACTGTCTCACGTAGTAGTGAATTAAGTCTTCTGGAACAGTGACTTCTGGAACAAAGCTGAAACTAAAAAATAAGGACTGCTTTTTCTTTCTTCAAGTAAATCTTTCACCGTTTCTATTGAATGTTGACAGTGAAAGGTTTCATGAATCTATGAGCTTGATTCCTTGGTAATTTATGCCAGCTCAAGTCAGAAATAACAGTACTTCAGGAATAATAATAATAAAATGAAAGTAAAAGAAAATCTCAGCTTGGTTCAAACTTCAGAAAAGTTAACAAAGCATAATACAAAAGCAAAGAGTGTCATTTTAACTTTGAGGTCCTTCTTATAACAACATCAGAAATAGATCAACCACTGTGGCCTCAACTATTTCTTCCTATAGGACAAAAAGCGGTTCTCTAAAGGGATGTTATGATAATATTTTCTTCATTTCTTTTCTGTTAGACTTTTTAACTAAAACATCTTGTCTCAGAATTATCTCCTTCTCTTCTTCGGTCAGTATTTTGTACAATATTATGTAGTCAATTATAGCTGGGCAATTTCAATTATTGAAAACATATGAATTATATGAAAACTTTAAAATTAGCTGTCTATCCTGGTAAAACTGGTAATCTCAAGGCATTGAATGTTGTGTCTGTGAACTCAATTTAATGGGCATATATTGCTTAGAGATAATAACTGAAAAGATCAGACATAGCCATTCTGTGAACTTGCCAAGCATCACAACCTTTGGCTCAAACCTCCCCTCTCCCCAGATGGATGAGGGAAAGAATAAGAAGGGTGAAAAATATGGTGAAACTCATGGATTGAAATTAAGACACTTCAAAAGGACAGAAATGGAAGTGAAAATAAGAATATACAAAATGAGTGACACAATGCAGATGATCATCACCTGCTAATCAGTGCTCAGCCAGTTCCACTGCACAACTGCAGCAGCCCAGTCCCCCGTCCCCAGACAACTCTTAGTTTTATCATTTGGCATAACGTGGTATGGAATGTCTCTCTGGCCAGTCTGGGTCAGCTGCCCTGGTCCTGTCCCCTCCCAGCCCTCTCACTGGCAGGGCAGTGAGAGGATGAAAATTCCTTGACTTACTGTAAATGCACCTCAGCAACACTTGAAACATTAGCTTGTTATCAAAATTATTCTCATCCTAAATCCAAAACATGGCACCATACCAGCTACCAGGAAAAAAAACACAAAAACAACTCTTCACCAGTCAAAATCAGGACATAACTCATGACAGATCTGTACTGAGGCCTTGTAGCTGGCTCAAGAGCATTCTTACTAATTAGTCAGATGAGGCTTTTAGCATCCCCAGTGACATTGAAGACAAAAAGCATTAATCATTAAACCAGATGACCTGTTCATGTTTTAGAGGTAGAATGACTAAGGCACTATTTCGATCAGAGTAGACAAAGAAATATGACACAGTAACTATCTAAAGACTGAACAGCAAAACTATGCTTTTTGTGCAGCTATTCAATAAGTACCTACCTGAATTTCTAAAGTACTTTTCAATAATTATTTGATCTCTCCTAAAGTCTAAGTGCATATTAAATGAATAAGAAAGTGGAAGTGAAGGTGGCATCTTTGTCATATTGAAGTAACATTTTATCCCCAATGTTCATAGATTGTAAATGACAGAAGTTATCAACAGCAAAGAATGATTTCTCCCTAAAAGTTACAAATACTTCCAACTAATGAAAGGCAATTTACTATTTAACAAATGTGAGTCTTGCAACATTGGATTATGCTATTTTGTTTAAATAAATAATACTAGGAGGAACTATGAAAGATCATCTAATATATCTTTCTACTCCACCGATCTTTTTATTCTGTACAGTTGCCCAATCCACATAACTAATTCCCAATTTTAACAGTTTACTCTTTATGTCAGCTAAAGAATCTGAATGAAAAAGAAATCTACTGGTTTTTGTATTTCAGAACTGTGAATATTGCTACCCTAAAGACAAACATTTCATAAATTCTAGAAGACAATACTTTTTCATCTGGGTATTAAAGATAAAGTGGAGACGTTAAGTTGATTTTATCAAAGAAGGAAACTATTTGTATAGAAAAATGTAACAATTGCAAAAAAAAAAAAAAATCCCAGCCTCTAGTGACTCCAGTCTTTCATTTCATACATTATTTAAAACATGTTCCAGTGAGGCTATTAAATTAGAATATATCTTTAAAACAGGACTGAAAATAAATGAGTCTGCACTTTCTGAATTCTGTGAACTCTTGCACTGTTCCTGTGTAGACTTAAGTGCACTATTATTTGAAATGCTCTAAGTGTCTCAGCTGGCTTCCAACTACATCTTATTCAGGGCGCTGGCCTCCTGTACCTGGTCCAGTGTCATTTCTGCCAGCCCCATGCAGATAGACTGAAAAGCATAGGGAATATCAAATGGCAGCAGACTGAATCCTGCATGACACATTCAGCTGCAGCTACAAACCACAGTTAATGTTAGAATAGTGGAAAAAGGCCAATGAACGTCATTGGAAGTGATGGCAACTCTTTTGCCATTCTTAATGTAAGGGGTGTGGAGCTATCAAATTTGCCTTGCACTTCAGAAAGGTTTAAACAGCATTTTCAGTAGTGGGAGAATTTGATCTGTATGTTATACTGCACTGAAGTTCAAGAAGCTTGAAGTTCAAAGACTGACAGCTCAACTGGGTCTTCTCTTCCTCCTACAGTTACTCTGTTACACTCTCACTGGTACTGTAATAATTTTGTTTCATCACAGATTGTAGAGTAATGGTGATTGCACAGCAGCCAACCAGCACCCTCCGCTATGCTCAGCCTTCATCATAGGAAGTCTTCACATCCAACCCCCCCTGCATGGTACATCTTTCTGGGGACTTTGTTCACAGCATGGAGATAGATCTCCTCCATGGTTTGGGAGGCTTTGAAGATGAGTGTACTTTACATAGTACTCGCAGTGTTCTTGGTTACTTGGGTATATATCCATGACAGTGATTAACTAAGAATCATGCCAATGAACATGCATAAAAAAAAGTGACATTCCCCAGTAAATCATGAACTGTTTTCAGAGTACTGCAAATGAAACCCTGCAGGAGTATGCATCAGTGCAGACTACTATTGCACAGAACAGATGCTGTCCAACTTCAGGAGTTGTTTCTTTTATTCGTTTTAAGATAAAAAACCATGGTTTTACTGTGTGTTTTAAAGGTTACTTTGCAGCTGCTTTTGTGTCTCCTCACCTTTCTTTGAGCATTCATTCAGTTCCCACTGAAGGTAGATTCCTATTCAAAATCCTCAGTATAGACCGTTGGAGTCTGTTATATTACATGATTTGCTCCTCAGTGAGCCATGTTTAATGAAGTCTTTTAGACTCTCACTTCAGTGGTTAAAGTTTGAAAGTCCTTTTGACATCTTTTAAAAATTTCGATTATATAAATATATATAATTGTACAATGTATATATATATATAAATGGAGCTATTGATAGATATGTAATAAGGATACATATATAAAAACAAGAAAAAATAGACAAGCTATGACCAATATGATTTGGAGAAAGTAATAGAAAATTATACCCTTCACTGAACCTATGCTCATTTGGATTAGAATTTGCCTTGCTCACCACTTTGACCAAGAAAGTCAGACATACGAATCTAATGTTTAAAATACCAGTAAAAGATCAGAAGAATACAGAAATATGAAGTCATAGTATGCAGGCAAAGGTCTAATTTGCAGTGTAATTGCAGACACAAGGCAAGGCTCTGTTCCCCTTGTGCTTGTTCGTGGTATTAAATCTCCGCTAATGTTTCCCCCCAAGTAAATAGTGCACCAGATACATAGGTAACCTAGGGAATAAATGCAGTTATGCTCAAAAGGTGAGATTTGTTTGGATTGCTGTCAGTCACATGGCACGTGGGGAATGCATGTTGACCCATACCACACAATTGAAGGATACAATCTTTAAGCTTTTCTTGTTAGATCCTCTGTTGAACATATTTTCTGTTCCTTTTTCTTCCCATAGGGTTTCTGACTTGAAATAGGTCTCATTGATTGAGATTCTTCTCTCAATGATTGTCAACTATAATATTCTTGTGTCCAAAGGTACTAAAATAAACCTACATAAATGTAGGATGCTTAATACCGTCTCATCTGGATAAGAGATTTATGCTTTGATAAATTGCTTTTATCTTAGGTTTATTGCTGTCAACGGTTTACCGGGCTGGATCGGCCCGGTTCCGTGACGATTGGTGTGGGGGACCCGCAGACCCACACCCCAGGAAAGGGAAAGGGGGAAAGGAAAAAGGAAAAAGGGAGATGGGCCTAGAAACAAAACAGCGGCAACGATCTGAGGAGGAAAGCTAATTTACTAAATAAGATATCAGAAAGCAAAATAACACAATATAATACAATATAATTGGAATTGAAGCTAATAAATCAAAGAAAATGAGCAAGAGAGAGTGTCCGATAAACCGAAGGCCTTACACTAACGCTGAAGGCGATACGGCAGCGAGCACCCACTGCTGAGTCGATCCCGAAGGAAAGAGAGTGTCCCGTGACCGCAGAGGGTTTTTATCTTTTCCCTCTGAGCGGAAAATACGTAAAAATGCAAAGCATCGCGAAGTCTTCTGGGGAATATAGTTCTTCTCTTCTGAGACAGGTATACCCGGAAAATATCAATGATCTATGGAGTTGGAGTATTAACTCTTTAACTCTTAATGCACTACATGTTGTTATGATGTGGAATACCAATACCAAAAATCATAAAACCATGACATTCCACCCCTTATTCCACATCATTACATCATGCTTGATACATATAGAAGAACAATGATTAACATGCATTATATACACACACACACAACATATATATAAATCTATATACATGGAATTACTGACTGCACTCCCCCAACATCAAATTCCCTTGTGGTACACACTGAACATCCCCATTCTTCTGCATCACCCACCAAGTGGACCCAGGTCCCTGAGCAAAGACAGTTCCACGGAGAGGTTTGCCCTTTCCAGAAGCTGGAAGGACCCAAACCGCTTTCCCCAACATGTTCTTTACATGCACTACAGGGACTTTATCTCCCTCTACAGTAGGTAGAGAGCTGGATTGGGCAGGACCATCGCGATTGATGGATCCTCGGGTGTTGACTAACCAGGTGGCTTCTGCCAAATGCTTCTCCCAGTGCTTAAATGTTCCGCCACCCATTGCTTTCAACATGGTTTTTAACAACCCATTGTATCTTTCAATCTTACCAGAAGCTGGTGCGTGATAGGGGATATGATAAATCCATTCAATACCATGATCTTTGGCCCAATTATTTACAAGAGAATTTTTGAAATGAGTCCCATTATCTGACTCAATTCTTTCTGGAGTGCCATGTCGCCATAGGACTTGTTTCTCGAGACCAAGAATGGTGTTTCGGGCAGTAGCATGGGGTACTGCATACGTTTCAAGCCACCCAGTGGTTGCTTCCACCATGGTAAGCACGTAACACTTGCCATTGCGAGATCGTGGCAAGGTGATATAATCAACCTGCCACGCCTCCCCATATTTATATTTTTGCCATCGCCCTTCCCCCCAAAGAGGTTTCATCCTCTTGGCTTGTTTAATTGTGGCGCATGTATCACAGTCATGGATAACCTGTGCAATAGCGTCCATAGTTAAGTCCACCCCTCGGTCTCTAGCCCATTTATATGTTGCGTCTCTTCCCTGATGGCCCGAGGTCTCATGGGCCCATCGAGCTAAAAATAATTCACTCTTATGTTGCCAGTCCAAGTCTACTTGAGCCATCTTAACTTTGGCAGCTCGATCTACCTGATGGTTATACTGTTGTTCTTCAGTTGCCCGGCTTTTAGGAACATGAGCATCTACATGGCGCACCTTCACAACTATATTCTTTACTCGGGCAGCAATATCTTTCCACAGTTCAGCAGCCCAAATAGGTTTACCCCTCCGTTGCCAGCCATTTTGTTCCCATTGCTGTAACCACCCCCATAAAGCATTTGCCACCATCCATGAGTCAGTGTAAAGATAAAGCACTGGCCACCTCTCTCGTTCAGCAATATCTAAGGCCAGTTGGACAGCCTTTACCTCTGCAAATTGACTTGATTCTCCTTTTCCTTCAGTGGCCTCTGCTACTCGTCTTGTGGGGCTCCACACAGCAGATTTCCATCTGCGGTGCTTTCCCACAATGCGACATGATCCATCTGTGAACAGGGCATATCTCTTTTCATCTTCTGGTAGTTCATTATATGGTGGGGCCTCTTTAGCACGTGATACCTCCTCTGCTGGTGTTGTTCCAAACTTTTTACCTTCAGGCCAGTCCATGATCACCTCCAGGATTCCTGGATGACTGAGGTTCCCCATCCGAGCTCGCTGTGTAATCAGCGCAATCCACTTACTCCAAGTGGCATCAGTAGCATGATGGGTAGAGGGAACCTTTCCTTTGAACATCCAATTCAGCACTGGCAGTCGAGGTGCCAGAAGGAGCTGCGCTTCAGTACCAATTACTTCGGAAGCAGCTCGAACCCCCTCGTACGCGGCTAAGATCTCCTTCTCAGTTGGAGTGTAGCGCTCCTCAGACCCCCTATATGCTCGACTCCAGAAACCAAGGGGTCGGCCTCGGGTCTCTCCAGAAGCTCTTTGCCACAAACTCCAAGTGGGACCTTCCTTTCCAGCAGCAGTGTAGAGGATGTTCTTTACATCCTGTCCCGTCCGCACTGGCCCCAGGGCCACGGCACGGGCTATCTCCTGCTTGATTTGCTCAAAAGCCTGCTGCTGCTCAGGGCCCCATACAAAATCATTCTTCTTCCGCGTCACCCGAAAGAGAGGGCTTACAATGAGACTATAGTTTGGAACATGCATTCTCCAAAAGCCCACTACACCCAGAAAAGCTTGGGTCTCTGTCTTACTGGTGGGTGGAGACATGGCAGTGATTTTGTCAATCACATCTGTAGGGATGTGACGACGTCCATCTTGCCACTTTATACCTAGGAACTGGATTTCCTGTGCAGGCCCTTTCACTTTGCTTCGCTTAATAGCAAAGCCAGCTCGCAGGAGGATCTGGATTATTCTCTCTCCTTTCTCAAAAACTTCCCCTGCTGTATTGCCCCACACAATGATGTCATCAATGTATTGTAAGTGCTCAGGAGCACCGCCCTGTTCCAATGCAGTTTGGATCAACCCATGACAAATGGTTGGGCTGTGCTTCCACCCCTGGGGCAAACGGTTCCAGGTGTACTGAACGCCCCTCCAGGTGAAGGCAAACTGTGGCCTGCATTCTGTGGCCAGAGGAATTGAAAAGAAAGCATTGGCAATGTCAATGGTGGCATACCACTTGGCTGCTTTTGACTCCAGTTCATACTGGAGTTGAAGCATGTCCGGCACAGCAGCACTCAGTGGGGGTGTGACTTCATTCAGGCCACGGTAATCTACCGTCAGCCTCCATTCTCCACTGGCTTTGCGCACTGGCCATATGGGGCTGTTAAAAGGAGAGTGAGTTTTACTGATCACTCCCTGGCTCTCTAGCTGACGAATCAGATTATGAATGGGGAGCAAGGAATCCCTGTTAGTGCGGTATTGCCGTCTGTGCACCGTTTTTGTAGCAATCGGTATCTGTTGCTCTTCCACTTGTAGCAACCCCACAACAGACGGATCTTCTGACAGGCCAGGCAAAGCAGACAGCTGCTTAATGTTGTCTGCGTCTACAGCAGCTATTCCAAAAGCCCATCGATACCCTTTGGGATCCTTAAAATATCCCCTTTTGAGGTAATCAATACCAAGTATACATGGAGCCCCTGGGCCAGTCACAATAGAATGTCTTTGCCAGTCTTTACCACTGAGGCTTATTTCTGCCTCCAACACAGACAATTCCTGAAAACCCCCAGTCACTCCAGAGATATGAATCAATTCTGTCCCTTTATAACTTGAAGGCATTAAAGTACATTGTGCACCAGTATCCACCAGTGCCTCATATTTTTGTGGTTTTGATGTGCCAGGCCACCGAATCCACACAGTCCAGTACACTCTATTATCCCTCTCCCTCCTCTGGCTGAGGGCAGGGCCCCTCTATTCGTTACCTGTAGTGATAGGTATAACTTCACTAGTAGTTGGTCTGTGTTGTAATTCTCTCACCCGTGCTCGCAGTGCAGGGGTGGGTTTTTGATGCCATTCCTTCATATCTTCTCCATGTGCACGTAAGTAACTCCACAAAGCCGCACGTGACATGAAGTTAGTGAAGTCAGTGCTGTCATTTGCTCGAGCAGGACGGCGTTTGCTTCTGATAGCTGCAACCGATTCAATCCTATCAATCAGTCGGGATAATTTTCCCAATATATCTTCCATTTGTCCTTCTAACTTTGTTATGGCTGAAATGGACGTGTATGGCGGCGGAAATTTTTGTTCAAAGTTTTGAAGTGTAAGAATTAGTTCAAAAATTGGGGGTTTTCTGTCTTGGTCCTCATATCTGTTGAACGTTGTCACTAGTGTACCGGCGTACCTTTCTGGTGCTGTTTTTGAAAGCTTCTGACATATTTCAGGTGTACTCCTTACTTTCTCCGGATCATGGTCCCGATCATCAGGATCAAACGTGGGATCATACAGCATTTCCGCCACAGCTGTTTCTCTCAAATACTGGATGCCTTCCTCAATAGTTTTCCATCTTTTCACTTTAGGTGCCAGGTCACTCTTGTAGGGGTATCTTTCTCTTACAGCTACTAGCATTCGTTGCCAGAGGCTGGCAATTCCTTCCATATACCTGCTGATCCCTCTGTCGACAGCCGGATCTCGGGCAATGTTTCCTAGTTGGCGAGCTTCGTTACTATCAAGGGAAACACTGTTGGCCCCATTGTCCCAACACCGAAGCAACCAAGTGACAATACTCTCATCCGGGCGTCGAACAAACTCCTTTCTTGAGCCTTGGATCTCAGACATTTTCATGGGCCGACGAAACGTGGTAACTTTGACTCTCTCCTCATCTTCATCATCACTATTTTCTCCATGTCTCTCAGTTTTCTTTGTTGCCTTTCTCGATGGTGGTGGAGTTGTGCCCTCTCCCTCGCCTGTATCTTCCTCTTCTTTCATCACCTCTTCTTTGCGTTCTAGGCGCGAGGACACACGTTTCCATTTCTGGCCTTCCACAGGGGCAACTGACTTTGATACTGGTGCATCCTTTGGCTGGTCAGGTGTGACCGGGAGGTTTTCCTCTTTAGTTCGGGCCTCAGTTTGGACACTCTCTCTCTTCATAATAGTATATAAACCTCTGTAAGCATAAGCCAAGCCCCAAATAAGCTGTTCCACCTCAGATCTTCCCGAGCCGCAACACCCTTTACTCAGATACAGGCCTAGCTCCTCAGGATCCTGCAAGTGCTCAGGAGTGAAATCCCAAGGCATCGGGGGTCCCCATGCTTCTAATTTCTTTCCTAAAACACTCCACTTTCCCTGCCATTCAACATTCTCTGTTTTTGGGAGAAGCTTCCTGCACATTATGTAAAGTGCTATTACATGCAGGAGGACTAGTATCCCAATCATTAACCCCATCCCTAAGCTGTAATCTTGAAAATTCATAGCAAACTGAGAGGGGAACCAGGGGAACCTGGACACCCATTCAAACATTGTATGATTTGTTAACATATTATAGTTTGTTTCATTAGCCGGGCTGTCTTGGTATCCGGCAAGTGCCTCCATCACTGCTTTTTGTTTTTCATACAGGGACCAAACCCAGTGGAACAGAATGGCAAACTTAACCACGTTCCAGTACGTTTTGAGCATTAAAAGGAAAAAAACAATGAAATGCAGCCCCTTTAAGAGCACTTTAAAACGAGAGAGCATTTTTTTTTTTTCTTTACTAAAACAAGCTAGCAGCACCCAAAAAAGTTTACATATATCCCAGAACAACTGGCAGTACGCCCAGACTTCAAGGTCGTGTTATGCCGTACAGTACCTGCACTACAGATAAGCTTGCTAGCAAGAGACAGAGATTCACTCTAAAACTATGTCTCTGCCCGGCTAAGGCAGCTGGTTTGCCCCACGTTGGGCGCCAAAAAATGTCAACGGTTTACCGGGCTGGATCGGCCCGGTTCCGTGACGATTGGTGTGGGGGACCCGCAGACCCACACCCCAGGAAAGGGAAAGGGGGAAAGGAAAAAGGAAAAAGGGAGATGGGCCTAGAAACAAAACAGCGGCAACGATCTGAGGAGGAAAGCTAATTTACTAAATAAGATATCAGAAAGCAAAATAACACAATATAATACAATATAATTGGAATTGAAGCTAATAAATCAAAGAAAATGAGCAAGAGAGAGTGTCCGATAAACCGAAGGCCTTACACTAACGCTGAAGGCGATACGGCAGCGAGCACCCACTGCTGAGTCGATCCCGAAGGAAAGAGAGTGTCCCGTGACCGCAGAGGGTTTTTATCTTTTCCCTCTGAGCGGAAAATACGTAAAAATGCAAAGCATCGCGAAGTCTTCTGGGGAATATAGTTCTTCTCTTCTGAGACAGGTATACCCGGAAAATATCAATGATCTATGGAGTTGGAGTATTAACTCTTTAACTCTTAATGCACTACATGTTGTTATGATGTGGAATACCAATACCAAAAATCATAAAACCATGACAATTGCCTCTGCAGTGTAACGTAAGTGCTGCTCTATAAATAGAGTGTACTCAGAAACAAGTGTAATAAATACTTTGTTTCATGAGTTCACTCTATTGGAGAGATCTGCATTCAGAAGGACACCGTATAAGTAATTCTGTTTTATAAAAGTGATCCTTTCGCTGAAAAGAACAGACAAATAATTTTTTATTACTTTCAGTATGTACCAGTAAATATACCAGTAGAGTTCAAATCGTGCTAATCAGGCACAGGAGTCTTTATTGCCTTCAATTCCATTGCAGTCCAGCCTTCTCTCATCTGCATAATACCATCAACACACTCAACACACAATAAAATACATTATGCCTCACAAGGTCTAAGTGAGAACATTTAATCTGTCTACTCTACACTTAACCTACGTTACTAGTGCCTATTATTTTAATACACATTGGAAATTTCACTTACATTTTTGAATTTGAGTATACTGCCATAAACACATTACCATGGCATTCAAGAAGAATGGTAGTTTGATGTTCCTTCCCAACCCTTTCATAAATCCATTATCAAATAGATTGGAAACTCAACAGTTAGGATTTTGCCATACATATATGTGCACAGACACTGGTTCTAACCTGTGATGAAACAAAATTCTAGTAGCTTGTTGCTAGCATTTCTCAGCCAGCATTCCCTTGGATTCCTTGAGTAACTTATACACAAACTCAAATAACATTTGTGATAATGTAAATACTTCCAGCATGGCCCTATGAAGCATCTTATGTTTAGATCCTCAAAGGAAATGAAGCATATCCACAGTATGAGTTACTCTCCAAACTGGTGGGATGTGCCAGGCTTTCCACAAATCTAGTTTTTAAAATTAGTTTTAAAGCTCGATTTTTTAAAAAAGATAAACAGACAAATATCATGCTGCCTAGGAATAGTGAGGCTAAGCAAAGCTGTCATATTATGGACTGTTTGGTCAGCAATGTGAAAAGAGAGGACTATGTCAACATTTGTAAGAAATCTTTTAATGCCAAAGACAGCCAACCCCCTCTGCTGCTTAAAAGGGTGCATTTCTACTGTTTTGCTAGAGGGCTCCTTCAGCTAACACTTTATTTCACCAGAAATGACTGGGAAAGGCCCTTTGATCCTAAAATATCATCACTTCTGAATACTTCTTGATGTGCTATGCCTTATCAGGTGCTAAGAAAAGAAAAACAAACATATCCCAGGACAAACAATTGCTACTGAGTTCATAACATACTAACATTCCTTACTATACACATTGTCCAATGATAACAGCCAACATTACTACAACCTACAACCTGTTAACACATCCAGCACAGTCATACAGACCTGAACCTTTTTAGAAATGTCTCCCCCACTTACTGAAACCGTGATACTGAAAAACTGTGCAAAAACATGCATACACAAAATGAAAAAGTGGTGTAAGTGAGGGATTTTTCCCAATAGTGAATTACAGAAGGGACAGAAAAATGAGCTTTTGCTTTAGATGTAATGGTTACACAATCTTATTTACTAAATGTCAGTAGTCAGATAGCTATAGGAATTCAAATGTGTTCAAATATATAAGACAAATATACATACTTCAAATTTACATGTACTTCAACAAGAAACTGCCAAAAGGGCTCTGAAGAGCCTAGTTACTTTGGGCAGAAAGGGCATGAACCAGTGGAAATTATTATTATGTAAGTGATTAAGTAATTCTGCAGCTGTCTGTCCTGTTATCACACATCTACCAAATAAAACATGGCTTTGAAAGGCAGGCCACGAGCAAGGCTCTCTTGAAGTTCTTATGCGATAAGCTAAAGTTATCAATAGGAGAATGGGGTTGAGTCTTGATTAAATTTAAATCAGATAAATAAGCAAGAGAATACCAATTCTGAGAGAACTCATTGGTACTTCTGAGTTTTCAGTGTGACCAATGACTCTAAGAAGCCTGTAAGGTGGTGGCATTTCAGTAGTCTATCTTTTAACTTATGATCAGAATGTTGATAAACAAAAAAAAATTAAGTTCTTGCATCTTTCTTCCTTCTTTGACTTCACTTTCTTGAGTCAAAATAAATACATAAATAATCATACATAAATAATCCTGCAATACACTATCAGTGACTTATGGATAAGAACAGATAAAGAATCTGAATTCAAAAGAAAAGATATGAAAAGCCCTGAATTACATAATTAAATGTATTTCTAAAGTAAATAGCCACAGTGCAGGTGAGAGAGCACTGGCACAGGTTGCCCACAGGGGTTATGGAGTCTTCTTCTCTGGAGATGTTCAAGACCTGCCAGGACACCTACCTGTACAACCTGTTCTAAGGAGCCTGCTTTGCAGGAGGGTTGGACTCCAGAGGTCCCTTCCAACCTCTACAATTCTGTGATTCTGTGAATGACTAGTGACTTTTAAAAGGTGTTAATAAATACAGAATCTCCAGAAACTACAAAGAAGAAAAATGAATGGCTTGTTCATATGTCTATTTCTCAATGAATTGTTACTCTCTTCTGAAGAAAAGAGTTTCAAAGGGCTCTATTATCTTGAATGCACAGATCAGAATGATATATAGTGCATACACTAATTTAGGGGGAGATATACTCAAAAACAAGTTGCCTAAATGGAGCTGCCTATGTCCAGAAATACTTAGCCCTGTTAGAACCTTACTGAATCAACTCAGTTGATAGTGCAACACGGCTCAATGTTGTGCAAGACTGGTTCATATCACGGTAATACACAGTAAATAACTGCAAGATAGACAGAGGAGAGCTGAAAATTCCTAATTCTTAATTGTTTTGTTTAAAAAAAAAAAAAACAACAAAAAACAGTTTCTTGGGGTGTAGAATGATCTGCATAGAGGAGACTAGCGCTTTATTGGTATTCCTTTGGTTCCAGCTGCAAATAGATAATAAAAGTAAAGCACTTTCAATTCAGCACTGAAGACTGCTATTTCAGAAAGTCTTTAGGAATAACCTTTACTTCCTCTGATCCTGCTGAATCCTTTCCATCTTTTCCTATTTGATTTGCTTCAAGCTTTCTTTCTCCCATTTTTCTTATAAATGCTTATGAACTCATGGAGAAATAAATCAGATATCAGTGCCCCCCCCCCCCAAAAAAAAAAAAAAAACAAACCCAAAACCACTCAATGCCTTACAGACAGCAGTGTCAGTTTATCTTTTTCAACAGAAGTGAACCAAACTGAACATGAAATGGAGACAGTATTTCCCTTCTCACACATACACTGCCCGATAAACCATTATAAAAAAATAAAAATAAAACCAATTTTATAGATACAGAACAGACCCATCCTCAGAACTAATTGTCCATAAATGTCTTGATTAATTCCACTGATGATTTATCAATATTACCTGTGGCACAATTGTTAGCTCAAGACATCACAATCGGCACAGTACTATAATTGTTTTGCTGACTGAGTCTGGTTTCCCTTAAGTTCACAGAAACCATTCAGACTGTTACAGAAGCAAGTTGAGTAAGGTGTTTGAATTTAATTAACCTAACCTAACTTTAGAAACTTGAATGTTAAGAATCATATCTAGGTAATATGTGCATGCTTCTACTGCATGCATAAATATTCCTGAAGCTCTACAGCGTGTTTCATTTCTTTCTGACCTGTGTCTTGGAGAGGTGGGAAGTATCACCCATTCCTTCTTCCCTCATCTACAGCAAGTCCTCAGTCACTGTCTGGAATTGCTGCATAAGTTTTACAAGTCTAAAGCTAGATAGTTCTGCAGAATACAAATCCAACACGAATGGCAATACAGCCATGTCATTCCTTCACTGTCTTCAGATGCAGAATAGGTGGCCAAATGGTTTTCATATTCTCTCAGCATATGCAGCTTTAAGAGATTAAGAAGAACAGAATGAAGTGTCAGAGATAAGTCTAAATTTGAAAAGCAGCCTATACTAAAACCAATAAGGATTTTGTAATGACTTTTTAAAGTTTACTTAATGAGAAGATTTACAGCTAATCTTGGCTTCCAGTGGTACTACTTACCTAAAAAACAATGTTTGCAATGATATATAATGCAGAGAGTTACACCTATACGTATCACATCCATTAATCATGTGAAAGTTCTGTACAGCACAATGAGATGGTAAATAACATGTACATCTTTTACCATTGCAGACAAATTTGGGTGTGCACAAAAAAAACAAACAAACAAAAAAAACACATTAACACCAAGAACTATAGAAATTAAAATACCTCTTAGTCATCTCTTGAGACCCTGCTGATCATAATCAGCAATGTCCTATATCTAACACAACAGGTAAGTAGTCAATACGGAACAGGAAGAAGCTGGCCACATTGCAGAAAAAAATATGTATAATTTCTTCAACTGAATTATTTTTAATATGTAAAACACGTGGTTTCAGCATTAGATATGATCAAATTAAGACTTACCCTCTTTTCACTTCATAGCTTCCCTAACACAAACTAGTGTTAGTACTGATACTTCTTTAAAACTCGTACTCTGTTTTTTCATTCAGTAGTTATCCAATTTATATTTCAAAAACCCACCAGGATTTCTGCTCAATATTCTAAAATATGACCTATAGATCTGTATTCTAATTTCAGGAATTATGCAACAGTTAATTAAAAGTATCCTCCACCCAAGTCCCTAGGGATAAATAAGCTTAAGTCATGATTAAAATTCTACGCTATATTTTCAGCATGCATCTGACTTTTGAGCTAATCTAAGAGAGAGCAAGCTTTTAGAAATAACGCAAGCTGACAATTGATGCCCAGCCTATTGACATTTAGAACAGTAATAGTTTGCTGTCAGCTTGTCCAGAAGAAGTTTCTGAACCCTGGCAGTGTACACATCACCCAAAGCTCTCACTGAAGGCCAGTCCTCAAATGTCACCAGTAGAACATAAACAGATAAAAGGTTATCCTAATTAAAGCTATGTTGGGATCATTCAAAACTCTTAAAAATATAAAATAAAAGATTGTTGTAAAAGACAGCCTCTCTCTTTAATATCTTTTAAGTCTTTAAGATTTTTTTTTATTATTTGTTTGCTATCAAGACATTTGAGACGTATATTTCCTCTTATTTTTGAGTACATTCCTTTAAACCTTCACTCACTCTTGTACTCAACAGCTTTTTCTAAGTCACTGAAGACAAAGAGTATCTTCTCTTTCAGAAATAGAATATCCATTCGGGAAGTTTTCAGCAGATCTTGAAGTAATAAGTAAATTTTGACATAATGGAGAGCACTAGAACAGACTCCATAAAAAGCCTGCGTGCAGGGTTAGGATAATGACAGAAGAGGACTAAATCTCCTCCGCTGTTTTTGCTGTGTTGGGTTCCTGTTCCGTGTTTGAACAAAATCTCACTACGATGAATAAAGATTCATTTGCCAATTCATTCACATCTTGTCATAAATAATTGAATTCTTAAAACTCCAGCAAACTGTGTAAATATAACCTTTTTGACATTACAGCATGAGGATACCTGTATAAAAGTTCTATCGTACAGAAACATTTATTATCTATCTAATGAACTAAATAGATGTGACCTAAACAACAAAAACAGTATTGAAGACCCTGACTTGTTTGGTGCACCAGCTCCTTGAAAAATGCTCACTGTGAACAGAGACATAACATGAACTACCTTTCATATGTCCGAAAAGCCCTACTGAGAGGAGTATGGAAACACTGTGTAGATATCTATTGACTTTACTGAAGTCTTGTGCTATTCAGAGCTATGAATCAACTCTAAAAATCCATGAGCTGTACAGGATAAGAGACATATTTCTGTGGCAGCCCCTTCTCCTCTCCAACACAGCTCCCGTGTGCATTTCTGTAACTCTCAGCACATACTGTTGCATTTCTATCAAAGAGTTGACTCTACAGGAATTGAAGTTTTCTCTGCTCTCAGGTGATTGACACATTGTTGTTTGCCCCACATAGGCCATAGAAGAAATGAAGGGCACAGGATAATAACTAGTAACAAAAATAGAGCTAAAAAAAAAAATTGGAACAGATGATTGAACATTCTCTGTACTATCAGTTTTCACATAAGAGTATTTAACGTTGCAGTGGTATAATGGCAACAGGACCAGCACAACAAAAAGACATTATAAAGAAGGAAGAAAATGGGAGACTCACCTGTCTCTGATGATCCAGGTGTGCAGGGAAAAAAAAACTCCACAAAGGAGGGACCTCCAACAAAATATCCTTCCTCAATGGCAGTCAGGCCTTAAATGGGGTCTAAGAGGTGTTAAGCCTGGCTCAACACCTTCCAATTGCACAGGTGAATTGCCTTTGCCTGTGCTCCCTGGGCTGACCAGACCTTTTCTCCAGGTGCTCAATCAGTGGTTCAAGTGGTTCAGTGGTTCAAGTGGTTCAAGCTCAGAAGTTGCCATACAGATGTCAATCCATCAAAATGAATTACTGATGTAGCAACAGCATTTAGAAGAATTAGAAACACAAAAACATGTAGCTTTCTATTTGTATAACATAATTAGATGAAAAATAGCAGTTAAAATAATAAAAGTTTCAGCATTGTGTAGACTAATTCCTACCTACTCCATCTCACAGTGCAGTGAATAGGTAGGAAATTCTGAACTACAGACATTTTTTCCCAAGGGTGGAATGCAGCTCTGTGTAGGGTTTGAGTAGAGGTTGCAAATCCATGTTCAGTTTCTGCTGTAGCTATTGAACTCATTGCTTACCAGTCTGGAAAATGTGACATCAAAGGAGCAGAATCCAAGAAAGGATTCCCAAAATGCCCATAACTTAGATTCTAAAACCTACATGTTCCAACTTAAAGCTCTAGCTGTATTCTCAAGGACATGTTGTTATGTAGCCACAGAGGGGCAGTTCACAGTCTTCCATTAACTTTTAAACGTATCTGCAGTGTGTGATACACTTCCCATTCTCAGTGTTTCACCACGAGCAAACACATCTATGCCTACTTCCCCTGTGTTCTATCAGTTTTCCACAATTTCCACCCGCCTCCTGCCCCATCTATTTTCCCAGTCTCTTCCGCTTTTTGTGAATGAGGTATCACATAGCTTCACCTCTGCTCCGCAGAGGAGAGCTGAAATGAGTCCTTTCTTAACTTCCACAAGCCCTACCAAGTTCCCTTACCTCTCACTACTGTAGAGAGAGAATTGACCTTGTGCTTCCTTATCCTGCCCCTTCGCTCTGTGGAGGAGCCCCAGATTGTTCTCAATCTTCCTAAAATTTTCTACTTATTCACAAAATCCTTGTTCATTTATGAGGTCGGCAGGCACAAAATTAAGAAAGCATGAATACTGCAATTTTACAGCAGAATTGCTTTAAAGATACTAGAACTGCAATCTGAATTCAGAACTTTGTCTTCCTGCCAAAAACTCCACCTTTGTTCTCAGTCCCTTAATCTGGAGTTTCTTTGGAGATGACAATTACATTTTTAATGGACCTTTCCATATCCTGTTTTGGATCATGGATTCACAGCCCTTTTTTTCCAGATATAAGTCTTTTGGCAAAAAAAGACTTGGATATTTGACATAAGGGTCAAGATAGGAAGCTGCTTAAAAAGACTATGAAATTGTGCCAGAAAAATATTGCCAACAAAAATTATTCATGTGATTTGGAATATCAGGATTAGGCAGCCCATAAGGAAGACAAGTTGTTCATCTTTTAGGTTTTATTTCCATTTAAAGACAGTGTAACTATAAGAGGAAAAATTATGGGCTTTTGAGTAAATGACCCACTCACAGAAAATGTAAGACAATATCCTTGCACCCGTTATTTAGAAAAGATGAAGAAGTTAGAGATGTCAGTAGGGCTACAGTGCTACTAAAAAGATAAGAATAAAAGGAATCATAAAATGGAGGAGTAAAGAATATCATGTGTATTTAATTTTGCAATCTTAATAACTTAATTAATAAGTTAAATTAGTATCTTCTTTCATATTTCCTAGGAAATATTTATTCTGCGTATTCTGAGAACTGCAACCTACACAGCTTCAACTAAAGATGTGGAGGAATAAATTATATTCTCTCACAGACAGCAGGTAAGATAAGCTCTCACTGTTTGCCTATCAGGTATTACTTCAAGATTCAACATTCTTAGAATATTTAATTCAATTCTGAATGGCCTAAGAGTTTCAGTCAATTATGAAATTGATGTTGAGAAAGAACACCGATTTCCTATGTTTTATAGCAATATTGTTCTAAGAATTGCTTTAGATGAGGATGTAAACTGATAGAAAGTTTTTCTTGATGGCATTTGCAAGGACATTTGATAGATGCAGTCTGACATTATCACCTAAGTAGTACCATTGTGACAGGTAATTTCATAAACTTCAGAAGATTGGGCTGTCAGAAGGAAAATGTGTGGTCTGCAATCTTTATTTTCTTCCCTTCAATGAGGGTATTTCTGTCCCTGAAGACTATATTCCCTTACCATTTATATTATTTTCATTTTACAGTGGTCTGCCTTTCCCTTTGCACTGAAATGAGTGGTCCAGAGGGATGGATAGAGAGGTAGCTCTTGTTTCCCCACTAGATGTTTGGTTTTCAGAGGTGTTACTTTACTCACAGACATCAGGGGCTCTGTTCCAGCTTTGCTAGCTGAGAAGTGAAAGCATCATAACTAAATAGTTCAAATTGAACGCATAAACAACAGCATATGGACCTGGTTAACAGGCAAGAAGTGGAGGGTGTTTTCATGGTACATATTCAAGTACTACAGCCTTCCCATAATGTCTCTTCCATTAGTCAGCCCAGGCTTGACTATTGGAACTGATAAATCTGCTTTCCGTGACCAACCTGTATGAATTCACAAGTGTACAGATAGAAAAAAAACAACCAAAATAATTCTTATTGGGATACCATGCATTCTTATAGGAATACTCCTCTCCCCATCACGCCTCGCAGAGGTACCTGTACTTTAAGGTCCAACCCTAGCATGCTGTGTTCCTGTCTTCATCTTTCCAGCCCTTGAGCTGTACCTGTTTTTCTCTGCACATCACACACTATGCAAAGCCTGCTCTGCGTGCGAGGAGGGCAGGCTGGAGGCAAGGAGGGCCTTGTGAGGGGGAGGGAGAGGGGGGAAAAATCATCTCTGGCTTTCCACTGAAGACATCTGCCTTGTCCCCTTCCTAATCATCATGTCCTGACAAGGACCCTTGCTTCCCCCACTCACAGCTACTCTATTCAACTTTGATTTGTGTGGGAATTTTTGCATTGCTTTCTGCTATCTGCTTATTATTAAATGCATTATTCTAGCTCTGTTTGGTACAGAAAATAAGTATGTTCAGAGTCCAGTTGTTCCATCACAACAATGATTATTTACACAAACAGCTCCTTCCATTGCTCTTGATGATGACCCTGTCACATGGCTGGTATTTGCAGAGCTCTCAGAGCCACATTACTGTTCTTACATTCAAACCGACTTAATTATGCGTAGCAAAGAACACGCATTAGCTGGGATTGTAAGTGTAAGCAGAAGTTGGGAACTAATTGTTTAATAGGTCTCCACAATCTCTTGTTAGAGGAACCAACAGATGTTAAAACAGTCCTATACCTAATATTGATTTGTTTTTCCATCTGGCTTTTACTTAACTGTGTCTTGTGATACATCAGTGAGTCAGCAATATATTATTTATGAAAGTAGGATGCATTTAGGTTATATTTAGAATGCAAGTGTATCTTACTAGAAATATAATATTTAGTGGCTCATGAAAGGAATATAGAGCAGAGCAATTACTGCTTGCGGGCCTTGTTTGTACAAGGTGAAAAAGAGGGCAGTCATTTGCTTGTACAGAGAATGTAGATCAGAGCCAAGTGAGGAAGAAAGGCATTCTTAATCTACCTTGGTGTTTGTGATTACAGAAAAGTGACACAATAAGAATTTTTGTTTTGTAAGTGACTATTAATAAAATGAGATCTCTTCTGATCATAGAACAACTAAAGGATCATGGAATTCTAGAATCAGAGAATGGCATGGGTTGGAAAGGGACCTCAAAGATCATTCAGTTCCAATGCCCCTAATGCAGGCGGCGTTGCCAGCCACTATTGTGACTGGTGAACTGCACAGTGTTAAGCTGTATCACAGGAAAGATTCTACAGTCTTAGACATCTCTGTCACAGGATGCTTAGCAGTGGCTTGTCTTATTATTTGCTGTACCTAACCACCAAACAAATAGTGCTGTACAAACAGTTCTTGTATTGTTCCTTTATGAACAATGTATCCAACAGGAAGTTACATAGTTCTGATATATGTTAAAATGCAACTTGAAATATATTGACTATAGAAAGACACAAGAAAAATGGATATAGGTGTGAAATTCTGCTAGTGTACTTCAAGAGTTGCAGTGAGCTGTGACTTCAGAAATAGCAGTAAGTTGTCCCATTAGAGCAAATTTGAATAAAGGCACAAGATGAAGGGTTAAATTAGGAAAAAAACAAAACAAAACAAAACAAAAAAAAAAACAACCCAAACTGTCCAGAGTGTTTTCATATGCACTGGACTAAGGGCAAAGAGGAGTTGGTTGTTTCTTTGTCATTGATGGTGATGAAATAAAATCCATGAAAGCAGCAATCTCATAGAAAATGTTTCTGTAACTTAAAAGCTCTGGAGGTACTCAGCAATATGACTCTATCTTCCTGAATGTGAACCCAACATGGAGCTGGCAGGAATTATTCTACATCAACAGTATCCTGCTGCTTAGAGGAATGTGAGTGTTAATGAATGTGATCTGGTCTGGTGTGTGCAGTATGGGTTCAATAAAAATTCTTTCCTTCTAGGAGAGTACTTCTGACAAGATTATAGAGGGTGTGAATCTTCATTATCTGTGGAAACATTTTTCCTATATATTTCTAGTATGACAGTCTCAAAAACACTACGCTTATCTTAAGTTTCTGTACTAAAGGGTCAAATAAATATTCTTTTGACATGAGCCATGTAATTCTATTACTGAAAATAATGATGCTATATGTAGATTTTAAAGTAGACAGTTACTGGAAATGAACAGTGTGTAGTAAATTCTGGCATGGATTATTCACTAAAAAAGAAAATATCTATGTAAAGAAACTTTCCATGCTTCCTCCAGTGATTGAGGTAGTTTAAAATTAGCATTACACAAGCCCATTTTTTTATTCACTGAACCGGTCACTGACTTTTTGAGAGAGGATTAAATATAGGATAGAAATTCTTTAATGAATTACCTTGTATAAATAAAGGTCATTGTGTAGATGTGTCTGTTAAAACTACAACTCATTGTGTGATTCATCTCAGGAATATACTACCCTGAGCTTTAGAATATCTTAGTCTCTCTTTTTACCATTTGCCAAACTTTAACTTACATCTGACAAAATTTACTCAAATTTAGGATGGGAAGAGTATTTTTCTGATCTTTGTAAATTAAGATAACGCATCCACATTTGGGCACAAGGCAAACAAATAGTTGTTTGTTCTTTTTTATTCTCCCACTTAAAAATAGATATCTGTAGAACAGAAATGGACCTGAAACTTCTCACAGAAAGTGTTGCATCAGGAATGTGCCTTTGAAAATTACCTGTCCTACATACAAACTTTTAAAATCTGTCTATCTCATCTGTGCTCAGGCTGCCAGAGCTATCTGTAAATCAACCAGGGATTTAATATCACCACTCACACTCTAGGAGCAACTGATGATATTAAACTTCAGAGTTTTAGAGTGCTATCATCTATTCTGACTCCAAACAGGCAACTGAGAGCAAGAGATGCTTTCCCTAGGGCACTTCTCTCTTCCAACTATATCAAAAATCATCTTGAAGGATGCTGTCTTAGAGAAATGTAAACATGATAAGACTATGAACTGCAGAGTAAAATAGCAATTGCAGGATGGAGAAGCAGCTGTGGCTTTAGTGTATGAGAGCCTCTCATATACATAAAGCCTTTTGAAGAGGTGGAAAAAATGACAGTAAGAGTCTATCCCAACTCTCACATACAAATGCAATAGAAAACTTGTGTTTGATGCTTTTCTGTTCTCCTTAATGAAATATACATGTAAGCTGCTCTGAAAGTAATGCTTCATATTTATGCCCATGAAAACTACAGCAGATACAAAAAACACAATAATACTATTAGATAGAGCAAATTCTCATCTACAAAATGCTATTTTTCAACATTGTCACCACTACTTGACTATAAGCTGATTTGTGTGGATGAGCTGATTGAGATGCTCTTCATTTTGTGATGTGACAGTTGTGCATGGCCATCCAGAATGTGGCTTGTTTCTAATGTCATTGCCACTGCAGAAATGCACCACCCATCACCTCACTGTGATCACATTCACTGTTTGGTCTCCAAAAATATTAAGCAGTTGATGAATGTCAATGGGTGCTATTTTTTCCAGAAGGAGGAATTGAATTCCACACCTCTGCTTCATCCACATTTCTTTGTCAGACTCCATTTTGTCAGACTGCCCTCCTGCTCATAAGAGCAGCACAGCAACAACATGTAATGGAATACTGGTGGGAAGGTTCAAGCTCTACTGCTGTACCATCAACATCTGCCTCTGATGCCATGGGCCAACGTAATTAAATAAGAGGCATTACATATTCACAGATCCTGAGAAATATTACTTATCGGTAATTTACCCATGGTACTTACATCTAGACATTCTTGGAAAGAAGAAGGACAGCACTTCAGGCTGGCACTTATCTGACATGTATGAAGAGTTAAAACATGATTTGTCACTATGTAGCAGATTGCCATTGGATGGATCAGTGGCTTCAACTACAGTTGGATTTGGGAATGTGTTCGGTTTGTTGAAAATATCTGAACTGAGGAACAGAAGACCTACAGTATTTGCTGTGAAACTTTACTAAATGACACAAAGAATTACTGACACATTTCAACTCCGTGATAGCTTTCCCATTTGACATGGCAAAGCACACTTTTGAAAGGTGTGCATACATGTTCAGACTCCTAGTTTTACATTTTTGTTGCTCTTTTAAGATTATTTTTAATTAAAAATAAACAAATAAATAAATAAAAGATTTTTCTTAATTATGTACATTAAATATACTATATATTTCATAGGCTGCCCAATAAAACTCCACTTAATGAGGCAAGGCAAAAGATTGGACACCCACGGAGATGTATTGATGCTTAGAATTAAACCTGGTGATAGACAAATTCCTAGCTTGACAAAAAAGCAAATATGCTTTTAACTAAGTGTCTTTGTACCGCTATTTTGTTAGCATTAATAGCATTTTAACCTCCAGTAAATACCAGGTTCATACCAACAGCTTTTTACCTGTCAGGTTTAAGACTTGTGCTGCAAATTCTACCAGGCTTTTAAAAACGCTAGCATCTACTTGACAACAATATAAATATAGTCTTCCCAAGTCTGACTCTGAAATATTAGTTTTGCAATGTTCATTCCCATATCTTAGATGTGCTTGATGGAGCTGAATTGTACTGGATAAACTGCTGATTTTTCATCTTTGGTTCACTGATTCAAACCCATGATGAGTTGCTGAGTAAAGTGAAGGGTTTTTCAGGTCAGGCCAAATTGCATAACAAAGAAAATTAGTCTGTGCCAAAATCTCTGCATATAAACTCTGTCCAGCCAGAACAAACACATGGAATCCATACAGATTTAGTCCTCTGGTTACTGGTCAGTAGTGAAACCCCATTCTCCCCGATCCTTCAGTGCTGTCTTCTTCTGTGTTTGTTGAAGCTTTCGGCTATATTGACTTCTGCAGTCATGCTTTCATCCCACTGTAACTGCCCTTATTTTATACTTCATTTTGTAACAGTGTTTGAGATCTTAGCCAAAGGGCTCATTTTTATCTACAGCAAACTCAGAGTAATTTCAGGGCTTTTCCTGAAAACCAGCATACAGTCAAAATGAAGCATGAGAATTTCTCAGCGTACTTTGGCAATTGATCAGTGTAACGCCTCACAAACACGATGCACTTTCTGCCATCTGTTCGTCTGCCACAGACCACTGTGAGGATGTTGTCTGCATCTCTTCAGTGTTAGTTTCACACTCCTGGAGCAGAGCCACCCAGTTAGGAAAGCCTTGATGAAGAAGGCAGTGACTTCAAACCAGCTACTCCTTCCCTCCCAGCTAAGCCAGACATGAGACAGACTTGAGCCAGACTATTGGATAGCAAGTAGCTGTTCCGAAGGAGGGAGATACATGATGCAATCAAGATGTGCGTTCTACAGAGCCTACAGATCACAGGTGCCAGTGTAAGCCAGCTGAGGAGCGTCATGCAAACAGCCTTCTGCCAAAGCCTTTGCCTCATGGTGATAGCTACTCATCCCTACGTGCAGATGTGTCTCCATCACATGTTAGAGTTTAACAATGTAGAACTTAACAAGACCAGTAGTTTGAGACAGGGAAATTCACTCTCAGAACACATTTGCACACCTTTATTCTACCTGCTATATCCTGTGCTCTCTAGCATTTGCTAAGACAATAGAGATAGGATCAGGATCAGGAGTAAAATCCATACATCTAAAATTCATCCCACTGTGTCTTTGTGATTTGCTGCTTATGCAGGTCCTCCAGTGCCTCAGTAATTTGTAAACAGAGTTTGTTCTGCTGGTGCAGTGGAGGTGAGGCTGCAGCAGCTCTCTGCCTCCAGGTCTAGGCAGTAGCAAGGATGACGACTGTATTCCTTCTCCCATGTTTTTCTCATGGTCTGCTCACATTTATGCTTCATGTTCACACTGCAGACCCATCCAGCAGAGGGGAGGGACGAGAATGCAAATGCATTCATTTCTTCTCAGGTATTTTAGCGTACCAGCCCTTAGGAGCAATGGCTCAGAAAAAACAGGAAGTCAAAAATAACTACTCGCCTCTCAACATTTCATAAACATTGCAGCATTTTTCTTTTAGGCTGTGGTATTGAGTAGCAAACACCTGAGGCTGAATGCACAAGACTCGAAAAGCACATGTTTCTTAAAGCAGAAATAAAAGTATGAGTAGGAGCTTTCCCACAGCTCTTCCGCTTATTTAGATTGATTTTCTTAAAATCTATTTTGCTTTTTTTATACAACACTGACATATATGCTGTATATTCTTTTATTTCACACCTCAATCTCTTCCCAAAATTAGGTACTGTCAAGCTAACAAATAAAGGGAAACACTCTCTATTCCAAGCTGTACTGAAAGACTTCTCAGAAAAAAAGAAAAAAAAAAAAGTTTTATTTAAATAACATATATTTTATAAGTTGTAAGGTATCCCACAATTAGGATAAAACAGAGCCAGAGTACATTTATTCCCATTATGCTGTTTACTTATTAATATGTTTAGCCCAGTGCAGAGGAAAATACGATGCATGGGGTGCAACCTCACCTTGAATATTGTGTACAGTGCTGTGATCCACAATGTAGAAAGAATGCTAAGGTCTTTGAAAACATCGAGAGAAGGGTAACAAAGCTGGTAACAAGGCAGGAAGGCATGTCCTGTGAGGGGGGGCTGAGCACAGTGGAGCTGAGCAGTCTGGAGAAGGCCGAGGGGAGACCTCACTTCTCTCTGTATTTCCCTGAGGAGAGGGAGCAGAGGGCGGTGCTGTGCTCTGCTCCTGGGCCCTGCTGGCATATGCTTTAACTCCTGATTAGCCCTGAAGTGGTCAGGCCATTGGACTCATCATCTTTGAAGGACCCTTCCAACTGAACTGTTCTAACTCTAATTCTGGTTCTAATACTTTTTATTGGAGTTGCTGTTTATGTTACATGATTATGTAATACATCCCCTGTTTATTATTTGCTATTATGAAACTTTTTGTGTTATTCATAGATTCAATGCCAGTTTTTCTTCTTTTCCTCATTGACAGACAACCTAAATAACACAGATCTCAAATCAAATCCCTGTAGGAAACCTCTGGACACATTACCACACATGTGTTCTCCTTTACAGACATGGTTCAAAAGTCGTAAGTTAACAAGTTTTGAATCAACCAGTATTTTTAGGCAAAGTTTATAATTGTGTTTCTAATTCCCTAACAAAAAATATGAGATGCTATTAGGGCAAATGCCTGACAGTATTTTAAAAAGTTAACATTATAGTTACCTAGATCTATAATCTAAGAAATCTATCAAGTTAGTTTGAAAAGATTTATTTTTCATAAAGTACAGTTGATATTAGACAGAAATAAAATTATTTATTAATGATGTTGTCTGACATTCTATTATATGCCGAGGATTGAGTTTTGATGGTTAGTTTGCCCTTTTAAAACATTGGCTTAAGGTAAGCTTGGTTTCCCGGTCTCTGGAATTTCCCCTGTGTTTTAAACTTTATTGAGGATCAACATGTATAGCCAAGAAAGCTTATTAGCAGATTGCTTTTCAGTGGTTATGAATGCTTGTGATTTACAACTACTGCTTTAAAAATAAAATTTAAAACGCAGCTTTACTGATTCACTAGCTGCTATTTTCATATTTTTTTCAGGATTGTGATTTAGAACTCCTCACTTCCACTCTTCAGTCAGCTCAGGTTTTCTTCTGAGTTATTCATTTTGGGTTATGTTTATTAAAACCCACTCTATTTCTTAATTGTTATTAAAAACCCTTTATCCATCAATCTACTCAGATGTTATATGTCATAAATCAAAACTGTACTTAGCTTTCTTAAACAGAAATATCACGTGCAGATATTTCTGTTTGTGTATCTGTGCATGGATATGTATAGTAATGCAGTACATTATTAGTTTATACACCTTTCCCTCTTTGTACAGTGTTCATCACCAAGGTGTAATGGCTTGCCCACAAGCTGCTGCAGTTTTGTTCCATGTTCAATTCCTTTTTATGTCATAGTGCTTTGAAGAGGCACTCTACAGGGACCATGGGTTGTGGGAGGCCCAGATGCTGCAGGCAGGGTGCTGAGTGCCTTGACATTAAGAACAGAGGCAGAGAAAGCTGCACCTTGTTTTTGTGCAGGACCTCCCACTGCATCTCAGAGATGGGCTTGGTTTCTGGGGAGTTAGAAAAGCATGTGACTTAGATGACAGGGTATGAAAATTATAGGCTCAATATAGTTTAAAACTACTCTGCAAAAGTATTCCAAAACAGGTTAACATTAATTCCTGAAAACAGAATTTACGCTGTTATTGAATTTCTTTCTACAAGCAAACACATGCAACTTTTGGTTACAACAGCTAAGGGTCAATATCTTCCGGCCACTTATTTCCTGAGTGCGAGTCTGGATGTACTTCAGTACTTTTTAAAATAGTACAGAAAATGACTGGCTGAGGAAAAAGGAGGCAATTATGTAACACTGAAAACTCAAATGCAGTTACAATTGGACAGTGGAGGGTTTCTCTTTCATGTCTAGATTTAGAAGAATTATAGGCAGTCAGAGTTGAACATTTCACTTGCCATTAAGCATTTGACAGCTTATCTTGTAGGATACAAATAGATAAAATAAAAAAAGAAAAGGATTTACCCAAGTAACAGTTACAGATTTTTTCTTTGTCACACCATCGTCCGGAATCCTGTCTCTGTCACACTTCTGGAAAACAGACTACAGCCTGGTTCAACTGGTGCTGTCTGTTTGTTGGTTTGTTTGTTTTCAGAAGAAAAGATGAATTGTGGCTACCTATCTTTTTATTAAAGGAAATATATGTATACATACATATATATATATATAAATTATTAAAAATAAATATATAACATACATATTTAATTCAGACAAATGCAGACATAGTGAATTGTGTATCAAAGCTAACTGTATGGTAATTTCTTGAGAAATCAGTTACACCACCATTGCATTTCTTCATACCTCAGAGATCCCATTATCTGAATTTGTACACCAAACATATCACCAAGGAATATATTTCCGCCTTCCTTAAAAGGAATGAGGCCCAAGTGATTTTTTAAGGGAAAGTACAGCAGTCTTAGCAAAGCCATGAAGGGGGAAATGTTCTGTTTATTGTTCAGAAGGAAAAAAAAAAAGAAGATAGATGAACCCTCTTAGATACATTTCATACCTAAATCTGATTTCCTTTATTAGACAGCATGACACCAAATCTGGAGACTTTCCTGCATCATTCTCTATTATCTGTCTAACCTACAGAATTGGTTCATACAGATGAAACATAGTAATGTGACAGCTTGTTGAAACACAGTATTATTAACTCTTCCTGCATGCACATCAGTTACACAAACCAGCATGCCCTGTGCCTTCTATTACATACTTTAATTTGGAGGTATGCTTCTGAACTCCATCCTTCACTGCATATCTACACAGGTTTCTTACAAAACAATCTAATTGGCTAAAAGAAGATTACAATGGTAACTGTAGTCACATAGCAGGAACATTTGATCCCTGAAGGATTTCTCTATTAAACTTCTTTTTGTTTCTCTCATTAATCTTATTGAAGATTGTTCTGCAATAAAGAAGGGTTGTAATCTGCCACTGACAAATAGTTTCAGACTCTTAAATCCCCATCTCTTTATCTTCACGTGGCATTTTCCTCCATGTTTCTTCTAGTTACTTCTATGAAAAACAAGTTGAGTGAAAGCAGATTTTGCAGGCCTTTTCATAAGCATATATAAAAATGCAGTGAAAACAATTCTAGCACTTTTCACTCTTCCTTAATCGTGCTTTTTGAGGTTTTAATTTCTAAGCTTCACACTCATTTATATGTTTTGGTTTTGTTGATAACTTGAACTTAGATTTGTATTACCATAGAAACATCTAGGATGGAAAAGACCTTCACAATCACCAAGTCCAACCATCAACCTGACCTACTGAGTCCCATAACTAATCATGTCCCCTGGTGCCACGTCTGCACATCTCTTAAAATACCTTCAAGTTTGGGAACATTACCGTTTCCCTGGACAGCCCATTCCAATGCTTTCTCTGTGAATAAATTCTTCCTAACATCTTATCTAAACCTCCCTTGGTGCAACTTTAAATCATTTCTTTCTATTCTATTGCTTCTCATGTGAGACCCTCCTCACTGAAATCTCCTGCTCCTTGGTATCATCCATGCTTGCTGATGATGAGACAGTCTCTGAATAACAAGCATTTAATTGCTTGGCTATTGAATGAAAGCTGAAGTGCTGAGCACTGCAGAATCTAATGATCCCAACACACTCACAGAGAAAATCTGTTTGAAATAGCTAAGGAAAAATGTTTTTGTTAAATGCTCCTCACTTTCTAAGGAGATCAGATCCTCTTCCCCATCTCCTACCAGTGTCCAAGCAGAGACAGCTGTTCTGTGGCAGGACTCCCAGCATATGATAATTGGGTACCCATGTGGTGGTATGTTCAAGAGAGCAAGTCAAAGGAAGCTTTATTCCTCAGCCTGCTGATAAGGACATTTGTGCAGAAACTGAAGAAACTTGTGCACTCTGCTCCAATGATTGTTCATTTAGAAATACTTGTGTTGTCACTGGATACAAGTACTTCCATTCTCAGATGAATACCATAATTGGAGAAGCAACTGACATTCACACTTCCACTGAATAGTCCATTGAATCTTTGGTTATTCCATGAAAAATGAAACAGCTTCTGCAAAAGAGACAAACATAGCACTTCACCTTAGAATACCCAGGAGCCTGATTGCTCCATGTGCTGCAGGGAAGTGGGAACTGGGGATTCAAGGGCTGTCAGGCAGATGAGGCAATTAGATCTTAGATTTTTGGGTGAGTGCTCAAGCTGTTTCAAGAGAGGAAAGATGACAGCACCTCCTTCTCTTGTAGCTGTATTCTTGTGTAAAGTTGAATCTGCTAAATTCTTAAATTATCCCTTCCCAGGATTAAAGGGACTTGCCATATCTGTGAATTCTGTCATGATTTGTGAAAGATAAACTCAATGTTGCACGTTGTCCTTATACATGCAGAAGTCTATCAAAAACTCAGGTAGTTATGGAGTTCAAACACCAGGATGTGGCAGTAGTTTAGCAAAAAATATACTTTGTGAATGCTTTTATTACAAATCTTTTGTCATTGTGCTATACTCCAAGCTCTAAGTTAAGAAATAAAATAGGAGAATTGTTTATTTCTACAAGGTTATTTAAAACTAATTAAATACTGCAATGACAGAGTTTCCCTCATACTCATAATTGAAACAATTGTCTAATCAAGCTTCCTATAGATAGTAGCTCTTTTTCAGTGCAGTGATTGTTGCAGTGCTTCTTTCTTTTATGATAGTTCAGAACCATTATTTACTGAGAGTCTTAGGTTTGTTTAAAAAAGAATTTGTAGTGACACCTTCTAAAGATTTGGTTTCATTTTTCTCTTCTGAGTTAGCTTCAAATGCTGTGGAACATTATCTCTCTATATATATTTGTCTATATATCTGTATGACTATGTATCTATAAAAAGTTTATACCAAATGAATTTCAACCACATATATTACTGAACATCTGAAGCAGTTCCATGGTTTCTGGCTACCTTGAGTAGTAACAGACAATTAAGTCTCTATGAATCTGTTTCCAATAGAAAAGGCTGTTGAGAATGATGCTCAGGACAAGATTTTTGGAAGCTCAAAAAACAATACGTTGTGGTAGCACATTCTCGACTGTTTAGGGCATATAAATCTTCAATTCACATTTTTTTAGTGGGTGAGGGAAACAGATAATTGTGCTTCAGCTTTCAGAGCGCTTCACAGATCTCCACTTAGCCAGCCACTGGTCATTCTCCACCTCTGTAGTGAGAAAGCCCTGGCCATAGGTCATATTCCTTCTTCCCCACACTGCAGATCAGAGTTATGAAGTGTTTTGTCAGCTCAACTGTAGAAAGAAGCTCTGCGCTATCTAGCTTCATTTAAGCTTCTTTAGAGGGAAGATATCTTAAACATTTCCAAACCAGTTAGGTGCAGATGTATACCACAGGTACCTGTCAAAATAAATGTAAAGTAAAAGGTGACCTTATCTGTTTTGTGGTATATCCTCTTCTCTGCCGTTCAACATTGCTCCATCAGGTGTTTCACATTCCATTACTATGATAGCACTTGTTATCTGCACTGTGTTTCAGCTATCTGGGAAATACCATCCTGAAGCATATATTTAAAAACAAACAAACAAAAAAAAGAACAGCACACCAGGTTTTGTCAGTAGTCTGATTAGTTGTCATTGTTCAGATTAAATGAAATACATTACCAATACAGTGTGTCTTCTCTACTTTGAAAGCTTTTGTTTCTCTCTTGAGACTCAGCAAATCATGTGATGTTGAAATGGAAGAATTATATTTTATTATCTGGTCACACAAAACTCCTCAGTGAGGATTTTAATTTCCAGATGAGTGATAGAGTTACAGACCATCTTCAAAAATATTCCTAATTATACCTGTACCCCACATGCAAGATACCTACAGTGTCACAGTCATACAGAGGAGTTAAAATATTTCAGCTGAAGGGGTAAATGTGGAACATTTATGTCATTAACATTAAATGTCTTTGTGTTTCTTCCTACTTCCTTATGTAAATGAAATTTATGTAATCGCAACCTTATTCTGTCCATTTTTATCTGTCTATGCTTTTTGATTATTTCTAAGGCAGGAAGATGTTACAAGTCAGGAAAGGTGAGTTTTATGACAGAGTCAAGCAGAAAGACAGGGGAAAAAAAAGAAAAGAAACAACTATAATGTCACATTGTAATTTATCAAAAGTCAGAGAATCCAGAAAGGAGAGCATAGGTATAAGTTATGTACTGGACAGCAAAATTTTAATTTGGAAATTCATTGTTTAGTTCACAATAGATGGAAATCCATGAGAAATTAGGCTTTATATTATACTTTTGGATTATTGTCTTGAATTACTTTGAACTTTTAAGAAAAGTACATAATAAAAAGCTCATGAGCTTTAGTTAGAGAAGTAAAAGTGTCAAAAAAGCTGCGTCTACTATTTTGGTTTTGTCTGTATGTTATAACCAATAAGTTTTAATACTACATCAGTGCTCATTTGGGTCTTCAATTTTGTTTACAAAAAATGTTTGAGGCTTGCTTGGATCTAGAGGTCTAGGATTAGATTATCTTTTCCACAGTTGAATGATCTTACAGAAGTTGGCAATATATTCATATACTCTTTATTAACTTGATTTGAACAGTACCGGAGAAAACAGTGGTAAAAAGAATTTGAGCACACTGACTTCTCTAAGTAGTACTGAATCTGTGCTTCACCAATATGAGACAATGAGATAAAAAATACCACAGAGCACACATCTCAAGTCTGTATCAGCAAAATGCGGATATGTGATCTCTTAGAAATTTAGATTTTGGCATATCCACAGTGATGTGAAACTAATTACACTCCTCCCCTTGAGAAAGACTGTGAAGCTCACCACCCACTGACACAACATCGTCCCAGTAGAAGCTTCCAGAGAGACCCAGAGTATTCAGTGTTGTACATCTGACAGCACTGATGATCTGAAACTCTATCACATTCATAGTTCCATGGCTAGTTCACTCCCTGTGCATTGGGAAGTCTTTTTCTAAATCACCATTCTGCCTAATTAGGACTTTAAACGTCCTTATTACTTCTCACAACAATTTGAAGAAATGCTGGAGGGAAGATATTTTTGGTCTGTCACACTCAAGATTTTAATGAAGGTTTTGTCTATTTCCTTTCTATAGATAATACAATTCTAGGAAGGGAGCTATGAAGTTAACTGTAGGATGGAAGATTCCCACCAGAATATTCAACTATTTGGTACAAAAGAAACTATGACATTTGTCTAGCTCCACATTACTGACCAAAAAATGTAACTGCCACTTTGGGTCATCTGAGCAAGACATATGCTAACCACAGGACTCAGATTTCACCTTCAAATTTCCATTCACAAGGAAGAGGGCAGGAAAGTTATTGCCTGGTTTCTTTTCCCTACCTAGCATTAAAAAACATCACAAGTTCATGTAGCCTTTTGCTTTGCATGTATTTAATTTACTAGCCCCAAGCCAGGACATACCAGCCATCCTGTCCCAAAATACTCTGGGATTTTTAGCTTAAACACAGCTTTTGACAGAAGCTTGCTTTTATTTAGGTGATCTGGGACATAGGTGGATAAAGGGTAGATTGATCCAAGTCCTGTGGAAAGATTTCTCAAATAAACACGCTTGAGTAAAAGTTGTAATAATATCAATAATAATTTAAACATTGTGTAAGCATAGGTTGTGTTGTTTCTTTTTTTTTTTTCCTCTCTGCTAGAAAGCACAGAGCTTACCCCTTGTCTTAGATATCTCATCTCCAAAGAGAATTCATTCACTAACGCTCATAAATTTTGGCTTACCTTTCGATAACACAGTTCCTGGGGTTTGGATTGCTTCACTCTCTCCCTGCATTTACAAATACTTTTCTCATGCTGCAAGTAGTCCTACTGAAAATCTTTGTATAGGAAGCATGAACACTTAATAGAAGGCCACAAATTCTGGTTGGTGGCTTAAGAGGCAGACTAGAATGTGTACATCCTACATACTCAAATTGAAATAGTTCTCAACAGGTTGACTGAGGAAACATAGGGAAAACATACTGGAAAAGTATCTTGAATTTAGGTCATGTGAACCCTAGCTTAATCGTTGAATATACTCTTTCCTTGTTTTTCACTGTCAGACTATTATATTCTGATCCATCTGATCAAGAAATGATATATATAAATATCACAGAATACATAAAGCCTTCCAGCACTCCTCATCAGGACTGCCAAAACAGCTTGCTTCTCCAGACCTGCTGCAGACTGCACAAGATGATGGTGTATCTGCCTTTCACACCAGCTGTAGTTGACTGCTCAGCTCCTGCAGTAGGGCCCAGGTGCTAAAAAGGGGAAGAACTCATCTTTTTGTCAGTGCCGAGAAAACTACAACAGAGCCTATGCTTTCTCACTACTGTGAGTCTTGAAAGCCTCATAGCTTGTAAGGTAGCTTTAAGTGATAAATGTAACATTAATCATGAAGTACCCTGCTCGTTCTTGTCAGTAACTCTGATGTTGTTTTTTACCTTATAGTTTGTGCATCTTTTTTTATTCTACAGGAGGTCCTTATGTTACTTTCCTACCTTGAACAGTTTTGAAAACTTCAGTTTGAGAGTTCTCCTCTAATGGCATTCTTTCAAATTCTGTTATTGATGATCTAAAATGTTTAAATGATGGATACTGTAGCATCTCAGCATGCAGATAAAAAAAGAAAGTAACTTTAAAGTTATTTATAGTATCAATAAAGTGTTAACTTAGAGGGCTGATTTAAGGGAATTAAGTCTTTCTAATGGCAAGGAAATAAAGGGAAGGAAAAGGGGTTTGTATTCTACTATTAAAAATTGTCAGAATTTTTTTTTTCATTGTCTTCAGTGAATTTCTTTTCTGCTAATAACTGTTGGTATTGATGCCTACAAACTTAGGAATACAGTGTGTCATCCTGTGTCCAAATGAAAAATGTTTATTGTATTTCCCCTTCTACATACTTCCCAATCATTTTCAATTACAGTTATAGCTGTTGCTATTTATTAATATGTGCACATTTACTTTTTTTTTTTTCCTATTTACAAGTTCTTCTACATTTATAGAATAGTTCAACATAGCTGCAAAGTTATAACTGATGAAGACAAAAGAAATATACATTAAAATGTGACAGGTACTGTGTGTAGCATAGAGAACCAAAAATAAGTATTTGAATTTTCCAGCTATAAATCTTTCTCTTCTGCTTCCCCAAGTCTCTCTTTTGAGACAACTATGTAACTATAATTGTTTAGTGTATATATTGCAATAGCCAAGAATAACACTACAGTAGAGGCTCTAATTGCATCAGAATAATGGATTTTTTTTTAGAATGAAGCTACTTTGATAATTATGTCAAAATAACATGGGAGCACCGAAACTTTTGTAAAAATGTTTCTTTTTTATTTTTATTTATTTTTTTTATTTTTATCACCTTTCACTGTAAAATATCATTACTGTTTCTGAAAGGTTAACCAGCTTTGATATATTACTTGCTTTTGTGCAGAATGAATTCCTAAGGCAAACAGAGATTAAACCTTTAGAAATACAGTTCTGGAGAATGTACTGCTCCCTCATCATTTTCTAGGTTTTGAAATTCCAGACTGTTTTGGGTGTACTATCTGGGACAAGGTAGTTGATTGATATTTTGTACTTTTCAAAAGCATTTACCATTTTGTCAAAAGAAACAAACAAACCCACAAACATTAATATCTAGACCTTAGATTTATCATTATCTAGCAGTGTTTTAATTCTTAAATAAGTTAGTCTACATCTACATTAAAATGTAACTTTGCACAACATGAGTAGATAAAAATGATGTGCTGTGGTTTCATGCATTCACATGTAGTCTGGGGTTCATTTCAGATTGAGTAGCTGTACTTTTCATGGTGCTCAGAGTTTTGCAGGAACAGGTACCTCAAACTTTGCCTCCCTTTGCAAGAGTCACTCTAGGAAAACCCTCTCTACCTGTTTTGTCTCACATTCAGAAAATAGTCACACATACCTGAGCACATCAAAATTGATGCCATCACCTGCCTATCACTTCATGATATTTCTGAGTAATTCTATGGTGCCCGAAGCTCAGTTCTTTTGGGTTGGATCAATGCACTCTGACTGCACTGCACTTTGAAGGAAGGACAGTAGACATAAAAGTGCAATGGCCATACAGGGAGTTAATGTGTATGATCTGGTTCCTATTCTCCTGCACCTCCTTATTTATTATTTTTTTCAGGAGGGTTGGGAGAGGTAGGAAAGTATTAAAAAGTTGAACAAGTTATCCTAATCTACTCTGACCTCATACTTCTTACACATGTGCTGCATCAAACTGCCCAGGCATTTGGTCTTTGGGTTCTCAAACAATGGAGAGGCTGTTTGTGAGATGCACATTCATCTACACCCACCAGCTGCAAGTATGTCCCATACAAGGAAAACTGCTCCCTCATCATATAAGCCTTGGTGAATCCATGAGGTAGATTTATGGACATTCTAGAAGGCTCTTCCCGAAGGTCCCATGATATCTCTGTCTTCTTCAATTCTTGCTTTGGACCAGATGTAGAAATGGGTACAATTTTCCCAAAGAAGGGAGAGGAGCATTCATAATAGCTGGGTGAACTTCTGCATGGAGGGAGATGTGACACAGTTTTATTGCTTCATAGAGGCAGGAGGCTTTTCCCTTACTCTTCTTACACCCAACTTCACCAAGACATTAATGATGTTCAGACCCTAGCAGGGGAGAATCTCAGCTTTCAAGACAGTAAAGAACTTCCTTTTTCTTCTTTCAGAGGAAATTATTTCTGTTAAGGGCTTAAATTTTTGACTGAAACATTGTATTTAGATAGGAAATACGTCTTTGTTGTCTCCTGTCCTCCAGTATTTCTTGGTTTAGTGACATTAAACAGGGTAGTTAGTCCCACTTTGTATTAACTGGCCAAAAAGCACAGCAAGTAAGAACATTCCATGACAGAATATAAAGCTGAGGTATTTTCTGACATAAAGCGATAAGGATTTCACTTCAGAAAAGACAAACAGTTATCCAATGTACTACCAATGGATAACACCAGAAATTCTACCTGGAAACACTACTTTCAGCAAGCTATAAAATTTTGAGGCTAAATTTCTAAAGAATCTTATAATCGTAAATGAACTGCTTGCAAAAAAAAGGAAAAGAAATTCACCACTTCTTTGTGCATGCTTTTTTGAGTCTTTTACAAGGCTCACATGTTCTTTGGAGACTATACCTTCTTGTATCTTCTTAACATGGAAGCAGAAAACCAAACTAAATTCTACCTGATTAGAACAGCGACAGCAAAATATAACTTTATTAAGAGCTACAACTTTAAGGCAAAAACACACAGAGAAGTTCCAGTATGCTTTATAATTTCTGAGCACTAAATTCTTGATTTATGATGTTGGTATTGTATATAAAAGTTTAATCACAAAATACATTTGGTTCCCAAATCTTTGTTAGAGTTGATTAATCTCTCAGGATGTTCAGTAATGTATTTCTTGAGCAGAGCTGCCTAAAAGGCCAAAGACATGGGAGTCAAAAGTTCTCTTCATCCAATGGGTTCAGACCCTGATGTTACAAGTAATCACTTCTCCTAAGAGGTTGTACTTATGAAAGTAGATGAGAAAACCTCTTGGGTTACCATTTTTATCACTCTTCATTTCAGACTTCTGCCCCCAATACATTTTCAACAAATTTGTCTATTCCCAGATAACTCTAAGCATAATAATTCTTAAAAGAATCCAAAGAAATAAATCAGAAACAAACACATAATCGTGAGATATTTGCCCACAGTCAGAACATTAGGCATACAAGCAGCAATATGCACTTGGACCTCACAAAGGGACAAATATTGAATGTAACTCTAAAATGGAGTGATATTTTTCTGAGTTTTTATATTCTTATAGATTTTAGACTTCACTTTACCCATAATAGCAGAAGTATACCTCAGCTGTTTATGTACTTCAAGTTACGTAACCTTTGTCTGAGTCAGCAATGAAGGGCATATGATTTTTTTTAAAAGATATACATGAACAGTTATTTATTTTATGAAATCTTCTGAGTTTCCTATCAGCCTTATCAGCCCTGCTCTTGGAATTTACAAATATGTGACAGGCAATTGAGTACTACACATCCAAAAACATAGTCAGAAGGCCTTCAGTCCTAAAAAAGGTAAACAATATACCAGTAAAAAATGCAAGGTTTATGATACAAGAATCAGATAATTAGAGATCTGCATACTGCAGAAATTTGAGAGATTAACATATTTGACAAAGGATCTGAATTCAAAAAAGCACAAAGAAGAAACCACTATCAAAATAATTATAACATCAACTGTGACTCAGAACTTTTGAAAATACACAGCATAAACAGCAAGAAACATGCATCTGTGACCCTTATACTTGTTTTTTATAAATGTTTTGTCTATTTTTTTTTTAAGAGTATCAATTTACAGTGAAGGACATGGAGACAGAAGATGTCAGAAGTTTCTGCTTCAACAAAGAAGCAAACAGAAAATTAATCAAAAATCCTGTTTGAATTGTCTTAAATACATGCCATGGTCTGTTACTATAGCAGTCATTCGTCTTTGTGTCATTCAGCAAAGCAAATATGAGGGGAATCAGGTATTCACGTTAGTAACAACAGTGATATGGTCACGTAGGCGTTCAGTATAGAATGGGTAAATTTATTTTGAGTACTCTATCAAAAACACAAGTGTAGATTAAAAATAGTATCAAAATATGGTCAAACGGAGGAAAGGGTTTTACTGTATTTTTCCATATTTCTTTCTAACACAGAACTGAAAAAAAGAACTGTTAGAATTTTGAATTTTTTTAATTTTGAAATGATTAAAAAGAACCAAACAACTTGAATTTATATTAATGAAAATTTAAACGTGTTCTGTAACATCAAGATCGAAATATAGAAAAGATTTCTGTATGTGTGAGTATTTTCAGATAAAAGGAAACAAAGGGGTTTTTTTCCACACATTTTTCTAGCTTTTTCTTGGTTTTGTGTTGGGACAGGAGAGGGGGCAGAGTGTTCCTTAATTAGGGGTTTTCTTAAAGTATTTCACTGAAAAAAAATGAGGATTTAAATTTTTATTTGGGCTATTTCAGCATTTTTATGGTAGTTGGAGCATTTGCGTATTTTCTGCTCTAGCTCCAAACAAAACTACAGTTGAGAAAGTAATTTTCAGCAGCTGAGAGGTATTTACATCATTTGATTGCAGCCATGTATATTTTCCTTTTTTTTTTTTTTTTTTTAAATTAAATTCCAGACAGAAATGCACTGGCATTATTACACTGCCTACTGCAGATAAGCAGGGCTTTGATCCTCACTGATCCTAAAAATCTGGTATTCTATGGCATCAGTAGCAGAACAACTACCACCTTGTTGCAACACCTGTGAATGGCACAAAACATGCACAACTGATTCTGCCTCTTATGGACAGGGAAAAATGACCAAATCTCAAGGCAATTCTATCACAGTGATTCCAGGAGCAAAGCACTTGAAGTAGATGTCTCATCAGACAACCAGAATCCTTCATTTTCTTTACTTTATCAGCAAATCATGTAATGTATGAATGTTTCATAGTGTCTTAAAGCTTTCCTTGCCTTTTAACATGCTTTGTGCTCCTTGACAGTGCTTTTGCTGGGTACTAGCACTGAATGATGTGTGAATACTAATACTAAAACTTTGATTTCATACCTTGGCCAGCTTCAGGCAGCCTTTATGTCATTATATAACAGGACAGATTCCCACTGATGTAGACCTCGGTGTATCTAAAATATTTCCTTAGCGCGGCTTGAATTTAAATTTTGGACTTATCCTTAAGTCAATTAGGAAGTAGTTTCTCTTTTGGTTTACTGCACCTTTGTATTTTACTATTAGAGCTGAAAAAGCAGAGAGGGAACACAATATTTAAGAAATGACACTTTCCTTTTATTTTTAAATTGGTTTTATTTTGTGGCTTTTGATCCAGGTTTTATTTATTTATTTATGTATTTATTTTAAGTAGTGGGACCAGTTTTCTAGGTGGCCAAAAGCATAATTCCCCAGGGCTGACTGAAAATTCATAAGACTTTATCAAACACTTATATGTCTGCTTTTTAGGAACACATAACTAATTTTCCTTAGAAGAGCATCTGTGAGTTATGGTTAGTGTCAGCTTGGTGTTTTTTTTTGTTTTGTTTTGTTTGTTTGTTTGTTTGATTAATAAAGGCTAGTAAAGTCTGATCTTTTTGGTTTCTCCCTCTCTCCCTCTTTCTCCCTCTCTCTCTTTTTCTTACTATGTTTTTAATTTTTTAGTTTTCAATTAGTAGCAAAGAATAGTAGCAGCTGCACTGTTTTCATGGTATATCGCCTGCTAGCTATTGGGGTCACCCTCTTTCAAGACGATCACATCCAACTGCTGTTATTCTTTTCAGTGGTAAGATGTATGTCTCTGTGAAAAAACATATGATCTCAGCTTCATAATTCTAGTGCTCATACTGATATAAAGAATGGCACTGATGGTTCAGTCAAACCAGAATGCGTGCCTCGCCTGGCTTTAGTGACCAACGGAAACCTCACCTAATCTTTGCAAACAATCATGTGAATTGGTTGAGACTGCTGAGAGAAACCAAGGGTTGGTATTAGATTAAATATCGATCCCAAAGTAGTATGATGTGCTTCTGTTTTAATAGCAGCACTAACAGTGCTCTGCTCTTACTGCTGCTCTTCTAGCAGCTTGCTGGTGCAGTGCTCCATACACACACCTTTACCCTCATTACAGACTGACTATTCCATACTTATTTTGGGTTTTAGAGCATCTACTGCAGTTTTTATGCCCTAAAATATTTAAATAATATTAAAACTATATCTTTACAGGAACATCTCTACGGTAATGCTGAAAAAAAGATGGCACTGATCTACGTTTTTTTATTACTATTGAAGAGTACTAAGAAAACCTTTCTAGCATTTAGTACATTGAACACCATAATACAAGCCTGAGACTGTGTTCATAACACATCGCTCAATTGTCACTGTCTTTGAAAACAAAGAAAATTAATGTCACAGATACAAATCTGCATAATGTGTGAAAGTTAATGCCTGAGTTTCCTGTACGCTACTGAAAACGGCACACATACGCAACATTAAAGTAATATGTTTGCCTCCAAGTCCCCAGGTGCCCTGCAGTGCTCTCAGTTAAAGAAGTCAGGGTTGGATATTTAAATTCCAATGGCTAAGGGAAAATATAGAAAACCAACAAAAACTTCAAAGCCCACAGAGGGCAGTAAGAAGTAGGTTTCTGCAGACTGTCTGAAAAACAAAACAAAACAAAACAAAAACATTGATTACAGAAAAGAACATGTCTGAGGGGATTGTAGCCAACAAATCTGAAGCAGTAGAAATATGGAGCCAAAGTAAAAACTCATTCTATATTCTTCCTAGGTTAGTTTATAAAGTTACTTTCATTTCACATTAATAAGAAATAAACATGAAACCTGTTTGGAATTCAGCTATATTTTGAGTTGTTTCAAATAATATAGTTTCTTTATAAGGGAAGAATTAGAATTCTCCACTGGGCTAAATTTGCATTTTCATCAGTGTGTTTTCTATGTCACACTGGCATGATGAACCCTCTCTGCTTCGCTTGGCCGAGGAAAATACGTGGTCTGTCACATTTCCTCTTCTTCAGTAAAAACTGCTGCTCAGTTTGCCACATACAAAGAATGACTTGTCTGCAGCAGAATGGCTGTTAGTCATGGTGGGGAAGTAAAAAAAAAACAACAACAACAAAAAGAGGATACTAGAAAGATAATGGATTTGTAAAAGGATGGATATCCAAGGATTTTAAACCACTCATGCCCATTGGCCATTTTTTTCTGGAGAATATGGTAGAAGAGCCCCTGAGATGGCAAATAGAATGGTTACTCAGTGGTAAAAATATCAGTAATTAAGAATCATACTGTGTAGTTAAACTCTTCTTTATAAATCTTCTAAAAGTCTCTAGGAAGATAACTGTGTGTTCGGGACTTACATGGGAGATTGAATTTTGACCGTTGTGAATTCCAGAACAGAGAACGTTATTTATACTATACCTCCAAAGGCCTTTGCCAGTCATACTTAACGACTATCAATAAAGTGGAAATTTTTATGTAACATTCTGGTTTATCAAATGTAGAGAGGTTTTTTGGTGCATTGCCCTTAAATTCTAAACAGCACAGCAGTGCACACAGCAGAGTTGCTACCTCTATAATATATGATCCATCTTGAGGATCACATACTATAATTCGCAGCAAGTGAATCAAAGATATTATCTAGCCCAGCATGTTGCCACTGGCAGTGGCAGGAGGAGATGCTATTTGCATGTAGAACATGAGCCTATATATTCTGCACTCTGTTCAGCTAGTGCTGTCCCAGAGTCTTGGATCCCATGGCAGGAAGATGCACCCCAACCTCTTCAATTCCTGTTCATGAATTAGCTATGATTCTTTCTAATTTATTTTAAAACCTGCTGATTAGGTGTGTTTCCCAGTCCTCTCGGAGGTAACACTTTTCAGGTGACTATTATCCTCTTTGCTTAGAGAAAGGGGTGCAAGGTTTTTTCTTTCATCCACTTTACTCCTGTAATTTCCACTGAGTTTCCCCAAGTAGAATGGAATTTGGTGAATAATTCTTCTTATCCATGAATTACCTACTGCTCTCATGATTTTTTTTTTAACCTCAGACACATGCTCTCTTGTGCCTTTCTCTCCAAGATGAAGATCCCAACCTTTTGATTTTTCTCCTTGCAAGGTAGTTGCTCTGTTGCTTTGCTGTGGCTTCCTGGCTTTGTTTTCAAGGTTGCATAAAGCAGCCAAGTGCCACCCACAGTCTTGATGAAGTCTAACACTTCACTGCTTTTTTTTCTCTACTGCTACATGCTGAATCGACAACTTTAGACAATGGTCAACATTGACTCCAGGAGTTCTTTAATGAATTGTACCTACCAACACTAAGTTCACCCTCATATAAGCATCTTTACTAAAACATTTAAATTATATGTCTCAAAAATATTTTTCCTCTATTTTTTATAGTACACAATCGAAGAAAAAAAAATCTTATATACTTGACTATACTAATTTACCTGCAACAATAAGTTTGAGAAGTGGGAGTACTGCACTGTATGTTTGAGTTACATGGGGAGAAGGCAAAGAGAATTTGAATGCTGATCTCAGGGAGAAGAGTGAAAATAACAAAGGGAAAACTGAGAGGACTGAGGTGAAATGATGTGAGCCAGGACTGGCCTCTGGCATATCATTTTCTCAGATCATCAGCAAAATGGAACTGTAGGAGATACATTTGAAAAACAAGGATTTTACTAGAGCATTCACAAGTAGGAAGTTGAAAGATTTGCAAAGTGCTGTGCTATTCAAGGATACAAAAGATGTATATACCGCATGCAGAGGAATTGTTCCTCTTCTAGCTGTCTCACAGGGGCACAGCAGCATAGTGGATACTGGAGTCTTTGCTGCTGTGTTGGAACAAAATGCAACTCTACAAATATTTCTGCTGAGCAAAATCGGAAGAACAGCATCCTGCTTCAGATGGGTGTCTGCCTCTAAGAAATTCATAGTTCACTGTTTGACACAGCAGATGCTGACACCTCTTACTTGCTCTTGAACAATTTGCAGCTGGGCTGATGACGATGTCATTTGAATACTGAACTTATAGGAACTTATCCTAGGGTTTTTATTTTTTCAATGATTTCATGCAACTTGCAGTGGCAGTTGATGATGGCTTGGGTAAGAAAATTCCATATATGCCCATCTCCCTTGTAAAAGCATTTAGATTTGACAAGTTCTTAAAGACAGAAAAAGATATGGGAATGATGAGGATGACAATGCAGAATTCAAAAAGAAAATCTCTTTTCTTCACTGTTATATTAACAAACACACTCAATCCCATGATGGTTATTCTTCTGCCCTCCCCAGACAATAATGGAGTTCCAAGCTGGATGTTACTCTCCTGAGATTCAGGACATCTTTTGGTCTCTGAACTTCCAGAGCTGTCTAGCAGTAAAGGCACAAACTATTCTGGGAAATTCTCCAGAGACTGCCTACTGCTCCCGCAGAGCTCCAGCTGCAGCCAGAAATGTGTTAGTCCTCTGCTCTCCCAGATCTAAGACTGCACTTAAAAAACTGCCTTTTCTATTTCCCCTGCTGTCTGTTTCACTATCAATAGCTCCAGGCTAAAGAATTACATAATATCCATAGTGTTTTCATCACTTTAAACAGTTACGTGTGCTGCTTAGCTTAAAATGTCCTACAGTATGTAGTGTGAAAGCTGCAGTTAGACAGGGACTAAAGAATAAAACACGCATCTCATTGCTGAATGAGAACACAGAATGGAGAGACAATTAGTAAATGCAATTCATTCCAGTTTTAATACTATGATCTTCATGACGTCATCTTTTCTTTCTTAAAGTACTGCAGCAGAGTTGCCTATGTAATCTTGTCTAATAATCCACGCCACTGTATGTCAGTCTGCGTGGAAGATTGCTTCCTTGCTCAGCCTGTATTTGACGCTACTGATGGGTAATATTTCCTTTCCCAATTAAGCTCGTCCACATGTACCTGAGCTTTTTCTTTTTGCAGTGGTTTATTTCAAGGCTGTGTGAGAGTTCTCGGAAATACTTCAGAATAAGACGAACTCCTAGTGGAGAGAAATAAATTACAGTTTTTAACATGGAAATCTTGACTGTACGCACGTATGTCATCACTTGATGACATGATGATGAGCGGATGATGCACAATAGTCTTTCCTGAGTGAAAGCATCTTCAGTTCCAATATTGTAGAGAGTTTTTGTGAAGCAGCAGTTTTCTGCATGTAAACAACCAACCAACCAAAAAGGCAGAATTCAGCAAAATTCGGAACTCTTGTTGGAGTGTTATAGTTTTAGGCTTTATAGTATGTTTATAAATGTAAAACAATGTGGTCTTGTGCTTATCCTCTCTGGTCTTGAGGCAGGCAGGGAGTGCAAGTGCAGCAGCTCAAGCACATCGGGTGCTCCCATTCACAAACATTCGGAGGGCTTTCAATCTCTAACAGTCGTATGTAGCTTTGAGGTTCGAAACACAGTGATGTGCGAGTGCGCCGACGACTTTTAGCATATATATCTCCCAGTATTAAAAAATAAATAATCATTAAAAAAAAAAAAAAAAAGCAACAAACAACCACACATAAGGGGCGGCCACGTTCTCCCCGGGCTGCTCCGCGTTTCACTACAGAGCTAGAGTGAGCCGGAGCCCCATTCATAAAACCGAGCGGGATGGAGAACCAGAGAAACGCGGCGGGAAAACGGACGAGACCGACCCGACGTCCGCAGCCCCCGCCCGGAAGCCTCCGTTCTGAGGCGGCGGAACCCCACGCGCCGCGGGGGCGTCCCACACCGCGAGGTGGGGGGGGGAGGGGGTCCCACGCCATCGGCACGCCGCCCTCCTCCCCGGCGACGTGGCCGCCTCTGCCTCTTTAAGTTCCAGCTGTTCTCTTTATTTTTAGCTCATCCTCTTGGTAGCATCCAGCTCTGCCCCCTATTTCTCCGCGGCTCTCCCCCCCCCCCCCCCCCTTCTCGTTCCCCCCCCCTCCTCCCCCTCTCGGTGGTAGGTTCCGCGAGGAGACGGCTCGGGGACTGAGCATGTCCGAACGCGCTCGGCAGCGGCCGCCGCGCCGGAGCTGCGCTCGCTCGCTGCGGGCCGTGTGAAGGGGACAGCGCGCTTCCGCCCGCAAGTAAGTTGGCTGCGGGGCGGGGGACGGGGAAAGGCGGCCGGGTCTGCCCGGTCCGCCCCGCGTGGGGTCGGTCGCGGCGGGCCCGGGCTCTGTGGAGGTGAGATCTCGCTGTTCGGTTTCGTGCCGGGTCGGTTTGGATGCTGCGTGTCCCCGATCCCGGCGGAGGAGAAGTTCCCGTGTGGGTGCTGACGGAGCGCTGATTCGTTCCCTCTGCTCCCGAGCCGTGGCGGCTGCTGGCGCTCGGGGCACGGCTGTCCTTGCACGCTGCTTTGGGTTTGATGGCATGCTCCCAGGGACGAAGCTGAGAGTGAGCCTAACGGTCCGCAGGCTGAGCCTCGTCACTATTTAGATGCGTTTTAAAGTAGTTAAGAAGACCCACAACCTGCCGTCACGGTGCTCGCTGTTCTAATAATTAGTGTTACTGCGATGTAGGCGAGGAGGCTGCTGCGTGATTGTTTCTGTTGCTCTTCCCCTCTGCCCAACGAAGCAAAATAAACAATCCCAAGGCAGTCCCTCGTGACAGTAAGATGGGATCTGATGTGTGGAAGCCAGTCGGTATGCACGGCTGGGACCTGACTTGTGCACGAATAATCCGCTGTCCTGTCAGTTCCATTTTTATGAGTATGCAGTAATGGGGGAGAAACTGAATTCTTGAGTAGGTGCCTTTTGCCTGCTGCACAAGACCGTCAGAGAATGCAGCAGGAAAGAACACCGTGTGTTACCGATGCTGATGACAGAGGGAAAAATAAAGAGGGGAATTTTTGTATGATGCCATTGTTTTTCTTGTGATTAGGTTTGAGCTGCAGTAATAATGGTAGGCAGTTTAAAAACAAAATTGTTCAAAATGTTAGTAGCCTTCAAAGTCTCTGCTTAAAAAAAATGACTTATGTTCATGGAGCAATAATTTGTTTAATAGGTAGCAACTGTATTACATTTACTGTTCTTTTGTCACAGTACTTCTCACTGTGGCTCTAGAACTCAAAGATTTATAGATTATTTCAATATCCTAAACAGGTAGGTACTTTCTGGTAGTCAAAGCATATGCAGATAGAATGTGTGCACAGTTTTAAATTATACTCTTTGGTACAATGTCTTTAGAGCCTCAGATGATTGTTCATATCTTGTCCAGGCTTGAGCCCAACTAATGGAGAATAAAAAATTTTTAGGGTGGTAGTGGGGTTACATATTAAGTGTTGGAAAAAGTCAAGTTAGCAGCTGCAGTGTTTGCATGTAGCTGTTTTTCCCTTCAGGCAGTAAAAGAATGATCTTTTTTCTCTATGGTTGTTTCCCCCCCCCCCCCCCCCCCCCGTAAAAGCTTTTATTTCTCCATTATTCATTTAATCTAAGGATGTATCTTGCTGTTTGTTGTTTTTTTTTTTTTTTCTTTTCATAATAAAGTGTGTCATCTCACCTTACAGGTATTGATATGTATTTATCCCCCTAGGACTCTGGGGAGTAACTGAACTGTGGAAAGAAATGTTGAAATGCTTTTTTTTTGTTTCTTTTTAAAGAAACAAAAAACCCAACAACCGAAAAAAACAAAAACCAAAAATCCCTATTAATAATGCCTTAGGAAGTTCCATGGGCTCTTGAGTTACTTGGTTACTCTTGAAGGCTCGTAGCTGGAGGCAGTAGTCTAGAATTATCAGCATTACCTGTCAGCTCTTAATTCCTGCAAAGGTCTCTTAACTTCCTTTTTGTGATGAGCTACCATAATTTCTTTCTGCTTCATCCCGTAACGAGCTACTGTCGTTCCTTAAGTTACTACAGTGAAAATATTCAATTAAGCATTTTGCTGGAGTGCACATGGGAGGTGACAACCTTGCAGAAGCAAACAATTAGCGCTAACAAGCATGGTTCAGTGTTGGGTTAGCGCGAGTTGCTGCATGTTCGTGAATGGATTGAATTAGAAATGGATGAATTAGAATGGATTGAATTGAAACTTCTTAATACAGCTATGTACTACAATATAGGATGGTTCCCTGGTCGACTGCAGCAGACACCCTTTGAGGTACTGTGCCCTTCTTTGGTGTGTGAATATTGAACATCGGCGCAGGAGTAGTTCTGGTCAGGAAAAGAACTGTGTTTGCTGGAACTCTTGAAGAAGACCAATGAAAAAGGCATCACCATCTTCAGCTCATCAGTGTTGATTTGTGCCACGAGCAGATTCTCACGTGGTGCACTGCAGCAGTGAGCTGTAAATTATGTTTTTATTCTAGCATCTGTTCCTACCAGCTTAAGTGTAGAGATGGAGAAGATATCTCCTTGATATCTCAGAAAATGTTATGGATGTGTCAAGCAGTTTCTGTCCGTGACAGAAAGTTATCGTACCTTAAGGTCACAATCTTTCAGATTGCGCAGAGGAAGGTCTCTGTCACCGAGTGAGCTTATCTATGGCTGCAGCAGTACAATTAGCAAGTTTCACCTGTATGCCAGGTTCCTCTCTGTATCTCAAAGAGATCTTGGCCTCCTGATCCCACTTTTACATTGCTCTAGCAAAGCAGATATAGGAATTTTATTTATTTATTTATTTATCTATTTTGATACCTGTTAAAGGAGGATTTGGAAAGGAAGAAAAAGTTAGGGGAAAAAAAGGCAAAGAGGAAGGGAAAATATATAAACCTGTGTTAATCTTCCACAGCTTTTGAACTGAGAACAAACTGGAGATTTGGTTCCTTAACTCTTAAGTGACAGGAGGGGAAAGGACCATTCAGCTTCACTTTATTATTCCTCAGGAATAGGTCTCAAATGTAAAAGATACTTTTTTATTTTATTGAGAAATCACATGAGGAGAAGGGAGGCTGGAGACAGGAGCAAAGGGAAGAGAGGACAGCTACCTACAAGCTTGATATATGTTCTGACTGAGTTCCTAGTGGCTGTGACCACAGATTGTAAAAACAATGGTACCTTTTCTGGGGGCTGTGTATTGTCCATGAAGTCCCAGAATGACAACATGGAAAGAAAGGATTCTGTGCAGAAGGATATGAAGATATACCCTCCACTTTATTTTCTTTTTGCTGGTTCCAGTTGCTTTCAGGCCTCAATTGGTAAGACTATGCCAACGTACATTTCTGGTAAGCTTATTCTGGGAGGTATTTTTGTTCCTTATGGTGAGTGTTTTGCTCTTCGAAAAGCTTTGGAAGCCTGTTTGACTGATGGTTTTCTTTAAAAGAGTTGAAATTAAAATCTGTGTAGGAGCAATAGAAATCTCCCAGCAGCAGCCATAGGCATTATGAAACAGAGTGACATTTGTGGCGACTTCCTGAGGAAAGTTAGTGCCCTGGCAGGAGCGAGAGAACATAAAGTGATCTTTAATAGTGAAGTAGGTGCAAATTTTTTTAAGACTTTGCTAATAAATCTATCTGACCAAAAGTGAAAGATGAATGAAAAGAGGGAATTCTGAACACTATGCAAAGCATTATTTTCTTTCTTAATAAATCATTGTGATGCGTAGCCCTGATCATGTGCTGCGTATTCAGTTGTTGAATAACTGTAGCAATAATAAGCAATCCCTTTAAGATCATCTCTAATGTCCTTTCATCAGTCTGAATAGCTTTCTAAGTTGCTTATACAAGCTCAAAGTGGAACTGCTTGCTTAAGCAAAACTTTCTTTGGCACTGATAGAGATTTCCTGAAGTAGGAACTTCTTGTTTAGTATTGATTGATTGATTGTTTTCTGTAGAAACTGCAAATATGTTGTTTTTCAAATACTGTTGTCTACTTGCTACGAGTAAGACCTAAGTACCACACCTCTTTTTGTTCTGGTTTTGCTGAGTATTTTGGAAAAGCAGAAGATAAGATGCTAGTCTGTACAAGGACTTGAACTGAAGTAGTTAGCAAAGGAAGAAGTTTTTATCAGAGAATCGTAGAATCCTTAAGAATTGGAAGGGACCTCTGAGGGCCATCTAGTCCAACTCCTCTGCAATGAACAGGGACACCACAGCTAGATCAGTTTGCCTAAGGCCTCATTGAGCCTCAACTTGAAGGTCTCCACGGATAAAGTAGGGATGTAGTTTATGCAATATTTCAGATTTGGGGCACTACACATTGTCATAGCGGGGTCATTGGCGCAGCTTAAGCTACGTGAACAAAATCAAGACTTACTTTGTGGAAGGCAGTAACCTTTTTGGTGTGTGAATGAAAGTGTCAGTCACAGAAGATCCCTTGTATTGTACATATGTTGTTCAGTAATCAGTGGCCAAAGAGTGGCTGCTTGGGTCAGGCTGGGATATATCGTGTTCAGCGCTGTGGCAGCACAGTTGACATCTTTGCAGTCGTGCACATGTGATACTTCATACAGAACATTTAAAGCAAATTTGTGGCACTTCTGTATCAAACTCGCAGTACCGCTCTGAAAGACAAAGTGTTACCCATACTAGTATAGATGTAGTTCAGTGGCACTACTTAGACACTTTTGTTTTGAAATGTGGTCTAGCAGCCACCTTTACCGTGCTGCAGGATGGTAGGAACCATACTGTCTGTCTTCAGTAGGTGAATTCATCCATTAAGAACAGTCTGGAAAAAAATGTTAACGCATTCTGTGGCTGCTTGATTTATACGCCTATTCTTGTGCGTATACTTTGAACTTTTTCTCTAGAAATAGGAGGAAAAGAATCTGCAATCTCCTGTGCTTCTTTCTATGAAAAGCTTTTGAGACACATAGACATTGAACAAATTCATAGGTAAAGCATCACTTAAGAATTCCTATGGATAATAAGTTTCCAGAAACTTATATAAAATATGACATGCATGTGGAGATAACACTCTGATAGGCAAACTTTTTTTTCTTAAAATATAACACAACCAGATTCTATGGAGGCATGTTCTAAAATCACAGCAGATACTTTATTAGTTATTTCTTAATCTAACCATTGCTGTAGAAATTCCTAGTAATAAATGATCTTCCTATTTCATAAATAATGCAGAGCAAACTAAAATGTTAGTATTTATAGTCACTTCAGTGAAATTGGATTCACTTTGGAGTTCTTACATTTCCTTTGCAATCTTAAATTATTAATATTGCTATATTTCAGAAATAGATATTTATATACTGTTGATGTAAAAATAATCTGTTCAGTCATCTGAATCTCTTGCAGATCGGTTCCAAGGCATGTTCTGTGTTCAGTTGCACTGGAGGGGCAGGACATCCAAGTTGTTGAAATGTGGGCATGTTCTGAAATTGTAATTGATGTGATGTATCATCCAGCTTCTCAGCTTCTGAGAAGAAAAGATTTAAAAGCTTTTAAATCCCCTTTAGAGAAGGAAACAGTTCATGTCCAGGGCTAAAAACAGCAGTAACAAGGAAAGCAGATATAATAGGAGTCAAAATACATTTGTTTGTTCCACTTTTAATTCTACTTTGGAATCTTATTGTTAATGTCTGAGGATTTTTTCATTTTCTCTCTGGCCATTATGGCTATATTTTTCTTATCCCATTCTCCAGGAGTCAGGCTGAATACTGACTGCACGGAAATATTACTACCAAACGCCTAATGCTAACTCGTCAGTAGTCTAATCTTCTAGATCGAACTTCAAGACCCTTGTGGTACCTTAGATTTGAATATTTTTCAAATAATTTGACTAATTTTAAGTGTGGAGTTGACCAGTGAATAGAAGTCGCAGTCCCAGACATTAATACTATGACCACAGCAAAAAAATTAACCTGTCTTTGCATACATTTTCCATATGCTAGAAGGGAATTGACTGGTCTGTCTGGAACAGATGACTGTGCAACTTTTAAATACAGTGTACCTACAACCGTTTTTATAGCAATAGACTTTTTTATTCTTATGAATTAAACTATTAATTCAAATCTATCAAATTTCAGGCTATGAATATAAGGTTATTTATTTATTTATTTTTACGTGCATCTGCTATAACAGCTGCTTTACATTCTTTCCCAGTGTGACCTCACATTTTCTTTATCCTTAGGATGTCTTGGGTCTGAAGCAGTATCAGTGTTGCTGTGTGGCACTGTGTTGGAGGGTACCTCCAGGCACAGCTTTCCATCAAAACGTTCCCTTGGCCAAATGTCCCCAAGAGCACATATAGCTTTCATCAATGGGTACGCTGCCACATCTAAGAAGACAGTGTCAAGCCGGACTTATCCAGCGTTTGCACATAGCTGCTGGCAAGAGTTATAGAAGGGGTGGCTGAGAAAGGGAAATATTGGGTGTATTGTTTCTGTTCTTACTGTCCATGCAGTGCTGAGTGCAATGTGCCTGCGGTTCAGATAACGTTCTGAGCAAGCATCCTGACTACAGTGGGTCAAAAACTGCTGTCCTTTCAGCTGAGGTTCATGAGAGAGGAAAGGATTTGGATTTTGATCAGGTCAGAACTTGGATGGGCTGCCTGGACAAAATTTTAGGATTGCTTGCTGTGAAAATCAGGACCAGGATGAAATTGTTGGATAGTGGTTGTGTAGTCTGGTTTGTAGGTTGTTGGATAGGATTTGGTGAAGATGAGAATGACATTGGGCAGGTGGACAAATGTGCAGATAAGCAGCTTGTGTCTTGTGACAGAATGCTTTTAGGGAACCTAGAGAAGGAATCCAAAGTTTCTGACCCTTCCTATACTACTGCATTTCGTGGAACCTCATTGTTAAGAGTATTTCACTTCAGTATACTATCTCCTCACATCCCGTTACTTCATCCACTTACGTTGTCGACTTAAGTACCACAAAGGTCAATAATACCAGAGCTGAAGCAGCTGTCCAAAATATGATGGCATTTGAAACAGAATTCCATCTAAGCTGAGTCTGTTTCATGTGTTTATCTATAAAATAAAGGTAGTACTAGCTGCACAGCATAGTATGATGTGAAAAGATGTGTTTATGTTAGTAGTGTGAAATGCTTTTACTCTGTTGTTATGGTCACAGAATCAAAGTACTCTAGGGGTTGGAAGGGACCTCCAGAGATCATTGAGTCCAACCCCCTGCCAAAGCAGCTCCTTAGACCAGGTTGTACACATGGGCATCACCAGGACAGAGAGGGGGAGGATCACTTCTCTCGACCTGCTGGCCATGCTCTTTATAATGTACTCCGGGATACCATTGGAGGATACCACCAGGGCACACTGCTGGCTCATGGCCAACCTGTCCTCCACCTGGGCCCCTTTGTCCCTTTCCACGGAGCTCTTCTTCAGCAGCTCATCCCGCAACCTGTGCCTGTGCATGTGGTTATTCTTCCCTAAGGGGAAGACTCTATACTTGCTCTTGTTAAACCTCAGCTGGTTTCTCATGAATGGTAGCGTGCCCTTTGGGTATGTCAGCCATTCCTCCCAGCTTTGTATTGTCAACAAACTCACTGAGGGTGGACTGTGTCCCCTCATCAAGGTCATTGATGAAGGTGTTGAACAGGACCAGACCCAGCACCACTAGTCACGGGGCTCCAACTGGACTCTGTGCTGCCGATCACAACCCTCTGAGCTCAGCTCATCAGGCAGTTCTCTACCCACCTCACCATCCACTCATCTATTCCACTCTTCTTCAGCTTTGTTTCAAGGATGCTGTGGGAAACAGTGTCATATGCCTTGCTGAAATCAAGATAGACTACGTCTACTGCTCTCCCCTCATCCACCCACCAATGACATCACAGAAGGCCACCAGCTTGGTCAAGCATGACCTCCCCCTGGTGAACACATGCTGACTACTCCTGGTGACTTTCAAAACATCATCACTGGCTGAGCTCATCTCAACTGCTTGGTCAGCAAATACCTTCTCACCTGTTCTGTGGGTGTTAACTAGCCCTGGTGGAGGGGAATTCTGTATGAATGCACAGCTGAAAACGCTAAAAGGATGTTTATTCTGTTTGAGAATGTGTTTAGGGACTAAAAATTTTGTTGTTTTTTTTTTTTTTAATATGTATAAAATCTTGACTTTGTAAAAATAAGTGAGAATATGGAGAATTGATACTTATCACTCCAGTGTCCTCACCAATCTGAGATCAGCTTTCTGAATTTGAATGTCTTTGAAGGGAGAAAAAAGCCTAGTGCTGGTGCGACCTTGGAAAAATGCATCTGTGTAACTGGTGTCACAATCAGAGTGTGGGTAAACAGAAAAGAGATACAAGTAATCTTGTTTTTCGTGAATGTATTATTTTTTCCTTGCACTCCATAAGGGAAATAAGGCTCTAGGCTTCGCAGCTGTGTTGTTCCTTGTCTGCCTGAAGACTAACATGTATGTGCATTGTCTCTACCAGTGCTAGCAAAGGTGAACCTCATGACGGTGGCAGGGGTGGAGTTGTCAGTGTGGAAAAACAGCATGGCCAGAGGGAGCTCCCAGTGTTTGGGGGGGGACTGATGTGGTGATGAGATGTGATCAGAGACAGTGTAACTCTCTGGCTTGACACAAGGAATGTGCTGCAGTGAACACCAAATTGGCTCACCTTAGTTCTGTTACCATCCCCTAATTTTGCACTAAACCAACATTGCAAGTAGGGCTCAAATATAAGAAAAAAGGCTCTCTGTATGTGGAGGTAGAACTCAGCCTGTCTGAAACTTTAAAGAGAAGGTACTACAAATATACACTCCCACTAAGAAATATCAAGTTTGTTTTGCCCAATTTTTAGGGTATTTTATAGAGATGTGTCATAAGTCTAAGGAGGGGATACTGGTGACAGTGGCAGGACCCAGGGGAACAGTGTGGAGCTGCACTGAGAGCGTTCAAGCTGGGTGCTGGGAAGGGCTCTTTAAGGGGGTGGTCAGGCACTGGAACAGGCTCCTCAGGACTGTTTTTTATGGTACCACTACTGACAGTGTTCAAGACACATCTGGACAGTGCTCTCAGAAATACTGTTTGCTTTTTGGTTAATACCTTGTGGAGCCAGGAGTTGAACTGATGATCTGCATGGGTCCCTTCCAGTTGGGGATTGTATGTATCTAACCATAGTAACCATAGCAGAGGCAGAGTATAAATTCATTACTGCCCTTCCTAATAAATGTAATTCCCTTAGTCATTTCTGATACTTTTTGTTTCTCAGAAAAAAAGTTCTGGGAAATGATATGGCAGCAGGCAGTAGGAATGAACTGTGCAAGGGGAGAACTGCGTGTCATCTTATGGGACCTTCTTTTGGGAAACATCAGAGACCAGTGGCTGGAACCCCTGGGCTTTCACCGGTTGAAAGAAATTAAATTTTGAGGAAATCTGGCAGCTGGCATTATTAGGAAGGAAATCATTCCACCTCTGTGAAATGTGCAAAAGATCCCTGTCATACGGTTTAAATTCTTATAGTAAGTACTGATTGCTTTCTACTTTCTAATTCCTGGTTATTGTAATTGTAACTCAAAATGGCAAGAGTGCCTTTCTGTTTTGCTCTCTATCTTATTGAACCCAAGAGGAAGAAAAACAAAAAATAAAACATTCTTAAAATTTTTTATTCCTTTATTCGGTTTCCTTGCTTACGTATTTATGGTGGAGAATTTCTAACAAAAAAGAAAACCCACCAACTTTCATAAGCCTTTTGTAGCTTCAACATGAACATGACTGAAATAATTATGGAACATGAGGTAGAATTTCCTAATATAACTTTAAAATGATAATAGGCATTTTAAATGCCCACAGGAATCCTAAGACCTGAGGTGTTTTTTTTTTTTTTTTTTTTCTGCCATGCCTGGTTTAATAAGTTTGGTTACCTTAGAAAATAATCCTATTTTTATTTTTAAAAATCTCTTATGTTATAATAATCATATTAAAGATCAGTTTTCTTTGTTAGTTTTCCAAAAGAATACCTATACATAAATGTGAAAATCTTCATCATAAAAAGTAAGAGCAGAATTTGATTTTAAATAGCTTCTTATGTCAAGCACAGTAACTTTTTTTTTTTGCCTGAAGATCTGCAAATATTTTCAAGGTGGATTAAATGCTGTTAGCCAAAACAAGCTAGATTTTATGCTGCACAAAGACAGAAGCAGTCATAAGTGTGCTTTAATGCATACATGGTAAAATAATTGTAAAGAATAGTCTGGGAAAAAAATGTAAAGTCAAACTTTCTGATAGGTAAGTTAATATAAATGGTTCCAATCTACAGAAATGCAGATCGGGATTGTGAAGCTGGCAGAAGCAGCTTGTAGTTTTCCAGATGCTCGTACCTGACATTTTATACTGCAGTGCTTACACAGTAGCACGACGCAAATTTCAGTGCATCAAGCATTCAGTTTCCATGCCAGGATTAAATTACTCAAGTTTGTTTGTAGTTCTGGACTGATGCAATTTTAAACCACTAGTGTTTTGTCATGTATCCTTGCTCAGGAAGTTTCTTGTTCCATTTATAATAAAAATTGAATTGTGATGAATTAATGATATGACCAGTTCTGAGCTGCTGTGCATCTGAACCTTTTTTCCTCCTTAAAATACACATAACTGATTAACTTGAATGACAGTCATTATTATCTGCTCTTGGTGCAATGTTATCCCCAAATAAACACCTCTACAGTGTGCAAAGAAAGGTAAAATTTCCTCCAAATAATCCAAATTAAACATCTGCTTCCCCATTTTAGGCAAGAAATGCAGCGTTATATAAAAGCTTCAGTCTATAGCCTTTGAGGATGCTGTTTCTAAACATATAGCTACTGAGCTGTGCAAGAACATTCTTAGGAGTAATATGACAAATGGTCGTCTTCACTAGGAGAATATTAAAGAGTAAGTTTTTTTTACTTATGTTTATTAACTACATTATATACTTTATATGTGGCCTGAGACAATTTCTCTTCACTTAGTGTGGTTCCGCCTCGTCAGAAGGTTGAACACCCATGCTTTAGTCAATTATGAATACAGTTTTAGTATTGCTAATTGGCCACACTGTTTACACTTAAATAAATAAATAAAATTGTTGATGAGAAACGTTTGTGGGACCACTAGGAAAACACTTTAAAAACTACAGTAGTATATAGGACCCACTGATATAAGGGTTGGTTAGAGATGAGCTGCAAGAACAGTGTTTCATTCTGAGTTCAAATGTAGGTGTTATTAAGAGTTTGGGACAGAAGTTAATAGAAATACTGGCTCAATCTGTTATAATGTACTATGATGAAATTTGTGTATCAGCTTGTTTTATGGTTTTTTTTTTTTTTCCCTCCTTACACAAGTCATCTGTATTGGAAGTTCTGGTTCAGATTGATTTCTACTTACTGGTGTTGTTAGAAATCTTTATTGTGAATTTATGGCCTAAATAAATAAATAATAAATAAAGCCATACATAACTACGGTGCTTTTTGTTGGAGCCAGGAACATTTAACTCTTCTCTTGAAGTTGCCTCTGTGGGATCTTGAGTCAAGGATAGAGTCATAGAGATAGGATTTGGTTTCACATTTGAAAGATGATGGGTCTCAATTAAATCCATGAATCAACAGGTGGTTTATGAGGTTATTCCCATGTTTTGGTACTGTGTCAGATACAGTGCCTTGCAAACTGCTTTTAGCCATGTGTGGAGAGTATTTCTACTTCCTGTTAATCAAAGAGACAGTTGAAGTGTGTTTATAATTAATAAAATTAATATACTTTCTTGTTCTCTGCCTTCTGGCTAATTGGTAATGTGGAACTGAGCTGCACTGGACTAGGCATGCATGCTCACAATGGTACTGATCTGTATTATTATTATTTATATTTGATAGCACATAAGAACGACAGCCTTTTTCTGCTGCATCACTGTTGATTTTGTGACTTCTGTGTGATTGGCCATTAACGGCTGTTCACCCCAATGGACAGAATGGATGCAAATCTATTGTGGATCGAACAGTGAGAAGGCAGTGGAAGAAAGTGCTGTCCCTGTGATACAAAACATTTGAGTACTTCAATTGCAGGACTAATATCTTGTATTTGTTCTTCTGTGTGGTAACAAACTGGATGTAGAGAAAAATAGCTGGCATGAATCATAGAATCGTAGAAGGGACCTCAAGGATCATCTAGTTCCAACCCCCCTGACACAGGTTGGGCTGTCAGCCACTAGATCAGGTACTAGATCAGATTGCCCAGCGCCTCACCTGGCCTGGCCTTAAACACCTCTGGGGAGAGGTCATTTGCAGCCTCTCTGGGCAACCTGTTCCAGCACCTGACCTCAGTAAAAAACTTCCCCTTGATATCCAATCTATATCTCCTTTCCTTTAGCTTACAACTGTTCCCTCTTGTCTTACCACTGTTCGTGTAATAAATTGATTTCCACCGTTTATAAACTGCCTGTAAATGTTGGAAGACTGCAGTGAAGTCTCCCTACAACCTTTTTTTCCAGGCTGAGCAAGCCCAGTTCTTTCTGCACAGTCTTCACAGAAGTGCTGCAGTGTTTGGATTATCTTCTTGGCCCTCCTCTGGACCCTCTGCAAAAGCTCCACATCTTTACTGTTTTGGGGGCCCCAGACGTAGACACAGTACTCAAATTGAGTTCTTATACAGTAGCATTTTGTTACTTCTTTCTTTTGCAACTTTCAAGTAGTTTTGATGTGCTGTCAGCAAAATAAACATTATAGAAACAAAGCAAAAAACTTTAGTTGTCTTCCAATCTCTTTCTGCTAAAGTCCTGTTTGTCTTTGAAAAGGAACAATCCTGAAACATTCCAGTACACAGTTCAAATCTTATGGTTGATGACACTGCACACTAGGTGACCTGAAAAAAGCAAGTAGGCTGTAGATCTATTGTGATGCTGCTTCTTACCTCTTTAAGGTATTATTGTTTTCACTTCTATTTATCTGTAATGGGAAAGGCGGAGTTAGCATTGTGGAGACAGTAGCATTTCCAATTCATTGGTTGGAGTCCTTACTCAACGCTCTTAGCATAATCATTTTTATAGATCTGCTCCGTAATGTATCAGCATGGGCCAAATTGTCTTCTGTGATTCAGAACCAGTTCATAGAATCATAGAATCGTAGGGGTTGGGAGGGACCTCAAGAGATCATTGAGTCCAACCCCCCTGCCAAAGCAGATTGCCTATACCACGTAAATAATATGGTGGTAATACTGATGCAAACAACTACTTCTCTTACTTATAAGACTGTAATAGTGGGAGTGAGTTTTCTATATGAATGGAGAGCTCATAAACCTGCAACAACATTATATAAACACCTTCTGACAAGCGTTGAAATTGTATTTTAATTATGTGACAGTGCTCTGCTTTTGTCAGTTCCCAAATGTCGCCAAACAGACTTGCATTTGCAGTGTAATAAAGGCAATTTATGCCCTCATATATTCTGTTTGGAAAGTGATGAGGTTGTCACTTTGGAAAGGAAGCAGTGTCACTGTCACTTCTCTGATGCCTTGAATCGCTTTGCAAGTGCCACTGCTGACTACCACTGGACAAATGCTTGATGTAGACAGTATGAGACTATGTGGACGTTACTGTTAGTGGTCATGGTACATACCTGAAACAGAATAGACAGGAACCTACTTACAAATATACAAAACTTGAACTATACAAAAGATGATGATGAGAAACTAGTGTGGATCTTGCCAGGTGGGAAAACAAGTGCCATTAACTGTAGTTAATGGGATTAAGATTACACTGTTTGTTTTCTCTCAATTATAAGAAAGGGAGTGGAAATTTTATATTAAAAAGAGGCACTAAACAAATGACAGAATCCTGTCAGGCATTTCAGAGGTGAAGATGCATGAAACAGGCAACTCAGATGCCCTCCTGTGTTCAGGCTGTACCTTTCAGGATGATGCTTTTCCCCAGTTCTGTGTGGAGATCACAGCTAAGAAGCGTAATGAGATAAACTGCTGTTGGCTAAAAAAAGAACCTTAGCTTGGTGCTAAGCTTGAGGATGAAGCACATAGAACATCCCCTTCAGACTTCCACATGGAACTGCAGAATTGTGTAAAAACTCATCTCCTGCCTGGCTGATGGGGGCCAGGGGTTTCACATCCTGCAACCTGCAAAAGTTTTGTTCCAGAGTGAAAGAAATCAAGATGAGCTTTCCTAGTTCAGAATGAATGACTAAGGGTTTTTTAAGTTGATATTTAGGGGAAAATGGATACAGGAAACCAGTGATGTCTTCATTCAATTCTGGTCTCAATTCCACACTTTTAACCCTAAAAACTTCTGAAGAGAGGACTGAATGTCCACTGTCATTTTAATAGCACTTGAGCAAACAGCACAGTTATTATTGATATCATTGCGTGTAAGGAGTTGAATATAACAGTAAAAAGCCAAAGACCAATTTATTTTATTTTATTTTTTCATATAGAAATACTACTAATTTCCATATGTCCTGGTTTCAGCTGGGACAGAGTTGATCTTTCCTTCCTCGTGTCTGATATGATGCTATGTTTTGGTTTTAAGAGAAAGCCAGTGTTGATAACATACTGAAGTTTTAGTTGTTGCTGAGCATTGCCATACAGAGCCAAAGATGTTTCCGTTTCTCGTCTTCTTGTACTGCTCTGCCAGCGTGGGGCACAACTTGTCAGAAGGGGACATAATCAGGACAGCTGGCTTAAACTGGCCAGAGGGATATTTCATACCATATGACATGTGAAAAAAAAATCTTGAAAATGCTGCGGAGTTGGCTAGGGGAGCTGTTGCTGCTTGAGGACTGGCTGGGCACTGGTTGGCAGGTGGTGAGCAATTGTGTTGTACATCACTTGTTTTGTATATATCACAGAATCACAGTATTGTAGGGGTTGGAAGGGACTTCTAGAAATCATGGAGTCCAACCCCCTGCCAAAGCAGCTCCCTAGCCCAGGTTGCACAGGTAGGTGTCCAGGCAGGTCTGGAATGTTTCCAGAGGAGACTCCACCACCTCTCTGTGCAGCCTGTGCCAGTGCTCCGTCACTGCACTGTGAAGAAGTTCCCACACACATTTGTGCAGAACTTCCTATGCTTCAGTTTGTGGCCATTTCCCCTCGTCCTATCACCACACACTGCTGAGAAGAGTCCAGCCTCGTCCCTTTGCCTCCTGCTCCTTAGGTATTTATAGACATAGATCAGATCCCCTCTGAGTCTTCTCTTTTCAAGGCTAAACGGACCCAGGTCACTCAGCCTTTCCTCACGGGGGAGGTGCTCCAGGCCCTTTATCATCTTTGTGGCCTTCTGCTGTACTCTTTCCAGGATATTCCTGTCTTTTTTTGTCCTGGGGAGCCCAGAACTGGACACAGTATTCAATATAGGTATATTTAGTTTTCACAACTAACTATTATCCTTTTTTCCTTATCTTTTTTCAGTCTTAGCTTTTATCTCAATCCACGAGTTCTGTTATTTTTTTTTTTCCTCATTCATCCATCCCACTGGGAAGGGGAGTGAGTGAACAGCTGTGTGGTGCTGAACTGCCTGCTGGGTTAAACAACAAACACCATACTAATAATGACTTACAAAAAAATAAATTTAGAACATTAAGAAATAACTAAATACTTCTTAGAAAGAAGGTGAAGAAAAATGTTAATCAACTCCAGCATTCATTAGAAAAATATTAACTGTGTAATTGGCTTTATACAGAAAAGGCATAATTGGATCCAATTTTATTGTTTTTTTCATAGTTGAAATGTCCTATGTGAGAATTTATAAACCTTAAAACTCTGTAAATGAAAGCTCCACTACCGGCAGCAGATGTTTTTTTCTTTTCCCTCTTGTTGATTTTAAGATATTATCAGCGCTCACAGCTACCTATTCCTAAACCCATTTTACAATTGAATTACTTGCCATTTTCATGTCTTCCCATGTGGTTTCTTTGAGATCTGTCTTTCCAATTACCATTTGCTGTCTTTCACTTTAATTTTGCAATGCAAATGTCTTTGGATCCACAACAGTTCATTTCAGTCTCTTCTCTATTTCCATGCAATTTTCAGTCCCAAATAATTTTGAAGATTTTTCTCAAAAAACATGGCTGATAAAATACCGTGAAATTTAAACAGTATTGTCAAGCATCTGGCATTTAGAGTTCAAGCTTTTCTGTAAAATCCAAAGAATTATACTGGTTTTCTTTTTAATTGTTGAATTAAAACTTCACCAGGAATTTTAAGGAGTTGGAGCTTTAAGAAAATATTCAGTATTATGACCTATATTATTTTCAAAGTAAGAGAACTAAAATATTGTAAGCATTCATATTGATAAATCTGAAATGTGTTGGCTTAAAAATATGTAGTGGTTCAAGCTTCTGTCTTATATATAACCTTGTAATTAGCTGGAAAGCAGAGAAATCAAAAGCAATACCACAATGAATGAGTAATATGTTTGTCTAATCTCCTACAGCACTATGCCCAAAGCAGCGCAGAGTCTCCATACTTGTGCTTTTTTTTTGTCCTCACAGATCTTGGGGATGGAATTTTTGGTATTTGAGGGCAGATGAAGTTATTCTGGAATGGAATTCAAAGCAGTCCTTGTTCACAGAATTATAGGATGACTTGGGTTGACTTAAGTATTGTCTACTTCCATCCTTCAGAACTTGTTGCACTTGGTTTTTTAAAATACACAATTCCTGCTGATTTTCAGAAGTTCTAAACGCTTTATTGCTGAAGCAGTAAGGGCTGTGTTTAGGGCACTTGAAAAGCAGATGGAAGGGCGCATGCCAGAGCACAGTGTTCATAAGGCCTAATCTTTTAAGGCTGCATCATTTAATTACTGTATTAGCTAGCTAATAGCTAAATGAGACTTCTGCTCCTCTTTGTCTGCCTTTCAGTATCAGCTTGGGAAATTATTTTCTTGAAATAAGACTTTGCAGATAATCTCTGAGTGTCTAATTTTTCAGTGTAAGTTTGAAAACTGGAACTTCTGTTTTCAGGTTTTATAAGGGACAGCAGAGGCAATCAATTCTATCACTGTATTAAATGTATGTATTATAAAAAAATTAGAAGTGAGGAAATTCATTCTTAGGTGTTTGGCCATGAAAATGGTAGATATTAGATGTATGCTAACAGACTTTAGTATGATAAAGAAGTACGTTAACAGATATTTCTTCAGATATCTTTTACACTGATTTCTGTGAACTATAGAATGTCCTGAGTTGGAAGGGACCCACAAGGATCATTGAGCTGGATTGGAGTCCCAGCTCCACATGAACCACCCTAAATCCAAACCCTTTATCTGAGAGTGCTGTCCAAACGCTCCCTGAGCTCCGGCACTCGGGGCTGTGCCCACTGCCCTGGGCATCCTGTTCCATACCCACTGCCCTCTGGTGCAGACCTTGTCCCTGACCCCCACCCGCCCGTCCTCATTCCCTCGGTCCCTGTCGCTGTCACAGAGCAGAGCTCAGCGCTGCCCCTCCGCTCCCTGTGAGAGCTGCAGCCGCCATCAGGCCTCCGCTCAGCTCCTCTGCTCTGTGCTGGGCAAACCCAGCGGCCTCAGCACACCGTGTACATCTCACCCTCCAGATCCTTCACCTTCTTTGTAGCTCTTTCGGTTGATGTATCCTGCTTTTGAATTTCTCCAGTTCTGTTCTTAAATTTCCTATGTTCCTAACTGTCGATCTTATATTTCTGTTTTGAATGTTCTATAATTCTTACCCAATTACTTCCTTGTCAGCGTGGATCGTATTTTTTCAGCAGGATCTTATTTGTCAGAGTAAACCTGCATGCTGTTTCATTACCGAAGTAGTGAATTTTAATTGGTTTTATAGCGTAATTTCTTCTTGAGTGTGACTTTATGGCATCAGTTTTATGAGTCAAGAGGCTTCCTCCTGTGTACAAATAAGTGCAGTGCTGACCTTATGGCCTTTTGTTAGGAAGTAACAGACACACACACACACACACATTTATTTAATTTCCTGGGAGTTCTGGAGTCTGTTTTTCAGGGAACAAGCGGACATTGATGTCTTTGGTCATGTCTTTTCAAGTTGATCTTTGCAAGTGCTTGGGATGAAGAATGTTTTAGGGGAAGAAGTGTTTAGTACAGCGCAAGGTGTTCATCTCACTGTGTCAGGTATGTGTGGGTCTGATTCTGGCTGCAAGATTTGATGCTGGTGTTACTCTTCGCACTGAGAGCTCTGGAGAAGATATTAACCTGAAATGTTATGTTACACTGGTGCAACTTGTTTAGAAGTTTTGTTCTGTAGTGAGTCTGATTTGACTAGAGGTATGTTAAATGAAGAGGGACTTGTGTTTAGATATAGTCACGTACTCTCAGTGTTCCATGTCCTGTTTGTCGTATCTTGCATTTGACTGTAAGTTAAACATGTTCATCTTCAGTGTATTACCCTCTTTTCTTAGCATTTCTTTCTTTCATAAGATCCAGTTAAAATAAAATACTTTGATCTCGATTTCTTGCAAATTGTTGTTTAATATGAACGTAAAAGGTGTTTTTTGGGTTTAGTTTTAAATTGCAGTTTAATTGTCAGATGAGGTATTGCTACCCTTCCATATGTAAATTATGAAAATAGTTAATTTAGGGTCAGCCTTTTGTGAGCAAATTCTCTCAGTATTTAATATTCTTGTCATACTATAGAGGATCAATCTGTATTATTCTTGGAGGGAGTCATTTCTTCTGCAGTCGTTAGATTAGTCTTGAGACCTTGTTTTCTAATTACCAAAAGAAACCCTGAAGCATAATTTCAGACAGGCGAGGAAAAATGGGAAAAAATGCACAGTCGAGATAAGGCAAAAAAAGTTCCTCAGCAGCATCTTAGAGATGCTTTAATGAGTTGCAGTTTTTCATTTTAGGTTTTATTTTTGTTCATAAGCTATTTAGAAAGAAGAAAAGATAAGGTAGGGCCATTTTTACAGAAGGAATGATCTCTCCTTATCCCTAGCCTTTCCCTGCATGTAGCTGCTACAGAATGCAACAGCGAGGTCATAGGCATGTAGAAGTAAAGAAAAACATAATTATTATAAAGATTAACATTATGAGAGTCAAAATCTGGTACTCTGTAGACTTTGCGTGACCTGTTCTTTTTCATCCTAATTTCATGGGATGTGATTCAGTGTCTTGCTGTGCAGTCTTTCCTTTTTCCAGGGTTTTTCAACTCCCCTTTCATTTTTTTGTTTTTTGTTCATCTGAGAAATAATAATTTCTGGCAGGGATGCCTGCTGGGGGCCTCTGAGAGAAGTTGTGGACCCAGAATGTGCTCCCGCTGCAGTGATTACAGATGGCATGCAGGTACCATTACTTGCCATCTGGGCCATTTTGTCTCTTACAGTTCATCTGTCTTCTGTCTTTCTCTTGTACCTCATCTTTCAAATATGGTAAGTTAAAGTCCAAATGCACTGATGTTTTTTTTTTATTATTATTTTTCCTCCATTTGGTCCATTGGGAACAGGATAGGAAATGTGTTCTGTCACAAACCACAGGACTTCAACAATGCTTGTGTGTGTTCATATTCAGATCTATGAAAGACAGCATTTGAAGCAAAATGGAGTTTCTGGTGGAAGAAAATGCTTGCGGGAGTAACCGCTGCAACGACGAGATGCTGCAGCCGCACTGTGGGGTGGCAGAAGCAGTCTGGGCAGAGTTGCGGTTGTGCTGCAGCTTGCTGTGTTCACTTTGTCCTGAGCCACTCACAGTGAAATTCATCACAAATCTAACTAAACTATGTGCTTGGCTGCATTTAGGCATTTGAAAATGATAATTCTATTCAGTAAATTCACTGCTGGACAAAGGGGTTTACATTCTGTTTCTTATAGGTACAAGTCCACATTAAAATGTATCTTTTCATCCTTTGAATTCACTTTTACCAAAAGTTGAGACACTAAGTGTAGGGTGAATAACCCAAAAGAATAGTATTCACAGAAAATAATGAGGTGGATGGTATATTTTGTTTGGTTTATCTGGGTGGTAAACAGACAACCAGTAAGAAAGAAAGGCTCAACTTTCACAGATAGTCAAGGCTTGCTAATAACTCCAACAGCAGATCCTTCCCCACTGGTGGTCAGCCCTTAAATGGGGTGTGGGAGAGGTGGAGCCAGACTCCACCCCTTCTGGTCACACAGGTGCATTGCCTTCACCTGTGCTCCTGTGGCTGACTCAGTGCTCACCTCAGGTGATCAATCAGTGATTCAGGCTATGATTCAACAGTTCCCATACAATAAGTGATGTATCCAGATAGATGAACTACGATTTCTGTATGCTTTGTTTAGCAATAGTGTAGGCATGTTACCGCAAATTCAGGAAATAGACAGAAAAGCTCTTTCTTAAAGTTACACTGCTGAAGAGAAGGAGCCATTTGTGTTCTCTGGGCATGGGGTTCCTTAGCTATGTCATAGTGATGAACAGAAACTCCAAGTTAATCTGACCTAGTAAGGAGCTTCCAGGGATCGCAAGTTAGCAGATTCATAATCTGACTGTTTGTACACACATGCAGTCACTGACCTTGTTTTTTGTGGATGTGCTTCATCACTATAGCTTTAGAAGAGCCTAGTACGTTTTTCCCATTACCTAAATTGCACAGAAATGGAAAACAGGCCTTTCTGTCATATATTTCCGCACTGTGCCTCAGCTGAAGACTGAGTGCTGTTTTCACATTCTTATGCAATGCTTTTAATCCTGAGTGATCAACGTCCTTTAAGAATTAGAACATCCAGTTATTTCATTGCTCTTGTTTTCATGGCGCACAGTATGCACACACTTGTGCCCCTTAGAAACACCCATTAGAAATAGACTGATTAATAACAAGCTGTATTTGAGGGCTCCCCTGCTGGACCTGTTGTCTTTTTAATACTTTCTATTCTTGTCTTTATTATGCAAAATAAATTGTGCTCCTCATTTAGCTGACTAAGAAAAGATGAACACAGAACTCTTAAATTCTACCTCTTTAAAGTGCTGAATGTTAATTGGATTTCTCCCTAGAAGCTGCCTTGAGAAGCAGTATGACTATAGTATAATTGCTTGAAAACAAAACATCTGCAAGACTGAAGAAACATCAAGTAAGATTGTTTTACAATAAGGTACTTGACGAGAATTAAAATGATTAATTGTTTACATGCCGCAGCAATAATATTTTGCATTGCAATGGCTCGTGTCCTCCATTTTTCTCACAAAAAGCAGAATAGAAGTTGAAGAATATCTGAGAAGTGGGGACACACGAAACTCCTCTTCCTTTGAAGTGCGCTTACACACTTTTTCCTTTCTGATGTTAAGCTGACCAAAAAAAAAAAAGTGACAGCTTAGGTAATACAAATCCCATTTTTTTTTCAAGAAGATAAGGCCAAATTTCACAGACTACATCTTTCTGTATTTTCCTAGACCTAGTTTCATGCCCTGTCAGTCCTGACTGTACTTGTGTCAACAGTGTTACACTCCATCGATGCCGTGATGGTATTTCTGTTACATTTTGTACTAGAAGTTGGATGTCTGGGGGGTTTTTCATATTTCATGCCATTCAGGGACCCTTATCATCGCTGCACTGTGACGGGATGGTGGTAACTGTGGGTACTTGCTCTTCTCCTGGACCTTATCCTTTCATGTGGCCTTTTGACCTTATGATTTGAAAAAATGTTAAAACCAGAAGCGGGTACTTAGTCACAGTACTCTATCCAGAAGCACTGGCTGCAGCCAATTCTCAGCTCTTACAGAGAAGAAATCCATTTACACTCATTTAATTTAACCTTAACTATACCTGAAGCTGGCTGAACAGCAGATGTCTGGCTAACACCTTTATGTGAACAGGTTTTAGTTAATCTTATGCCCATTGTGTTTTATTTTTTTTCCCTCTAGATCCTACACAGCTTGATAGATAGGCTGCATAATTAAAAGGAGGATCATATTTTCCTGTCTAGAGATTTTTGAGGTAGCGTATTGAATTGTCTCAAATGGTGCTTTATTTGCAGATCCACCCACTCCTAAACCAGACTTAAGTCACTGACAGATGATAGTCTCCAGTCTATGTCTGCACCCTTGGTAAAATGAGTACACTTTACATAATCCCAGTGAAATTTCAGGTTTGTGACAACTCCCGGGACGTTACAGAAACTGTGATATTTTTTCACCCTTTATGGACTTCTGCATCTTCCCAAAGAGAAAGTCTGGGTCCTGATGTTTGGGAGAATTTCACCACTGTGAAGGTGTCATGCAGAACGGCATCTCCTGGCACCTTGCTTTTTGAAACGAGCAGACTGATACTCTGCAAAATGCAGCTGAGCAGCTCTGTACCAACTGAAGCGTCTGTCTCCCACTTTCCTGCTGGCTTGGCCACGTGACTCTCACCTTCCTAACAGCAGAGCCCCACTTTGCTGGAAGAGCTCACCAAAGACTTGGATGTGAACCACCAAAAAAGGCATTTTGCATCATGCCTTCAGGTGGTTTAGTCTGTCACTGAATATGTCCTTGCTTGCTGTGGTTGAATGCCAAATGCTGCTGTTTAATTCACGCTGAACAGCATCTTAGTGCACTGAAGGGCGTGGAACTATTTATAAAACTGGGAGCATATCAGTGAATTGAGTTTCAAGATCTGATTTAATGTGGTCTCAAACAGATTTAACAAGAAACTGGAAAACATGCATCTTGCAGACCACCAGCTTTTTAAGACAGCCACCCACCCACTCCAAATTGTTTCTGCTGGAAAATTTACAGTCAGTTCTAATTTGACTTAAAATACTCTGCTGCTGCCTCTCTATTCACAGACAGGCTTTGACTCTGAATGACCCTTTTTCCTTCATGAAATGATTGGATTATATTTTTTTCCCCAAGCTAACTGTAGTGACTATCAGGGTAGTTCAGCTTCTCTAGACACTTCAAATAAATTAAAGTAACAGAAGTTCAGTGGCAGTGATAATTAACCTGCTAATTATATAAGGAACTGGGAAACAGTTTGCGGTGTGTTAAAGTCATGGGTGTTTCCTGGGTGTATCCACTTCCTATTTTGAGGAAGTCAGAAATGGCAGTTAAGGAGAGCCCTGTAGGAGAGAGGTAAGCAAGCAATCACCGTATGAAATAAAAACACAGGGAGTAGAAATTTATTTCTGTTCACTGAACCTGCATGATACAGAATGGAGTTGTTTTTGGTTTTTTTAACCAGTGTTCAGGGCTAAAAAGAGAAGCAAGACATTCTGCTTTCTTCCCTCCTGCTGTTGCTGTAAACACTCACTTCCAGTCACCTCTCCCTAAAACACTTCTGAGTTTTTAGGCATTATCTGAGACGTCATCTCTCTGTTACGTGCTGCCTTCCCCACTGAGAAACTATTACAGCAAAGGCTGCCTACTGTGATGAATGTTGGCTACCCCAGGGCAATGACATCCTTCCTGACTTCACTTCTGGGCTGCTGACTGTGCCTTCCAGGAGACCTACATGAAAGATCTTAATAATAAATTGATTCTCAATTTTTCTACTTATTCTTAGCTAGTGGAATAAATAATACATAAAAAATAGTGAAAAAAAACCCTTAAATGAAAGTAAAGTGGTACGTTTTATTGTTGTGTGCAAAGTAACAGCTACTACAATTCATTTTGCCTACAGGTAAGAAAGAACTGTTTGCAAATAAAGATGAGCAGAAGAAAAACATTTACATATTCTTACCTCTACAGATTGGTGATTTTTCCTGTAGCTTAAAAAAAAAAGGAATTCTTTTAGCATCCGAACTGTGCATGGTAACTTCAGGCTGCTCATCAGTTGAAACTGCTCAAGAGTTCTCATTGATCAGACTTCGATTTCCTGTTGCAGGCAAAACAAACCCCAGAATGCTGTATTTAGATTCTAGGAATATTGTTTTCATGTCTGTTGGTAATTGCAGCAGCAGCGTTAGCATTTCTTTATAAGTTTGGAAATGTTAAGTATATCTAAAGGCATGTTTGTTTCTGATTTAGTTAATGGTTTTTAATTTTTATTCATCTATTTAGTTGTTGCTTTGGCTTTTGTTTTTCCTGCTGTCTTACACTTAGTGACACAAACTCCAGCATCGATTTGTTTCTGATGATAAATATTTGGAAAAATTCACTTTGTGTTGGCTTGGATCTTAAATCCTCTCTTGCACCTGTGATAAAAAGGGTTTCTGTGCTGTGGAGATTTGCTGATGTTTGGTACCAGCAGCTGCCAAAACATACCTTTATCTCTCACCTCAGAAGTCTTAAGACCGATTTCCTTCTCTGATTTTGTCTAGTAAAACACCCAAATTCAAAGCTGCTTCCACATACTTTTTTTTTTTTTTTTTAACATGAGTAATTAAAAAGAGAAATTAATAGAATCATAGAATGGCTTGGGTAGGGCATGGCTGCCACCCACCAGCTCAGGCTGCCCAAGGCCTCATCCATTGTGGCCTTAAATGCCTCCAGGGATTAGGCACCCACAGCTTCTCTGGGCAGCCTGTTCCCGGGCCTCAGCACCCTCTGAGTAGAGAATTTCTTCCTAACATCTAGCTTAAATCTCCCCTCTTTTAGTTTAAAGGCATTCCCCCATGTCTTATCAGTATCAGACTGTGCAAAAAGTTGGTCTGCCACCTTATATATTCCCAAGTTAAACAAGCCCAAACTCCCTAAATCTTTCTTCATAGGCGAGGTCTTCCAGCTCTCTAAGCATCGTCATAGCCTTTTCTGGATCCATTTCAACAGCTCTACATCTTTTTTAAGCTGGGGGCTCCATGCCTGGATGCAGGACTCCAAATGGGGCCACAGGAGAGAAGAGCAGAGGAAAACAGTCACCTCACTGGTCCTGCTGCCAGCCCTCTTTTGATGCGGCCCAGGATACAGTTAACAAATTCAATATTTCTAAAGTGAAGAAGTCTGAATAAATTATGGACTTTAAAATTAAATTATAACTTCCTTTAGTGTCTTTGTATTGAGCAGAACTTTTGTAGTCTTTGCTGTGGTGCTGTGACCTCTTCTGAGAATATGTGTCCACTATGGTTAACCATGAATTCTTTGTTTAAGCAGTAGACAGGCTCAGGTATTTCTAATAAGAAAATAATTTGCTTAATATGTTATTAATAAACCTTTTGGTTTGAGAAGCCTTATGAGCTGTTGATTCCAACAGAATGTATGGTCTGAGAGGGATTATAATAATATTCAGGTTTAACTCATGGTGTCTAGTTTTCTAATTCATTGATGACTAGAATCATTATGAACATTTCTTGTAACTTATTAGCACAAACTTTCACATTAGCAAATCTGTTCTCTCATTTATTATTGTTATTATTTTTAACTACAGACAGTATTTTTGGTAGCTTTCTTTGTTGACTGTGCTGGTGGGGAAACAGAAGTCTATCGGGCCAGGCTGAAGCAGTCACTGTTCTTGCTGTTGTGTGACTTAAATACTGATTGGGAAGAAAATATGATGTGAGTTATCAAAAATACATAGAGAAAAGAACAGTGAGAAATTAAATGCATCATCTGTTTCTTGTGATGCTCAGAGGGCTGCCAGAGAAAGGTAGATACAGGGTGCCAGTTACAGACCTTGACGAACCTGAATCCACTCAGCACTGTACAGGGCCTTTCTTGTAGCTGTCTTTCTAGTCACAGGCACAGTACTTTGTCAAAGGGTGGGGATCTGACTGTCTAGGTCTGACTCTTTTCTAAGTAAACTGAAAGCTAGGACAAGTTCATTAGGAGATGGAAGAGATGTGTCAAAGAAAGCTATGTCTTACATTCTGGGTGATTTTCAGATCTTACCTGAAGCTGTAAAGAGACAGGAAAATAATTTCCATCTGTCATTCTCTAACTTGGTTTATTCCCATCAGCTCTTAGCTTGAGGTCAGCAAAGGTACAAGAACACTGCAGTGGATCGTTTTATTCTGTAAGACTGTGAACATGATGATGGTGCTAAAGCATGCTCCATTCAGACCGCTTGTTCTGGCTTTAATTCTGAAGATCCTTTCAGCCCAAAGATGCCTGACAGACTAGGTATTTTATATTTTTAATTGTTATTCAAGCTTTGAATCATGAACTTGATGTTTGCTCTGAAGTGTATAGGAAGGTGGCTGAAAATATCACAAAGCACGTTATTAAATCCTTTTTGAGAAGCGTGGTGGTGGTGGAAATTGTTGGATCTCCAGAATTTAAAAAAACACAAGACAAAGAGTGATAATCTGTGTAGGACTTGTGAGGAAAAAAACATCTGAGATAGATGAACAGCAAGGTAAATGTTAGCCACTGATGTAGACTATTGAAGGCAAAAGGGAATGTTGAACTAGAATACAGATCCAAGTTTACCTCATGCTAAATAATATATACTTCTTATTTTACATTGTTCTGTGGAGAATGCTGTCTCTAGTTTGGGGCATCCATGTCTTAATAAATGAGGAAAGACAATCTGAAGTCAGGAGAACATGGCCTGTAGGAAAATTCAGATTCTGAGGTGCTATTTAACCTAGAAACGAAACGGGTGGCATGAACAGTGCTCCAGTATGTGAGAATGTTGTTCTGAGAAAAAGGGTAAAGAACTATTCTGTGTATTTACTGGTGAAATAACAAACAGCGATGAGCATTACTTACTGCAAATACTATTATTTTCAGGGAAAGGATTTCAGACATTTAGGATAACATAGCTATATTGCAGACAGTACAACCTCACACATTTGAGTGTTTAAGAATGGGTCAAACAGCCGTAACACTGTTTAGCACAACTTCTGTGGAAGTTGTTAGTTCTGTGGTAACCCTCTCTTAACCCTTTCAGTTTTTGCTGACTTGTTTTGGTGGATCTTCTAAGAATTATTTCTTCTCTGAAAACTGAGATCATTTTGTAACTTGTAACAATTTACCCTGAATCCTGCTCTGCTTGCAAAGCTGAACAGTCTGTTGGTCTTTAGAAATGGAAAGTCACAGTGTGACTTCAGAATGGGAGCAGGGGGAGGGAAATTAATGAAGAATCACCTTGAGGGGCCACAGCCATGTATGGGCTTTTTCTGTTTTGATAAATCCTCCTTGGCCTTGGCTGTGCATGGAAGGATGAATACTGTTTATGGTCTTTGAAATCTTCTGCCAAGAAGTGAATTTACTTACAGAAGTTGAACTGCAACCTTTGACTTAAGGACTGATGAAAAGTTCCTTTACAGATCTTGCCCATATGATTCTAGAGTGACAAAGCCTATAGTCTGTAGTACTTGGATTCCAGCTGAGAACTTTACTGTATAGCCAGCTGTCATCTTCAAAAGTAGCAGAACTGGAAAACACAGCAAAACCTAATGGTAATGTATATAAATGGTGAAAGGGAAACAACGGATCTTATACATTATATCTTGTCATTTTTGTATTCATGGCTTGCACAATATGAGATAGAAAATATTAACGCAGTTAATGGTAGTAGGAATGGCAGTAGGATAACGAAGGTGATTGTGAATGAAAGGAGTGTATTTGTGCCAATAATACAGGAATTAATAGATAGACGTGCCAGCTGATGGGGTGAGACAGTAAATGAACTGAGAAGAAGCAGTGGTAACATACTCGAGAAAATCTGTGTTATACTATGTCTTGGGTTGCATTCCTCTACATACTAATGACTAAGCATAAATAAACTTCACATTGTACTGAATAAATATCATTCTTTTCATTTTCCTTCATTTGAATATCACAGAATTTTATCAAGTGAAAGTGCTCGAGTGATTGTTTGGTTATACATTCTTGTATTCAAATTACTATTTTATATCCTTCTGCCCGGTCAAGTGACATCTTTTCTTTAGTTTTAGATGTAAAGAGTTATGAAACTTCAGTTAAAATGCAAGTCAGTATTGTAGTGTTAGTTTAAAAGTTGAAGCATGAAAATCAGAATCTACCTATTTTTAATTAAAGATAAACCTACTATTGCTATTTTCTGCAGTATCTTTGATAAGGTAGAAAAAAAATGGATCTCCTTTCTGTGATAGTACACTCATGTGTTTGATGTATTCTTCTCTGTCTGCCCAGGTCGTACTCCCTTTAGAATTAGTCCAGCTAACTGCAGCCAAAGGTCATCATCATCCTTCAGAAACTGCTGTTTTCATTTGAGCTGGTTAGAGAATTGGGTCTGTATGATCCTTTTCCCTGTTTCTTGGCAATAGTTGATCACATTTAGCTGACTTCAGTTAATAGTGAGGTGAAAGAGTTTTTCTCTCTCAGTGCATACTCAATTGAACTGAAGTACCCGTGCCTTCCACAGTGTTGAAAAAGAGTACGTGAAAGATAACAGTTCCTTGCTTTGGTCTCAGGAATTGTTTCATCTCTTCATCTCTCTCCCCTGCCTGTGAACCAGTGAACAATTCTTGCAGGCCTCTGCTGCTGTAAAATGTAACTAACAGTGTTATATTTTGTTTTCAACATTAGCAAAAGATACTTAGAAATCTGGTAGTGTCTCAGAGGGTATAAACAGACAGAGGTATGAATGTTTTCTAAACTCTTGATACCAATTTTTGTGTGTGAAATAAATAGTCTAAGGGATTGCTTCCTTTCTGTGCAGATTAAAACCTTCGTTCAGAATACCCTTTAGGACTAGTTTTGCATAAGTAACAAACATTTCATAGAGATTTTAAATGGCCTTTTGTTATCATTTCAGAAGCCACAACTTGGGTGTTAAGTTTGGCTTTTAAGTCTGCTTAAGAAACTGCTTTTCCAGAATTCACAGCTGCTCTACTTGTGCCTGTGCAACCTACGCTGTGAAGTCATCTGTGGTATTAAGGAACTCTGAAGTAAATACTGTTTCTTAAAATTTTTGGAGGGGCAGTTTTTGATCGAAATCATTTAATCTCCCTGGTAGCGCAATGTCATACTCTGTTATATTTGTACAACTAAAGAGACTGCAAACTGAGGGACAGGATTTAAAAGCCACAATGGGCAGGAAGAGTAAGTCTTCATTTGCCTCTAGAGCAAGTCAAGCTATGACTGAACCCAGCAACCTGCCTGCAGGTGTTAGTTTCTTAAGCTTTAAGGGACATCGAGTTCATGATCTTTCCATGTCTATCTGAGACTTTCTTCTTATTTCTGGAGCAGAGAGGGATGGATGAATAACACCATGTTTGTGTCTCATAGCAGGTAAAAATGAGCCATTGCTTCTAGCATTTGTGCCTCAGCAGATTCAGGTTAATCATTAATGCTCACAGACTTCAGATGAGCTTTTGGAAAGTGCTTTTCAGTTGTTTATAATTGATTAAAAACTAAGAAAAATTTTCACAGGCTGTATAACTATTTGAAAGTAAGAAAAAAACATCATAGAATGATAGCATCCTTTCAGTTGGAAGGGACTTTTAATGATCATCTACTTCAAGTCCACTACAATGATATTCACAGCTAGATCAGGTTGCCCAGGGCCTGATTCAGCCTCACCTTGAATATCAGTATGGATGGGGCATCCACAGCTTTCCAGGGCAACTTCTTCCAGAGCCTCACCACTTTCTGAGTAAAAAATTTCCTTGTAATATCTAACCTAAATCTCCCCTGTAGTGTCATGAATAATATTTCATGATTAAATAATGAAATCATTGATTAATGATTGTATAACAATGATTGTTGATTAAATAATGAAATCCTGATCAGTCCAGTTCCTCTCTGTGAAGCTTTTCACAATGCATGCTGTTTTCTGTTCAGAGGCACATTCACTTTTAATTAAAAATAAATAATTGATAATCCAGCGATCGTGCCTAGAGAGGGAGAGACAGTCATGGCATTCCCCTTTCAGATTTCTGAGGAACATAAATTTTAAGATAATGTAGATGATAAAGAGGAATGTCCCACAATCCTGAAATCATAGGAAAGTAAGCTGTGTGTATTACCTTCATGGTTAAGAAGAGCAAAATACCTAGGAGAAATCTTTGCTTGTTTTTATCTGTCTTATTTAAAAATCAGTACATTTCTTTTTCATGCTCACAGATAACATACTAAGAATTTTTTTCTCTCCTACAAGAGTAAGTGAGTGTTTGCCTTGACTTACCTGCAGGAAGAGATGGGGAATAAGTTGTAGAGACTCTGTTGTATAGACTTTGTAGATATTGTAGTTTAAACTGCATGTAGCTATGAGATGAAAAAGATGCAGGTAAGGTATAATACAATGTAGAAAAGGAATAGAAAGGATAACAAGTAGAAATGAAGTGTTTTGTAAGATGTTAGTGATCACGTTGTTATTTTAAAGAATGAAAGATGGGGGTTTATAAACAAAGGATAAAAGAAAAATTATCTGATGAGGTCAGCTGAATCATCACTGAGAAGCAGAGTAAACTAGTAATTCCTTTTTGTTGTCTTTGTCTTAAGACCAGAAATATTTAACTTCATTTTGGAAGAAGAAAACATCTGTCATGGGAGCTGTATGATTCAAGTGGAAACCATACAGCAGTCATACTTTAATTAATTTGTGAAGAAAACTGGAAATGTAATCTTGTTAATTTAATCTTCTTACAAATGTAATCTTTACAAACAATAGTATTAGATCTTTGGCAACTATATGATTGCTGTAGCAGACTCATGACAGATGAAATAATCACCAAATATATACCAATAATTTATATACATCTAGAATATATTCTCTTCAGATATCAGAAGAAACGTGCTAGTTAAAAAAAAAAAAAACAAAAAACAAAGCAACAAAGCAAGACAACAAAACAAACAGAATTAATACTTCTGAATGATTATGATGTTGGCTGCCCTTGTGATTTACAGTAGGCAAGATGAATTCTTGAACTCTTTATACTGAATTGACCTTTCTTCATGAACAGAAAGCAGTTGGGTCCATTCCAAAATGTGAAAATTACTGTAGAAGATTTCATTTACATTTTATATAAATTAGCCTTTAGATTAGAAACTGTTTTTTGTTTCTGTCCATTTGAATAAGGATTTCATTTTGTTGGCTCATTTATTTTAATTTATCATTTAGTGGCATAAGGAGATACTAAGGAGTTAACTCCCGAAGCTGCCAAATAGAAACTTTATTTGTTTGAATGCTAGGGCATGTTTTCTTGAAGTGTTAGGGTAAGAGCACAAAACATCAAATAAATGAAACCAAAAAAAGCCAGACCTTATAGTGAATTCATGCCTTTTGTGTTTGGTCGAAGTTTGATGAAATTATTTCTTGTCATTTTGATGTGATTAGTTGTGCAGTAAAGGCTGAGTAAGTGATCTGAGACAGAGATTCATAGACCTTAAGGCCGGAAGTAATGAATCTCACTCTTTGTATCCACAGAGCACTACATTTCTACTGGGTAATCCTGTACGTTCCCAGTGTCTTTTACTAGATACAGCTGGTGTTTTTTGAAGGATAGCTTTTGAGAAGCTGTCATAATCCTACATAAGTATCCTATTATACTGCAAATGGCTACTTGCTGTTAAAAGACATTTCTCACATTGCTTTATTCCTTAGAGCAGCTTAGACTCTTAGATTAAAATAGTTTCGTAAGTGTCAAAGAGGGCAGGCATCTGCTGGAGATGGCTCCTTTGAAGACAAGAGTACATGGAAAAAACAACTACAGAAATGTTGTGCTGTGTTTGTAGGTGTTTTTTTTTTTTTTCCATACTTTTTAATATCTCTACTGTTGTTGGTAAGTTAATCAGAATAGGTTTTTCAAAGTGCCAGCAAAGAACTATTTGTAAGGTGCGGTACTTAAGCTTAGTGTACTCTTGAGATGTGTTGAATCCTAAGGGTGCGTGGTTTTGATCTTTGGCATTAGGTGTAATTACGCAAAAAGTTTGTGTGCGGGAATACAGATTAGTAAAATAAATACTTTAGTGAGGAATTTAACTGAGGACAGGAAAGTTTTTGGGTTATATTGTCGTCTTTCCAATGGAACTATCAACACAAAGGCATTGTATTTGTTAAATATTGTATGGGCACTTGGATACGTACATGCTTGCAATGTTTATACTGTTAAAGAGCCTCCAGTTCTTTTACATTGTTGGTAACTTTATGTTTAGCTGAGGCAGTAGTTGTTGCACAGTCTGAATTAATGTTTTGTTTAACGTATTTGGTGATGGTAGCAGTTGTGTTTTCCAAATTGCAGATAATTATGTGTTAAGGAAAAGAAAGATTAAGCTTCCGTCAGTGTTTCCACTAAGTGCTAGCATGTCCAGCATCTTGCTCTTCCAGTAAAGGGAGGATGCTTCAGTTACTCAGTGATTTTATACCTGTTGGTTTTCTTCAATTGCTTGTCCTATTTTTGAGAAACTTCAGTACCTTATGTCATCACTAAACATTGGTATATCCTAGACGAACCAGAAGGCAGTGAAGCCCTTCAGTTAAAGTTACAAACATAAAAGCAGTCCTACTTTCTAATATAAGGTGCCTAATATGTAATAAATACTTGTCTGTGGTGCTTTTTTGTGGAAATATAAATCATCGGACAATGACTGAATAAATGGGATAAAAATGTTAAGTTTCACTGAAGTTCTTGGAATTGTAAGTGACTGTCGTTTTGTCAGATGGGACTTGGAGACTCGTAGGTATTGACCTAGATACTACTGAAAATTAAATTAAAGAATCTGGACTTTGCTGCTTACAGAAAAGAAACCCTTGACTAAGATCTTCGTAACACACAGATTTAGGGTTTATGTTGTATAAGCAGCTACGTAAATGTCTTGAATGTGTGCACTGTGGCAGACGATGAGCTGCAGTGGCAGACGATGAGCTGCAGTCCTTAATCTCAGACACATTCAATCTATGAGTTGTATATCTCACATGCTAACTTGGATCCTCTATAGGGAAGTGGAGCGTGATTTCCCAAGGCGTGCAGGGAAGGCACATGTCCCAAATCCATTGATTTTCTGAGTTGGCTACTTGTTTTTCTTAAAGGCTTTTGAAATTCCCAATCAAGTCAACTATGGGAATAAAAATGTTCTGTAGGCTGGTAATACTTCTGCCACTAGCCCAGCTGTAGGGCTGTGAGTCTGGAACGAGAGATCACAGAAGGGAAGAGGGAGCTTCCCTTCATCTCTTGCAGCTGTACAAGTGAAGGAGCCACACCAAGAAGAAATAAAACAAAAAAAACAGGCAGTGCTTTAGGAGCAGTTGATAAAGTGAGACAAAAATGTCACTACCCTAATCTGTAATGAAATAGAGTGCTTTTAAAATATCGCTTCCTCACATGGAGGTAACAGGGCATTTTACAGGATGTCATTTTATCTGGAGTGACACAGAGATATGAAGTCCCCCTAAGCATCGTACAAATTTAGGACAGAGTTTGTAGCCAAAAATCCTCCTATCAGTCAAGATAAAGAAATCACAGCTCCTTTCTGATTAACAAAACATTTGTCTTTAGAGTTCACATTTACATTAAAAAATCAGTCGATGGGTACAGGACATGGGCAAGGCAGGAGGAGGGGGTGCAATCTGTGTATAGGAGCTCGAAGAGAAAACCAAAGATGAAGGATACGTATGGTGGAAGTGGGGGCAGGCTGCTTGGAATAATATGAGATGTACAGGAACAGTAGCAGTGCAGTCAGAATAGTCAGAGCTCAGCAGGAATTGGAACTAGCAAAGGTTAAGGACAAGAAGAAAGGTTTCTGTAAGAACATCAGCAGCAGAAGGGAAGGCAAAGAGGACATGGACCCATTGCTCAGTGCGGCCATGTGGTAAAAAAAACTGTAGCACTCAGTGCTTTTTGTGCATTAGATTTCATTGCTGAACCTTGTCCTCAGGCTTTCTGGATCCCTTGGCCTTATAGAAGAGTCTGTGGGAGGGAAGGAGTATCTTTGGGGATACTGTGTGTCTGTAAGTCAGAGCTAGGGAACTCACTTGGATGTCCAATGGGACCAGATGGGATGTTGTCCAGAATGTTGGAGGTAGTGGCTGTCGTTACTCAACCCTGCTGAGCCCTCACCTGGAGTACTGCGTTCAGTTTTGGACCCCTTGCTACAAGAAAGACATTGAGGCCCTGGAGTGAGTTCAGAGAAGAACAGCGAAGCTACGAGGGGTCTGGAGCACAGGTCTTAATGGGAAGCGACTGAGGGTACTGGGTTTGTTCAGTCTGGAGAAGAGGAGGCTCTCTACAACTGACTGAAGGGAGGTTGTGGTGAGGTGGAAGTCATCCTCTGCTCCTGTGTAACTAGTGGGTGGACTGGATGGAATGGCCTTCAGTTGATCCTGGGAAGATTCAGGTTGTACGTTAGGAAGTACTACTCCCTGAGAGAGTGGTCAGGTGCTGGCACAGGCTGCCCAGGGAGGTGGTGGAATCACTGTCCCTGGAGATGTTTAAGGAACGTGTAGATGTTGTACTGAGGGAAATGGGTTAGTGGGAAATATTGGTGATAGGTGGACAGTTGGTCTGGATGATCTTGTAGGCCTTCCCAACCTTGGTGATTCTGTGGTTCTAAGAGGCTGTTCTCTTGCCTTGGAAAGTCATGGTGGCTGAGAGAGGCTCTTGACTGGAAAACAGAAGATGTTCGGCTAGCAACTGGTGTGCCCCTCTGGGTTCAGTACTGAGACCAAAACCTTTTGGTGTCTTCATTAACGCTACCAGCAAGAGAACAGAGTGAATCGGCAGTTTTTGTGGACAGTGTGCTGAAGGGAACTTCTGCTACTTGGGAACCTGACCAGATTGGAGAAATAGACTGGCAGGAACCTTGCACAATTCAGCAAAAGCAAATACAAGGTCTTGCGCACGGGATGGAATAACCCTCTGTAACAGGACAGTCTGCGAACTTAGGAAGCAGTGCTGCTGGAAGGGACCTGAGTGTCCTTGTGAACAGCAATTTGAGCACAAGCCAACAGGGTGCCCTTACAGAAAAGAAGGTCATCTGCATCCCTCAGCTGTGTGAGTAAGGGTTCAGCCAGAAGGTTAGGGAAATGATCCTTCCTCACTATCACATGTACAAGACTGACTGTGCTGTACTGTGGTCAGTCTTGGGCTCTCCAGTGATGTCAGAATGTCAACATATGGGGACCAAACACAGTGACCTGGGGCTGTAGCACTTGGCATACAAGGTGAGGCTGGAGAGCTGGATCATCTCACCTTAAGAAGAGATGGTGAAGAGGATACCTTAGGGCCATGAGTAAATATCTGAGTGGTGGATATAAAAAAGATGGATCCAGAATTTTCACAGTGAAAGAGGCAGTGAACATGAAATTGAAGATTTTCATTAGGTATTAGGAAAAATGTTTATAAAATCTTGATGGTGAAGTACTGGGATTGTCCATGGAGGTGTCTGGGACTCAGCTGACAATATCCCTGAGCAACCTGATTTGATCACATTTGACTTAAGCTGAAGGCTGGACTAGGCATTTTCTTCCAACAGAAATTACTGTATTGTAAAAATACTGTATATGTAAAAATTCTGTAATATTTTCATTTTTTTACTAGAAGTGTTTTTCAGATAGGGTTTCTTGAGGTCACTGGGTCTCAGTAGACCCACTCCAGGATATTTTTTAATTCATATTAATGGTTTATTTCTGGAAAAATATTAATTTACTAAGGTAGTCACTGAAGAAACCGAACACCAAATTGGAACTTAGATGTAAATTTGTATGTCTGTATTTAGACCAGCCATTTATGGTGATCTTGTTTACTTGCATTAAGGCACCTGAATTTCATTCAGTTAGCTGAATTCTCCATTCAGAGGCAGGGGCTTTAGTATATTGCTCTTCCATGTGTCAGTGTACCTAAATCTTGTGCTCAGTAACTGCCTTTACAGTCAGGCTTGAACCCTAACAGTAGGAGTTGTTCTTATGTTTCTTAACCTTTACCCTTTGTTTATTTATTTATTTATTGGTTAACCTTTACATTGAATTTGTTTTGATAACCTATCTATATATTTCTGTAAAATTGACAGGTATTCTCTGAGGCTGCACTGGTGGTATTTACTATTGTAATTATTGTTCAGGATTTTAAAATCAAGGTCTTGAGTTGCTTGGTCTAAAAATTTTTTTTTTTTTTTTAATCCAGATCAACAGAAACAGCTTGTGCAGAGCAGTGAATTTATAAATGTGAATCAAGCTCTCCCTTGCATCATGTTTGGCACTAAGAGGTCAGTTCTTTGTTACGCTTTTAATCTCCAAAACAGTACTGTGGTGGATGTGATTCTGTTCTCAAAATTCATCTGTTCTAAGTGTACCTCTGTACAAAATACATGAGCTGGATATATTACTCTTTCTATTATTTTGATTGTTTTTTCTTTGCTGTACAGATCTTATCCACTTTAATTGGCAGTTATGTGGTATAAAGGCCATGTAGCAGACAAGCAAGCCATGTCATTATGGGTCGCAGCAAGACTGCCAAGCAAAACACAGTGCTTGTGCTGGAGGATATCCCTCCTGTTCTCCAGTATAGAAAATAACACCAGGGCCTCTAAGTATGGGTTTAAGGTACATTGTTTTCTGCCAATTTAGGGAGTCTATATGGAATACAAGATAAACATCCATCTCTCATTCTACATGATGTAGTCATACCCCAAATGTCTAAGAAATCAACATTTCTTAATCTGTGCGCTATGAGTGCTCCTTTTAAGCCCCAGGTGGTGTAGTTCTGCTCCTTTATCTGTAAGCAGACAGTGTGGCCTTGCTTCTAGCTGCTGCACAAGCTGTTGTGCAGTGGCATGCTGAACCATCTTTTCAGGTATCAGCTTTTGTACCTATGGGTCTTTCACAATGGAGTCCAATTTCTCCATAGAATGAAGATACTTTAGGCCATTTCTCCTCTGTGTGAACTCCCTGATTTTTAATGTTGTTGGAAGGCTTTTAGGTTTTTCATATAAGCTTATCTGAATCTCTGCTAGTGAAGGACTTCAATGCGTTTGCCTCTGTAACATGGCAGCCTAGTGCAGCATGGCAGCCCTGTGCAGTGTCGGAGTACCTTATACCTTTCATAGTTACAGAAAGGGTAAGCTATTTCTGTAATTTCTGTTGGAAAGAGGAGAGGCTGGCTTGCCTAAGAAGGAGCATGTATGAATTAGCACATTCTGTGCCTGCAGGAGTCAAAGGTGGCAAATAATATCAAAGTGGAACTTGGTTTTCTGAAACATCAGCTTCCACAGCAGCATCAGTGAGAGCTGCAGCTGTGCCGGAGTCAGGGTGTAGCCAGGAGCTGCTGGGACCTCTGGTCCCTTGTGCTTCTGTTAAGCGTGGGTACTGCTGTCCCATGAGGCAACAAACACGACCTGCTGTTTTGTGTCTGTTTGACTTCTGGTTCTGAGCTTTATTAACTTGAATATGATATGCAAATAGAATATTTTTTCAGGGTAACCTCAGGAAAGGGAAGCTCGATCTTGTTTTGGAGTAAATTCTGTTTATGTTGCTTTGGCAGTGTGATGCGTTTAAGATAAGGGTTGCTGAGGGTATGTTAATAGAACTGTAAACTTGCCATTTGAGGATTTCTGCTTTAAACTGATTGGCAGTGCAGAGTATTAAAACTCAAATTAACCAAGACTTTATGCTAAGTGAAAAAGATTACATTGTAGTTCAGTTGTGTTAGTTATTTTTGCCACTGTTTAACATTAACCTGGAAGAATTTCTGGGCTGATTTAATCTTTTTTTACCTCTCAGGATTGTCTCTTTTCTCGGTTGCCTTGAAATTTAATTATCTATCTCTTTTTTCTCTGAGATTGAATCCTGATTACTGTGGAAATGAAAATTCCTCTCATGGAATGACATAGAAAACGCAAAATTACATTTTATGTCTTCAAAGAAGAGTCTTTTATGACAAAAGTTATATCTGGGGAACAGAAGTTCTCTGTCTGTCCACTATCCAATGTTCTGCCATTTCTTTACCCAGATGGGAGTGAAAGAGGCAGAGCAGACCTTCTTAAAAGTAGGCTTCTATGTGCAAACTGGGAAATAGCAGTATTCTTGAAACTGGTATCGTATTTTTATTAGGCAGTGATCAAATAGCTGTCAAAAATGTTGCTCTGAGTTCTGAAGTACCTTTTGACTGTATTTTTCCTAAATGATTGTTAATTGTGAAAAGGAAAGTCTTGTGTTATTACTGATAACATTTTAAATTTGTAAGCTCCTGCAAGTAGGCTTCCCAAAATTACTGGGAGTTTTTGAAAGTCTTAGTCTGATATGTTAATATTCTTCCTAAAGGGAAAGTGTATTTCCTTGGAAATGTCATTAGAAAAAAAGCAATTTTTCTGTAGCAAAAAAATGATTGAAGATTTATTTTGTTCTGAATTTTTTTTCAATTAGTTCTAGTAATACACTGCCAGTTATAATTGCTGCAAAACATTTAACAAAGTCACAGCACTCTGAATCAAGGACTGTATATCTCTTGCCACCACTCTGTTAAAAACTCAGGTGTACACTGGCTCAGGTCCTTTCTTATTTTTACCTTTCTTATTATTTTACATACTACTTCATATTTAGTTGATGATCCTTGTTGAGCTGACTGAATAATGAGGTTAATAAAGGAAAGTGTGTTATCAGAGCAACTTTGACAAAATTTACATGATGGAGATATTTCTCAGCTGCTTTGTAAGAAGCTGTTGTCAATGTGAATCGATGCTGCTAACAAAAAGGTGAATTCCTCTTGATTTAATTTGTGAGCTGATCCCAAGCTTCCAAATGCAGAACTGTTGTGTTTTTCCTGTATCATCTTATATTCTGCTCTCATCTTTTTCTCTATTGTGCTAATTTTTTTCCAATTAATTATATCTACAGTAGACACCAGCATGGAAATAGCAGAGGTCAGTAAGCATACCAGTGAGTTTCTGATGTGATGTATTATTCATGTTGTGTACTCAGCTCAGTCGTGCAAGAGCAATTGCTGATACCACTGTCTTCCTGTGGAAAGGAAACATATGTAAATGGCTGTAGGAAAGGGATTTTTATTTTGTAGGATCTTTATGTGTGGCAGAATCGGAATTTGCTCTGCAAAGAGGTGCGTATCAGGCCCCAAATTTAGCACAGCCTCAGGATTTGCAGCAGACTCTAGCTGGCTGCCTACTTAACTGTGGTTTTCAGGGATGTTCCTACCTATGGTTGTACATATTCTTCAGTTTGGAAGCTTTACATTGTAAAAATCAACTAATTTTACCACCCTTTGAAACTGTTTCTCCTCCTCCATGACATACATGGTTCACTTTTCCTTCTCTGACTTAGATCACTGTGCTTCAAAAGTTGGTTTAATCCATAGTGCTGAAATGTTTGGTCTCTAAGTGAGTTTAGCTGACTGAAGGAAGCACTTGTGAGAACAGGTGATGAGGGTGTTTACATAAGCACACTGCAGTTCCATTGCTGGAGCTGCATCCATTTTTCCTTTATTTGAGGGACTTACTATATGGCATATGTTTTAATTGGGTTCGTGGTAAAGGATACTACCATGGTACCATGAAGTGCACAGACTACCACTGATATCTCTGATTAACCAGAAGTTAGCTTGCATATCCAAGTCTGATGTCTCTTGCCACTACTGTTTGGCATCTCCTTCCCCCTGCACTGGTTTGAAGCCCAAGAAAGGTCACAGAACTCAGAATGGAGCTGGAGCCCACAGGATCTGTTGTCAGCAATTAGACTGTTGAGGGCTAGTGTTACCAGATTTAAATCAAGCTGTTTTGGTGGAAAAATAGAACACCTGAAATGCTGATGATGCATCAGCACCCATTCTATGAGGAAAGACTGAGGGAGCTGGAGTTGTTCAGACTCGAGAAGAGAAAGCTCTGTGGAGGTCTTGTTGCAGTAAAGATGGAGAGGGACCCTTTATCAGGGATAGGACAAGGAGTGACAACTTTAAACCATAAGGGTGTACGTTTACATTAGACATAAGAAAGAAATTCTTTACTCAGAGGGTGGTGAGGCACTGTCATGGGCTGCTTGGAGAAGCTGTGGATGCCCCATCCCTGGAGGTGTTCAGGGTCAGGTTCGGGGAACCCATGGAAAATGTGTAGTGAAAGGTGACCTTGCCCATGGCTGAGGGCTGAATGATCTTTAAGGTCCCTTTGAATCCCAAACATTCTGTGATTATGATTCAGTGAAAATTGTAGTAAATAATGTGACTAGTTGAGAGGGAGGATGAAGAGATGAAAAGATGAAGAGACTGTCAGTTGCTGACTCCATGTTCTTCTATGTGGTTTTCTGATTAGAAAGTCTAGGAATTGATGTTTGATAGCTCTGGATGTGATAAGAGTCCACTCTTTTCAAGATAATAAAAAATCATTTCTCCTTTGCCCTTGGCTAATTATTCTGTCCTCTTCAGAGATGACCTGCAGCACATCTATGTTTACATATGATTTCTAAATTTCTCTTTTTTTTTTTTTTTTAAATAGGCATTAGCCCTGGATCATTCCTGTGTCAATTCTGATGCCTCTGCCTGTTTCCAAACCATGGCCAGTGGATGGCCAGTAAATGCTGTCCACTGCTAGACAGAGTGTGGCTCAAAGAGTGTGTGTTAAACACAACCCTTTTCTTTGGGCTTTTTAAGTGTACAGAAATAATAATCTAATTTGGCCTAAATTCACAGGATGCTCATTGCATCCGTTCTTTTAAATTGGAAGGGATGGTACTTGGGTAAAGCTGTAACATGCTTTGTTTCTTCTGCTCTATTATGGAATTAACTTTGTTACTGCCAAAAGTTGTTACGGTAGTGGATTGCAAAATAATGTCTACTGACATGGATGCTCTTTATGTTTACTACTGTTTCCCAAATAGGAGCTTCCAGTGTTTTCCACTGTTTTATTGCTTTGAGACCTAGAGGATCAGTAATGCAAAATGATAAAGCAGCTGTGGGACTTAGTTTCTAATTTAACTGGCACAGACACAGTCTAGTATACAGATGTATATAGGGCAACAGAATGTGAGGCATCCTATATTGACTTTGTTTTCAAGTTTCTTTTCTTCTGTTTATCTTACCATCATATCCATTCTGTACTGTGCTTAATGAAAGCTCAGATTTATTAATCAATCACATAAGATTTTGGATGGGGTAACTCGTTCCTTCAATGCATATATTATTACTCTGCTGCAGAATTCATTCTTTCAGCATGGAGCATGGCTCTCTCTTCTGTTAGCCCACAGCTTAGAAGCATTTGTTTTAGCTGGGAGTAAACAAGATGGAGCAGAAATGGAACTGAGCACATTGATCCAGTTATAAATGATTGCTTGCTCAGATCAGGTAGCACCAGGGGAAGACTTCTCTTCTTCACCTTCACTGCTGGCACTAATGTGCTGCCATCTGATTCCAGATTTAAGGGGCCAAATGGTATTTCCTGAAAACTTTGTATGATTGGAATTCCAGAACTTAACCACAGAGATTTCTCTTTAAAATATTTCATCTGCTTAGTTTTCCTATTTCAGTTGGATTTGTTACTTCCCATGCACTCTGTTCTCTGTTCCCTTTGTACCCAGTTTCCTGTTTTCTGTCTCTACCTCGTCTGTCTGCATTCAGTTCATACATGGGGACTGATTTCACTGGAGTTCTTCAACTTCTTGTGACTGAATCTGTCTAGGACTTGGGCTTCTGTAGTGTGGTACCTGCCTTAAACATGCACTTCTTGAAAACTTGTGCTTTGTTAGCTTCCTTAACTATCATTTCTCTGAACAGAATTTTAATCTTTCCTACCTCCTCTGCTAACCGTGAAACGAAGCCCCAAATTAGCAATGTTTGACTAATGAAGTATAAATATAACAAAAATTGTGTTTGCAGTGGATCCACAAAAATATTTCAGAAGAGTTTATGGGTGTCTGTGGCAGACTGAGCTCAGCCAACAGCCAGCCACACATTCACTTTGCTCTCCCATTGTGAGGGGAGAAAAGGAAGGCCAGAGGAGTCAAAGATTGACATAAGGACAGCTGCAGGTCCAGCAAAAGTGAGGGCAAGTGAAAGAAAATAAGGAATTCATTCACTTCTTCCTGCTGGCAGACTGTTTGCCACTTTCTAAAAAGCATTGCTTCCATATACTTTAGAAGACAAATGTCATCAACGTGAGTGTCACCCCTTTGTCTCCTTTCCATCAGCTTTTTCTTTGCAGAGCACCGCATCATATGGATATGGAATGTCCCACGGAATATCCCCTCGGTCACTTTGGAACAAAGGAACCTTGTCGTATCTGTGTTCCTCCTAGTTCCTTCTTGCTGGGGAGGAAGAGTGGGCAAAAGAGAAAGTCTGGATGCCGTGCAAGCACAGTTCAGAAATAGTCAAAATATTGGTGTATTGTCAACACTTTTTTGGTCACATATCCAAAACACGGAACAAGACGGGCTGCTGTGAAGAAAATTAACTTCAACCCATCCAGACCTGGTGCAATGTAAAAAGCCCAGTCAGTGTTCTTACGCTGCAACTGAAACTACAATAAAATGGTTGCATATTTAACGTGTATTCAGTTCATCTGTTCAAAGCTTTGCCTTCCTATATGTATGAATAAAATAACAACAACAACAAAAAGCTATTTTGAGCAGCCCCTGTGTCTTTAATTATAAAACGTCAGTGAAAACAGGGACGTGATCTATGTTTTACAAATGAAAATACAAAAGAAATCTGCTTAAATTAATCTTGAGTGGTTAACATTTCTTCAGTGAAGTTTTTACAGAAGCTTCTCTTACCGTAAGGCTCTGCTGAGCCATGTCTGGTGCCTTTCAAAGGCATTTACATGATTTAGCCTACCAATCTCACATGTATCTTTTTGTCAGAGTAAATCATCTTCCTTTCTACATCAACGTTATTCAGTAGCTGCAGTACTGAGAATTATTTAATTCTTCTGTTGAATTTCTTTGATGTATATTGGAGTTTTTGTGCAAGTGTCTGATTATTGCCTGCAGATTCTATAATTGTAGGATTACATTTGAACTTCACTTATAACATTAATATTACAAGTTTCTTCTTCGAAAGTGGCTGACATGGAAAGTGGAAATGAACCTAAAACCTCAGCAATTGTTTGCTTTTTTTTTTTTTTCAATTTGAATACTATCATGATTATTTACTTCTCAAGCCATTAATTTCCACTGATTTTTGATTCATTTTCATTAGTTTTTGATGAAAACTGCAGACTCCTTTCTTGTCATGATTTCATATCCTTTAAGCTCTATAAAGTTTAGGAGGCAAAAAGGTTCTGATCAAGATTGAAGACTTGTGTGTATGGCTGGGCACATCACTGTGCAGAGGTATGTTCTCCACTGTAGCTCTGTTCATTATACCTCTACCAAAGAGCCAAACCTTGGCATTTCTGCAGTCAATGGAATCCTTTCATTCCTCTGAAAGTCAAGACCCCACCTGAATTTTCTAAAAAAGCTTTACCAAGATTATGTGTGTATAGCTAACTCCAGGATACTCTTTACATTAAATGACCACAGTGAAAGAGGTAATTGTGCCCCAGTTAAGCCACTTCTTGCACAGGAAAATGAGAATGTATTTCTCACATACAGCTGTTTTTTTTCTCATACTCGGATTTTGTGCTGAACTTGGACCTCAGTGCCTTGCGGATATCTCCACTTGTTGCTCTCTTTCCAGTCTCAGTAGTACTGCTCCTGCTACAGATATTGGCTGTAAAAATAACTTTGTAAGATTTTACTTATTTTCAAGAAAAGAAATGTGTAGCATAGAGGATTATCAGTACTGCCATGTGTGAAAGCTGATCTTAATTTAAAATTGTATGAAAATCAGCACCTAAGAGAGGTAAGGGCCATCATCTAGCTCTTTTTTCTCTGTAGGACCACACGGATGGTCGAAAATACATTTTCTTTCTCCTGTTGTTTGCCAGATATCTCCCTGAAGCCTTCCATTACTCTTTCAGAGCAGAACTGGTGCCACGGAATGAGAGCTATTGTCATGTCCTACAGAGTTTCAGAAATGCTTCTGGCAATTACATGATTTTTTCACTGTTTCTCCTTCTTCAGATACTTTTTAAAATTCCTGCCCACAATCATAGTGCTGTATGACAGTCTTTTGCTTTTCTTGTATTTTTACTTGCTAACAAAAATCCAGGCATCCTGATAAGAAACAAGCCTCATTTCATAATGCGATACATCTGTGCCCTGCTTGTACATATAAAGCCCCAGGGTTACATTTTCAAAGTGGTGAATAGTAGATAGCCACACAAATCCTTTTGTCTGCTAATGGGATTTGTTCTTGCTGCTCCCTGACACCTTTTTAAATGCTCATATTAGTGATTTATTTTATTACATTGTTCAAGAAGACACTTAGTAAAGTGTGTTCTGACCTTGCATTTGGCAACGTGGACAGGTCAGTGGGACCAGTACTCGCTGAAGTCTGTGTCTGCACCATATTGCTGCAGACAGCAGTCATAAATTGTTTGTTTTGCTGACATTTTAGCGCAAATGCAGGAAGGCGTCAGCACTGCTGGCTTCCTGGCAGAAAGCCTGAGAGCGTCTTGGTATGCCTTGTGTGTCTAGCTAATGCTACTTGGATGGAAAGTTTTAATTAAGTGCATGTCTGTGCATGCAAAGAAGAAATCAAAGGCACTAGGGAAAAAGAAAGTGTATCTGCTTGAGACTCATTGAGGAGTAATTTGGTGAGAGCACTAAATGACTTTCAATTAATTGGAAAATATTTTCTTAAATATTGCCAGAAAGTACAAGAAAATCAGCCTGAAGAGAAGACTACAAAATTAGTCTGTATTTATAATCTATTTTCTGCTTTCTTATTGGAAGATGTCGTGGTAATGCAAGTCAGAGGTAGAGACTGTGAAACTAATCTGATATGCAAGATTTCATTAAGATCCATAATTGCAGTTATCATAAGAACACTGGAAGCTGGTTTACGTAAGGTCATTATTTTTCATTTGTCATTTCTGTAACAATTTCCAAGCCTAAAATATCCAAAAAGTCATTTTTAATAGAGATACAATTTTTATAGCAAACATAAATAACCATATTCAAATTCCTGCTGTTGAAATTGAACTGATTATGTAGGAATTTTAGCTCTGTTTACTGGTCCTCGTACATTCAAGGAAGAAAATTCACTCAGTTCCCTTCTGAATGTCTAGAGGGACAGTTTCTTTTTAAAGGAGGAGTGCTGAAGATCGGGGATTATGCATTCACCCATAGATATGATGCATGATTAATTCTGGATAACGCTTGGTACATGATTCATTGTTCTGCCTGCGTTACTGCACAGCCAACCAGCCAGCCCGGTACCCACTGAGATGGCCAGATATGTAGAGGGCTTGTTGTGTCATACTGTATTGCCTTATTCAGGATGATATTTTAATGAACTCAAAATACAGCATGAATTCCACCCTTTAATGTAGAAAATATGCTTTATTATTCACTGCTTTTTTTCCAGAGGAAGCAGAAATAGCAGTGACAAACCCCATGAGGGGTCTGCAATGACTATGCAGTTATAGCTTTTCTCCTTATTCAATATCCATCTTCAGTGTCACTCAGAGGTGCTCTTTGCAGTAAATAATCGCAAGGAAAGAGCAACACCAATGACTTAAGCCTTATCAAGGTGAACTCTTCTGTTCCTTTGTATGACCATGACTGGGCAGCTCCTTCTATTCATCTTTGTTTAAATATGTCCTCTTGTGAAATGCTCAATTGGATGGAGCCACATTTTGTTAGTTGTATAGCAACGATGAGAAGACAGAATTACGGGTATGATTACCTTATATCTTACTGTACTCTTGCTGAGGTTTATGAAAAAGTAAATCAGAAAACTTGACTGGATAAGGCTGTTTCCTTAGCTTGAATTATCAGATGCCATTTCAAATGTCTACAGCAGTCTCAGGGGAAGGGGGGAAATAGATGCAACAGATACATCACAAGAGCAAAAAGGCTATTTGTGAGAAGAGTTCCAAGAATTGAAGATTTCATCAAAGGAATATTTACCTTTGGGCAAATAATTACATTTTGCCTAACTTTGTCTAGTCTCAGAGATGAGAAGTAGTTTGGCATTTATCATCAGAAACTAGTTAGAATGATCTTCTCTCACTGGATAATACAGAGAAATGTTAAATGCCATTACTGCTCAGGACAAAGAAAGGCAAAGAAAGGATTCAATACGGACACGAGGGGAAGATCCAGAACCCCAAAACCAAACTGAGAGTATTCCAGTAAAACTAATGAATGCAGTAGTCTTAAGACGTCTACTGTTGTCTTAAAATCTTTCTAAGAACACCACTGTGGTGATGGAGTGGTGGTGCAGTGTAGAGGAACAAGAAATGTTTCCCTTGTTGTACTTCCCACTGCATTCACCAGGTTTGCCTGCGGTTCCTTGGGCACCACATAGACAGGCTCTGGAATCTGTTGCACCATGCTGTGAATTCTAAAAACTTCAGGAAACGTAAGAAAAAAAAACAACACAAATCCTGGGGTCTGCCCTACTCTTTGTGTGTATTGATTTCTCCCTTGGGCACTGTCCCAGAAGATGCTGGGCCAGGCTGACCCTTGATCTGATCCAATATGGATGATCCTGTGTGTTAAGAGGATACCGGACTGCAGATAAGGGGTAAGCCTGATTATGAAGCAGAGGCTCTGTGTGAGAGGAGGATAAAGCAGTGCAGCACTGCCTGCAGTGCACGCATGGAAAGCCTTGAAATTTGACATCAAATGTCCCCAACCTGGTCTGCCTAGGTTGCTGGTGGTGCAGAGATGCTAAAAGCAGGGCAGATTGGTGCCCTGTGCTTCCTGAGAACTCAGCACAGCATTCCTTTTAAACATGTTTAGTCTGGTTGCTGGGAACACAGTATTCTCCAAAGAAATAAAGAAATGGATGTTTGTGACATTGGACCACTGGGCATCTGGGAGGCCTCGATGTGTATTATAATACTTACTTAGCTTCTCTTGCTTAGCAGACAGTTCTATTGCATTAAGAGTTCACATCTTGTTAAAGGTGCGTGAAAGGTTTAATGCAGCCTCTAATGGCCACAATAGTTCTTTCTCCAGGAGAAGCCAAAAAGGGAGGGTTTGAAGTTAAATACTTAGAAATGGAGATGAAGCCAAGTAAATTAAGAAAAACTAAGTAAGCAAAAGCTCCAAACTCCAAAGACTGTTCCTTCATCAGCTGTGAGTCCTTGTCTTTTACAGATGTTGGTTTCTTTATAAATAAACAGTTTGCTCTTTAAAAATAATTGATGATGACTCAATAGCTCACAGTTATTATTGCGTATTTTAAATCTGCAGACTTCAGCAAGTCTAAATCTGTGTTATTTGGGAAAAAAAAATAAAGGCTTTAATCATATTCAGGCCTGTCCTCTTTCATCTGGTGGTTTGCTTGCTTTGACAGGTGAATGCAGCTTTCTAAGCTCCGTGTTCTGGTTTTGAACTCCATAGCTGACTTACATAACTTTCTTTACGCAGGAATTGTGTTTTTCATTTTGCCTTAACTGGCAGATAAGGTGGCAGATAATTCTGCCTTGTTTATTATACACCAATTAGCATTTGTAATGCTCTGTCCTTAAAATTAAGTGCTTTGCTTCTATATAAAATGGGAAATAAATGAAGTCACACAGCAGTGCGGAGGTATTTTTTGTTGTTACTTAATAATTCCCCCAGGCAGATACTGAGTAAAAGGGCCTTGACGCTGCTGTTGCTTTGGCAGCTTGTGCTTTGCCTGTTGCTTGTTGCCACCAGGCTGTGGTACAGCTCTGCTCCTCATTTTTAGTTAATGAGGAAGAAAGGTGTGGAAGCACATGGCTGTGCATCCGTATGGACTGCATGGCATAAAGCTGGTGGGCCCTCTGCTCTGGGAGGAGCTGAAGTATTGGATGCTGTGGTATCCAGGCAGTATTTCCTATGCAAAGAGAATGTTAGTCTCACAAATGGAGCAAAACTGTGGCTTCGGGACAGAAATGTCTAGGAATAAATACTATTTATATATATATTTTTTCAGTCATTCACATGTGTTATACAAAGCGATAGCAGCACAAGGGGTGACTTGTTGGGCCATACTGTGATGGTGTCTGGCCGTAGGAGATCTGTGTGCACACGTCTTGCAGCAGCCTTTTTTTTTTGCCTGTGCTATCCTAAACATATCTATTCCAGCAGAAACAGCTGTGTTATTTTTCACTTTCCTGGCACCCCTGTTTCCTTACACCAGAGCTGCCCATTGGGCAATGCAACTCTGCAGTATGGCTTATGCTTGTAGGGATTCAGGATTCCTATTCTGAGTACAGAGCTGCTGCAGGCATCACCTTTAATATAAGCAGTGTTGCACTGCCTGAACTGACTCAGGTTTATAACGCTGACATTTAACTGACTTCAGAGTTAACCGCCACCGTCTTTTGCACAGTTAGTTCAGCTTTCATGTTTTAATAACTGTGAACAGCATAGAGCCCCAGGTAGATTCCTTTCAAGGTAGATTCATTAGGGCAAAACAGATCATTAGCTGCTGGTGATGGATTGTTTCTCAGTAAGATAAATGCAAATTGAAACATGCTTTGAAGGCCAGAGTAGGCTCATTGTGATGACAAACGGAACACATATCTTGCTTATCCATTTTACTTATGTTTAAAAAAGGGTCTCTGAAGACCAAAAAGTGCTGGAAATTCACTGTCCTGTCCACTAATGAGCAGTGCAGTTAATGAGATATCTCAGAACTCCCTTGCTGTCCACCTACTTACAGCATACTTGTCTGAACTTCACGTGATTCTTTTCCAAGTGACGTGTGGGTTTGGTGTCAGGATAGAAATACTGGAAACAGGTCCCATCCACTTCGGTTGTTCAGGCACTTGTGCTGAGTGACAAGCACTAATGAAATTTGGGTCCCTATTATGCTTTATGATGAGCACATAATGAGATGATCTCTGCCGTGGTATTTTCTACTTTAGTCTGTAGGATGAGAGAAGCTTGGTGGTAGCCTTTAATTTGTTGGAGAAAATTTTGTAGGAAGGTAAAAATGCTATGTGGCACTATCTTATCATGTATGAAAGAATGGTAGAAGCTTTGCTTGTCCATAAAATTATCTGCTTTCCTGAAATGCCTTTGGGGAACTTCACTTAGGATGTGGGGACTGCCTCCTTGTGATCCTCTGCTAAGGGTTCTGCTCACAGGTACAGTTCTGGCAGCAACTTCTGCTCAGGAATGAGGGAGTCCTTCTTCCTTGGTTTATTAATTGAGAGACTGTATTTACAGAAGTTTACTGAGAGAAGGCTGCTCCTTTGGTAAAGAGCAGCATCTTTCTGTGGCTTTTACCTGCTGTTTGCACTGGTATCCTGAAAATGCGTTTCCTTGAAAAAGTGTGTTATCTCTTCTTTTAAGAAATAATTTTTAAGAAATAATACATTTATTTGTCATTCTCCGTGTCTTACCTCTGTACACAACTTCAGACAGATAAAAAGATTTATGAGCTGCGGTGTTTCCAGAGTTCTGGTCCTGTAATATTTTCTCACAGGAAATATCTGCAGCATATGCCAATGGTGAGAACTTGGTTTTACTCCTTGTGGCTGGCAGTGACTAAGACACATGCAGTTTTAAGCTCAGAAAAAAAACCAATCATGATTCCTTTAATAAAGGAAGTTATTTGAGTTTAGTGAATATGATTATTTTGGTTTTAAATTGTCTAGGAAGCTGAACATTTTCATGCAGAGAGCTGGAAGTTAGCCTTACTAAACAGGTTTTCTGTAAAGGAGTGCAGCTGATGACGTTCATAATGAAAGAGCTGGTGTACTTGCTAATAACAAAATTTAAACATATATGTTTATTTGTTGGTTTTAGGTGTCCTTTTTTCATATACCTCTTTAGATCCTTTCCAGTTCATCTTGTGAAAGTTTCTGAAAGCCATTTTATAGGAAGAGACTGTCCTCACAAAAATCCTGATTAGATAATGCTTTTTTACTAGAATTCTGTATACATTCTTAATACTGACTGTAGCTGTCATAAAATATTACCCAAGGATTTGGCAGATCTTTCTGTCTGTGCAGGCCATTAATTCAGGACAAACGATCTGCTAGATAACAAAGAATTAAGCTTCCTACAGGGATTTCTTGATGAAATCCAGTGATCTTTGTCATTCATAATGGATTTGGATTTAACCCACACTCTTGCTCCTTTGTTTTGTATATTATTATGGTTTGTGGACATTGAAGATTAGAGTTAGCAGAAAAATGTATTTTACTGTGTAATTATATTGAAAATACAAATGGAATTTCATCTCTTTACCTAATTCCCTCACTAAAACGACAGTGGATAGGAGGAAAATGCTGTTACCTACAGCAGCTCATGGCTGCAGACTTTTTCAGATGTAGCTTTGTGCATCATTACATCATTGCTGTTTCATAGGTCCAGCATCTCTTGTGCAGCTGTGTCCAAAAGGACTGTATGAAACAGGATGAAATCCTAGGGCCATTGGAGTAAGTTCCTGCTCAATAATATTCCAAACCAAAATGCATGTTGTCTTGAACCTGAAGCAACCACGCTAACTGGTGTTAAATTGTTACATGCAGTTGTTTTTCTTGTCCTGATCTGTGGCTGCAGTCCCATGGGCTCCTCCCTCTGTGCAAGCGTGTCAGTTGGAATTAAAGTAGGATCAGGAAGTGACTGTGGGGAAAAACTGCAGTTCTGAATAGGTGTTTGAATTCAGAATCTGGCCAGTGAATGCCTTCTTACCAGTAGCTTTCTAAGATGCTTAAATCATCTCAGAAACTGTAGGCATCTCTGTACTGATTTATGTGGTCTTGGGATTCATTTCATAACTGAAACATAGCTAAGAAGGATCTAGAAGATTTCATAGTTTCTTTTGATGTGATTGTTTCACATTAAATACATGTGTCAATTAAGTGTACGTAGTATTGTTTTCTTAAAGCACAAACAGTAGGAAGAGTTTGCACCCTCAGTTTAGATTAAATAACTACTACTACTGTGTGGATTGTTGCCTCCATAATGTAGGCAGTATATAATGGTTTAAATAGCATTGGTGGGATCTGAAAGCCTGTATAAGAAATTAGGACACTGATTGGAGGTCACATCCCAAATGCATCCCAGCAAGAGAAGACCAGCCTAGGCTGCACCCTGCTGCTTACAGTTGTGAGTTACTGCTTTAGGCAAATGCCTATGGAAGTTTTTGTCTGTCTGGCAGTGCCAAAGGTGCTGGTCATGCTATGCACTGGTAACAGCAAATGTGCTGCATAGGGAATTCCAATAGCGGTAGCATTGCTGTGTGGAACAGTGAAATAAATACTGATTTGACACGAGCAGTTCAGGAGCTGGTAATCCTAACATTGCTTTCTGCAGGCAAGTTCTGCAGAACATCTCTGTGTAGGCTGACTGGTAATTCTGCTAACGACTGGTGGGTTAACACCTACAATCCTATAGGTTCAGGATCCAGAGGAAAACAGATTGATAATTTCAAATAATACTTTGTATTCTAAAATGTCATTTAATCTGTGCTATAAATAAGTAGTGTGAATATTTAGAAGCTAAGAATATATGCAATATCCAGAGCGTATGGGACAAGAAAACTAGAACAGCAGCAGTGAAGCAACAGCAGCAACAAAACAAGTTTTGAGATAGAAATTTTAAAGAATCGCTTGGAGCCAGAATAGCACCTCTGGTTAAGCTGGAGGGAGGGCAGGAGGCTCAGGCTTCTCTCTCTCTTGCTCAGCTCTTCCCCCTCCCTGGCCCTTTCCATTTCAGCAAGCATCAGAGCCTTCAAGGCGATGGCATGGAGCTGTGTCCAGTGCCTGAAGGCAGCAGAAGCTGTGCTCAGAGGAGTAACAGTTTTTCATACCGTCTGACATCCAGTGTCATAACGAATGCTGGGAGATCACAGGGCGAGTGCAGGAGGTGGTGGGAGAAATGTGGGAGAGGAGGGGCACCCTCCTGAGTTGGGGTATTTATATCTTCCATTTTAATTAAAGACCCCCATTTCCTTTTGCTGTTGCTACTGTATTATTCATAAATATGTAGGTGTTTTTAGTAATGTAGTGTATTACTATTTTTTCTCACAGAGCGGATTTTTAAAAAGCCCAAACTAAAATGCACGTTGTGTTGAAACTGAAGTAACTATGCTGATGGGTGTAAAATTGGCGCGTGCAGTTGTTCCCTTCTGCAAATACCTGAGTATTGGGATGTTAAAACAGAAGTTGGGACTGTTGCACATAAATTAAGCATTCCACGTAATGGAACTTTGGAGAAGTACAGAAATGAATAAAAATGCAGTATGTTGCACAAGGGCGTTGCTGAAGTCTGATTTGTTTCCTGTAATGCGTGTGAAAATCCCCTGGAGACCAGAACAAGTTATTCATGGTGAGAGTTCTCTGACATTTCAGAGCGGACTGTGACACTGAAACAAATTGCATGTCCCTGTGCTGCATTTGTAAAAGGACTTTGTGCATATGAGGCTGTACCCAGGAAGCTCTAAATATATACATTTTGACAGGAGTTAGGAATGTAATGGAATGTGAAAGGCATATTGTTTGGGAGCATCAGCTTTAAAATCTTCTGGCTCTGTTTGGAATATGAAATTAATAGAAAAATCAAATATAATTATTCCCTAGAAACATAAATGAGTTTTTCAATGGCAAAAAAAGGCAGGTGTCCACTAGATTGGTTGGAAATTGTTACTGATTTATTTGACACTGATACGGAAGCAAATCAGTTGATACTGATACTGAAGGCCTAATTAAATTACTGGGAATGATTATTTGATGGAAAGAGGTGCGATTTTCCCATGTTTAGAATTAATTTAAATACTGTGGAGACAGGAACATAGTACTAAAGGCCACAAAAACTGTTTGTATGGAGTTAATGTTTTGTCCAAATCAAAGCTGAGCCAGTGTGCTGGTGGCCCATTGCCCTTTTGCTCTGTTTGAGTTTATTTTGTTGTTTGTTTTGTTTGTTTGTTTTTATTCTTCAGTTGTAATTAGTGAAGTCAACAGAAAGAGAATAATGCATCTTGATAATGCTTCCTGCCCCCTGTAGCACGATGGACGGAGTCCACTGAAGAGAAACAGGGATCGCAGAAGGATGGCCACCAAAACCTTCCTGGGAGTAAGGTAGCTCTAGGATGAACTGAGGTTGTAACGCAGACTCTTTCTGCTATCAAGATACAGCTGTTTGGGTCTTCAGCCAGCAGCTCCCAAATCTTAATGTTTACTACTCTAGATACAGACATGATATAAAGGTTATTAAATGTATCTTCAGTGGCTGGAAAAAAGAACTAAAGAACTTAATTCAAGTAAACTCTGAGTCATAAAGATGACATTACCTGTTGGGTTCCAGACTCATGGAACACAAGGGAGGTTCATGCAGAACTAAGTGTGTAGCAAACACTGACCCCAAGAATCAGCTGAAGCCTTCTCTGTGGGCAGCAAAAGTGTCTGCTTTATGAGTGGGAGTTTATTGGTCTGGAAAGTCGGTCACTATTTAATTAGCAGAATATTATGTCAAAATTTGGTGATCTGACTAAATTATTATTTAAAACAATATGCTGAAGGTGAATTCTGCCCCAATTACTGTCCCATGACTCTTGTTTCATGTAGCTGTTGCTCTAAGTGAACTGGAAACAGCAATTAAAATTAAGTATTTATAATGATGCATATAATTCCTATCTGCTTTAACACTAGCTTATCTAAATGCTTGTTTGTCACACGCCCAGACTCACTGGGTATGAGTCTGGAAGTTGCTCTGCTGCAGGATTTTGATGGGATCCAGCAAATCTGTTCTTCAGTAATTGGAAGGAAGCCTTCAGGACATGGTGTTGGTATTAAGCTTAGTTCTGCTGGTTCCTAAGCACTTGTGTTGATGATAGGGGAAGAACATGAAACTCAGTAATGCTGAGTATCGTTACTGATCCTCCCTCATACATCTTTATTCTGGTACTCAGCCTACAGTGTCAGTAATAGACTCCTTTCTGTACTTCGAGAAAATTTGATTCTGTTTTGCATTATTTGTGTATGTAACAAAAAGCAGTGCAAAGTTTGAGTTCTGTTGTAGGTTTAATGAGATAATAGGAAATGCTATTAAATAATTTTAATGTGATGGTGCAGAATAAAATCCTGAGTAACAACTTGTCCTCTGAAAGCACATTTAAAAAGTCGAGTTAAGAGTAATGCTAATATAAGCTAATGTGAAAGTGTTGGCAATGATCACACTGATCAATGGAGCTTTGAAGTGCTGTTCCCATTAGAGGGAATTAATGGATTTAATCAGAGTAACAGGAAACGTTTTTGGGGAAAAAAAACATGTTTTCTCAAATAGAACTTAATAAAATGTAAGTATTTGTTTTTTGTTTCAACATTTTTCCCTTGTGAATTTGCAGATTCTGTACTTGCCTGTAATACCAGTTGACAGTATTTGTGATTTCACAGATGTTGCACGTTCATAAATCTGTATAATTAGAAAGGGAAACAGTATTTCTGAATTCTGGTTTTACTTGAGCAAAATTTGCTTCGGAAGTGACAGGTAACAAGAAGGGAATTCCAAATTCATGAGATTGCCAGACTCCATTCTTGGATGTGGGCTCACGGTTTGATTCTGATTCTGCTCCGGCTCCTGGTTGTCACTCCTTAAGCTCTTCTGGAAAAAGAGATTTAACCTGCAAGGTCTTTTACAGCTGAGATGATGTCAGAGTGCCAGATAAGCTGGAAAGTCTTGAAGCTGTCACCTGCTCACCTAGCACAGCTGGGAGGAGAAAGAACTATGTACTCATCATCTAAGCTTCTATCCTCACCAACCCTGTAAAAACAATGCAGCAGCAGGGGTCTGAATGTCGTGGTGCTATGCAGTTACAATGCTGACATTTGAAATTGTTTTTGTGGATATTGTGGTAAAGCTTACTGCTCTGTAGTAATTACATTGACGTCAGTGAAAAAAAGCAGCTGATCTATTTAAATGGCCCAGGTGCAGTGTCTCCAGCACTGGAATAAAAGGCATCACAACACATCCCTTTATATAAAACGCCTCCCTCCCACCTTTTCTGTCACTTTTCTGTCACTTACAGCCTTTCTTTTGCCATTTTGTCCTCTTTTAAGAAAAGCCACTCACAAAAGTGAAAGCATTTTCTGTGCTGTTTTTGCTCTGAATAGGAGTGCTGTTTCCCTCCTTCTGTTTCTTGGTCTGGTCCCCTAAAGAAATGCTAACTGAAGAATGACTGAACCTTGTGAGATCAATAAACCTCCCTCAAAAGAAAAAAAGGAGTATATTATATGGATGATAATGAGGTCAAATGTGGAATGGAAATTTGTTTAAAAATGTAATCACCTTTCAAAATTCCTATGACTTACCATTTTACCCCTAGTTAATGCAAATGCAAATGTGTTTAACTTTACAGGAATTGCTAATCCTACTGTCAGTATTTGTTGCATGGGCTTCTATGTAAAATGATGCAGAGGCTCAAAATGTTGTCAGGGATCTGGTAAGCTCTCTGCCTGCTCCGTGTAATCTTTCGGGACCGAACTCGCTCCTTTTTATTAAAAATATATCTATGTCATTAGCAGAAACAGATTGCAAGCTAGACACAAGGCTGCTGTGCACTGGATCTGTGTTTTCTCACCTGCCAGCTGTCTTTGCAGCAGAACTTGCTGTGGTCACAGGTAGAAATGGGCTGGAATAGGAATAGAGGCTTTCTCTGGGATGTTCCAGCATTTTGGTGTAAATTAAAAGATTTAGGGGAGCAACTGAGGAAAAATAATCTTTTTCTTTCTCTATCCACATCTACTCTATGTAAGAGCTTACCTTCAAAACACCTTATAAATACAAATGCTCACAAACCTCCTTTGAATTAAATACATTCCCTTAAACTCCAGAAAACGAGTGTAGTATATTTGAAGAGATAAAGAGGAAAAGATGTGTGGCATCCTGTTGTGTATAGGAAATGGCAAGTACCAGAGAAGGCAGACATAGTGTGTCTGCACTGCCTGTGATAATAACCGAAATTGTCTCAGCACTACATGTTGCCACTGGCACTCAGAAGAAGTATGGCATCTTTGCACCTAATGTGTCGCAGGGGAGAGGAACAGAGAATTCATTCCATCCCTTGAAAATGATGCCAAGTATCTGCTGTCTTTATTTCCTCAGAAATCAGTATTTTGTCATGAAGTTGAGTACCAACTGGAAGGTTCATTGTTCCGTGATTATTACCTGTGTTATCGATTGTTGCTTGTTTATTGCTAGTTGTTCCTGATTAGGTGTTAACAACTTGAGGACAGCAAGCAGATTTCTCGTCCACTTTTGTTAGAACAAATTCAGATGAAAATCCTGATTCTGTCCTGTTCCTGACCTGTTCAGTAAACTTTTCATTCTCGTGAATGAAAGTAGTTACATTCATGACTATATATAGGTGTGCAGTTAACATGGTACCCTTAAAAGGTAACTTGACAGCTGACACTGTGGCAGAACTTGACCTGCAAAATCCTGATTCATGAGTAAGCGTTTAACCTGACTTACAGCTTCCAGCTCAAGTGTTCTAGCAATTAAAAGCATCCTTGTGTTCGTTTGATAAAAAGAGAATCTGTAAGTCACTGTAAGTACAATGAATGTGGAATCTTGTAATGAGAAAACATGCTTTACTACTAAATGTGAATTTATTTTTTTTTTAGATGTCAGACTGCTAAAATGCATCAAGCACAACCACACATTTATAGTCTGTTAAGTTTTTTCTTAGCTACAAAGAATAGCAAAGTATTGAACCTGAACTAAATATTGCAGCCATGTGGTAATTAGCTGATGTTAAAAGAATCAGTTCACATTTGGTCTCCCAGACTCTCAGGTGGGAGAACCAAGGATGAAAGTACCTGTCCTCTGTCCTGTGCTGGATGGAGACCTGATGTCTTCTGGTCATGTTCCAGGAAAGCTGAGACATGGTAATGGTGTTTTTGCTTGAACAGGACTGAACAAAGTTTGTCTGATAGACCTTGCTGTGGAGAGCTGGGTATAAAATAAAAACAGAGACTTACTGAAGGGGAGCACAAGAAGGGCTTGCCTCCAGCTAGCTAGAGGAGGGAGAAGCCATGTGGCATTGGCTAGAGTATTTTAGGTTTCTTCCACATTTCTGCAGGAGAACAAAGAGCCTCTGAAGAAAGGACTGTAAGCTGACTGGGGCTTGATTTCAATTTCTAGTGTGATAAAGCTACTTCCTACTTATCAGAATTCCATGAAAGCTCTAAATCCTGGTCCTGTTGCTAGCTGCTTGCTAGCAGTGACTGGTAGCAGGGACTGTAACTTTTCAACATTACAACCTCTCAGTGCTATCCAAAGGGAAAGGATGAGGTCTGTGTCCATTTGCCCTTGGATGCACAAGTGAATATTGCTGCTTAGGTGCAGTAACACACATTTTGCAGAACTGACTTCAGCTGAGCATAGTATATAGGCTTATTTGCCATAAAAATTGTGTAACGTGCTCAGTGCTGCTATTTGCCATACAGTGCTGCTGCTGATAAATAATGATGATTCTCTGTATGACGTAATGAATTTTTAGCATATTGTAAAGTGTGGAAGGTTTCTCAGGAGTTTTTTATGTTGAGAAAGTGAGATTCTTTAATGCAGTTGTCAATACTAGATTCCTGTGATTGTGTTATACACTATGTAAAAGAAGTGAGTGCTATATTCAGTGCATGATACCTGGCCCTTCACGGTGTGCTAATAACAGTAACATGGTAACTGGCAAATAGGTTTTAGCCATCTCCTTAGGTTTCCATATGTTTTGAAAAGAAAGGTCTTTACATGTTTGCTTCTCTCATCCCAAAGACAGACAGAATCTTATTTTTTTCTCATTCCCACTTAAGACTTCCTATTTGCATGATTAATAAGTTCCTTGAATACTGTAAAAAGGGAATCTGCTTAATGCTGAAATCTGTGTGGACTCCCCATCACTGGTGTTTTATAAACTGTTTTAGGCTCTTAATGTTTAGACGAACAAATTTGTTTTGTGTCTTTTTGTAGTGTTGTGGTTGGCATTTTCTAAGGGAAAGATGTTAACTTCTCAGTGCAGGCATGCTGTAATGAAATAGTTCTTTCCTTGTGGTCTTGGCACAAATTTGTCTTGACTGATGTTTCTGCAGAAAGTAATGTGATTGTGATAACTTATGTGAGCTGGGGTAAATGTGAGTCAGCTCTGGCTGTTCTGGTGAGCATAAATATCTGCTAAACTCTTAGTGTTCTGCTTCTTGCAGATATAACAAGGCAAAAGTGCCAATTTCTTGTGTGCACCAGAGCTACTATGCTGCGCAAACATCAGCAGTGCACAGTGAGAAGAATGTCCGTGAGGAACTTTTATAATTGCTAAGCCTGAAGGCCAGGAGAGCCTGCCATACAGCTTGCAAAAACTGATCAGCAAGAGACTTGGCTAATTTTGCAACTACCCATGAAAAACAATCACATAGCTGAACTTGCCCTTGTATGTGACGTGTGTGCCCCAAGGGCACTGTAGGCTGGACACAGGTCGATATTATTGTGAGCTTGCTTTTTCAAGCCATGGTTCTGAACCTGTGCACTGCCATGGCTGTAATATTCAGTCAGTACAAACAGCACATAATTGTATCAGCAATTAACACATGTATGTGGATATTTGAAGACTTCAGGTTGGATTTTGTTCTGAAATCTTTGAATGTATCAGTTCAGCCTGCAGTCTGTACTTAAAAAAACAGTGTTGTTATCTACAATAATCACTAGATCTGACAGTCTTTTAGCAGTGGAATATAATTTTCTGACTGGCTGCAGCAACTGAACAAGTTTTCCTCCAATCTAATTCTTGTTTTCGATCTTTTCAGTTGAAAGGCGTCTGTTTCTGTGGTTATCCTAACCTCAGTTTTTTATAACCTCTGTGTTTTCAGTGAAATTGTAGAGAAACCTGCTTGCAATATGGCCATGCAGCAGCACTCTGGTCACATTGCATGTTCCATTTCTGAGCTTTTAGGCAGGTGGAGTCTTTGTTGGTCTGTGGCCTTGAGAAAGAACAAAAACTTCCAGAAAGAAAGATACTCATCCTAAGGGTAGACTCCAGTTACATTAAATTAGAATAGCAGGCACTCGGAGATGGGACTGGAAGGCAGCCAAAAGGACACTGTGAAATTTTTCAATAGTCTGTCCCTATGTCTGTCTTCTAGTGATCGACAGAGAATGTAATTTCAACCTTCAAACTGTTCACTGCACCCAAAAGGAAGTGGATGCTGCTCAGACTCTATTTTAAAGAGTGCTGTAACCTAGATGAGAAGATACTCAGGTGTTGTTCTACTGTTGCAGTAAATCACTGCCTAAAGTAGTATTTAGTAGCCTATGTAAATTGTCCTTTGTCTTGTTTCTATTTTATGTGGAAAAAATGTGAGTACTGACCAGTGGATATGATATAATTTTCATTAAGCATTGTGATTAAGACTTCTCAGGTGCCTGTTGCTGCTGTGGTGATAGCTGGAGGTTTTCAGCCTGGAGTTGGCGTGTGAAGTCAAGTTTGGAGACGTTAGTGTGATTATGAGACCAACTGGCCTCACTCGTAATGCCTGCAAATGGGTTTAATGATGGGCTGTTACTCCTTTATGAAAATCTCTCAGATTTATGTATGTAAAGGCAGATGGCCTGTGACTTACTGCAAGATTAGTCTCACCAACATCCAGCAATTTGATGCGTTTCTCTGTAGTTACATCTATTTCTGCCTGGAGAGAGATCTCTGTGTCCTGTCGTTGTCTGTGAGGCATAACCCATTGAACTTGGTAGTGCTACAGGAAATTCATCTGAGTAGAAGGGAAATCACTGCTGCGTCTGTTATCGTGAGATATCACGCACTGCTGTTCCCTCTCAGTGGGATCTGCACAATGGTCTTCTACAGGAGAGGAGAGGGAACTTCAAAAACTCTGCATTTTAGTGACAGTGGTGATAAGAATGTATATATTATACATGCATATGTAAGTATATGAATGTTCAAACTTGCGTTATTCAGATGGTTCCTTAATGAAAGGCTGATTTCTCCTGTCAAATATTGGGATCTTCTCTGGTAAACTGCATGCATTCCAATATTTGTTTAGTGCAGTGTTTGTGTTTTCTTTCCTAATGAAATGTATAGTTTTATTGATAAAATGGTAACACTCTCACTCTTTCTTTGTATACGTAATAGGGCGGGTAATAGTTATTTCAGTAAATAGAAAAGCCCTCTGTGGATATGTTGTAAATGTGAATAAGTGAAGACTTATGTTCATCTTTAGGAAGGAGGATTGTAACATTCAGGAACTGAAAATCACAGGTACAATAGATAGAAATACAGGTTCAGTTACTGCTAAATAGTGATTTCTCAAAGCTTTTAATACATTTTATTTTCAGGCTGTCACAGTGTAAGCTGCTGTGTTTTACAGCTAGCTGTCAAAATACAGAGAAGATAATTCATCTGCACAAAGCCCCATGGTCTTTCTGTAGACCATGGACAGTTCCTGAGAGGGCCAGTAAGTGTGGTGCTCAGTATGATGTATATGAACTGTTGCAGAAACATAGTCTAGTCTCGAGTCCCCAGCTACCATAGGTGGCAATTATGAAGAGCAGCAGTTATCACTGCGAATAGTCCATTAGCTTCCACAGGGGCTGTGTTGGTCCATTCAAGGGTAAAATATGTCCCTCCGCTTTGTCATTAAACATAGGTAGGGCCTCATTCCGTGGTGCTAAAAATATGCAGATTTGTGACACGTTGGCAGCTGATGCGCTCTTCAGGCCACATAGTTTAACCTGGTAAAATATCTTACATGACTGGCAGACAGAGCCATGTAATACCCACCTTTAATTTGGCATTTGGTTAAAATGTTAGAATATTGCACTCTGGCTCAGACTTCTCTCACTCACGGTCCTTGTGCAGTCTGTAATTAATAAAGATCTATCAGGTGAAAATAATGATGTTTCCTGCAGTGTGGATGGTGCATCTTGCTTGCAGGGGGCTCCTTGGAACTCGCTGTCCCAAGGATCCTTCAGGAAGCCAGGGAGTGCAGGCCTGCAAGTGCAACTTCTTTTCCAATTTGGGATGAAATGCCCATAAAGTTTTCTTTTATAACACCTTTCTGAAAACATTCATTGGTCATAAACACTCTGCCTTTTTTTTTTTAACCTTACTGTGCAAATTATAGTAAATAAAGAGGGCCAATCAAAAGACTGAAACAATAAAAGGATGTGACAAACGGGAGAGAAGTGAAAGAACTGGTGGGAGTATGAGGGGGTGAATGAAAAAGCGGGGAAGAGCTGACAAAATATGTAGTTAGTATGTATAATGAAACAGTTTGATGTCTGTAGGAGAATGAAGGTTTAGAAATTAAGGAAAGAGTAGGACAGAAATTAAAATTTTTTATATGTGTCCTATCTGATAAAAGAAAGAATTGAGGAGCTGATTAGATGCTGACAGATAAAGTTTTCTTAAATGTCTATCTCTATAAACATCTATAACTGAAGATATTTCTACTGACACTTTGAATATTATTTTAGTGTTTGCTAGATACTGCTTGCCCTTGATTCACTGGGTATGTATTTTTCTAGACTGAGACTTTAAAGTTATATTCTCAAAACTATAGAAACCAGAGGGTTTTTATTTTTTATTTTTTTGTGCATGAGCATGAGATTAATATTCCTGATAGACTTTTCCTGTTCTTAAATTTATCTCCTGTCTGTAGCCATTTTCTTACTGATGTGAAATTTACACTATTTTGTGTTTCAAAGTAAATGGAGTTTTATTTGGAATGGAAAAAAAAATCTAGTGTGAATGAGCTGATGTGTTACTATGCCAGAAACCAATGAGCTACCTCATTAAAAGCTTATCCCTGTTTCTAGAGGCAGTCTAATTTCAATCAGTAGTATTAAGAACAGGAGATATAATTAGAATATAGGTCACTAATTAGTGAAGATTTCATACGCACACTCACATACTCAGGGAAATATCAGTGATGTTGTCTGATATCATTGATATTGTCTGTCATTTGATATGAGAATACATGCCTAGTAGCATCTACTGGATCTGTGCGGTGTTAGTTTTGCAGTAATTGTTTAATGTTGATGATCCTTAACAGTGTTCATGTTTTTGAAACAGTATATCTGTCTAATCTTCTGCTCCCTGCCTGATCAGTATGTCAATACATAAAATATAGAACTATTTGCTGAATATTTTGTTGCTAGAGTCTGATTTTCAGTGTGAGTTGAGATAGATGGTCTGCGTCTGTACAGGGAAAGTGAAATTCTGCCGGCTCTTGGTGTTCACCATGTAGAGGATGTCTCTGGGGAACCTTGCCAACATGTTAATTTGGATCACCACAAGGAACAGTGGGAAAAGTCTGAGGCACAGAACACAGAGAGCAGCATTTGAAAAATTTAGTGTTGATGCTACATCATGCAAGCAAAACATTTATATAAAGGAAGTTCTAAAGGTGATGAGTTATGCCTACCAAAAATGTGTACTTTTTAAAAACACAAACAGCAATTAATCTGCAGAACTAGTGCCCGAAGCAGAAGGACCAGTGAGTTCAAAAGGACTTTGCATTCAGTCAGCAGTAACAACAAACACGTTTGTTTTGCTTTAAAGAACAACAGAAAAATCCTCTTTGCTCAGGGAATGAAACTGCTGGCTGCTCTTGGTCTGGAGGGAGCTTCCCTTAGGTTCTGCTCATTAATGCTGGCCACTTGTCAGCAGCAGAACCCCTGTTTCATTCTGGAATTTTATGCTGCTTTTTTGGTATTGTTTTAGTTCCCCGTGCATGATGAAACTAAATCTGGGCATATAACTTATGCTAGAAAAATGTACGAAAACAGTTGTATGGCAACTGCTGAGTCACAGCCTGAACCACTAATTGAGCACCTGGAGAAAAGACCCGTCAGCCCTGAGAACACAGGTGAAGGCAGTTCACCTGCGCAACCAGAAGGGGTGGAGCCAGGCTCAGCCCCTCTCAGATCCCATTTAAGGGCTGACTGCCACAAAAGAGGGATTTCTTGTTGGAAATCCCACTTTTCTGGTGATTTTCACTGTGATCCTTGCAGAGGGGTGAGCCTTTGGTTTTCTTCTTTCCTTATAATGTCTTCTTTTGCACTGGTCCTGTTGCCTTTGTACCAGTGCAACAGTGAAATACCATTCTAAGAGCATTGTTTTCTGCTAAGGTTACTTCAGAGGTCGTGGTCAAGCAAGGAGGGGAGTGCAGGCACCACAGCTAGAGACCTCTGCTTCATCCATTTCATCTTCCTGCAGTGAAGGAGAAGCATATTAGATGAAGGTCCCATGAGTCGTATCAGCTGGCATTTCATCTTCCATGATAATGGCACACAATCATTGTGTGATAATTCATAATTCTTTGCGGGCATTTATGTACGATTTCGCTAAAATTCACTTGCACAACTGTGATGATTGACTATTTTGTGTTCTGTTTTCTCCTGGATTGTGCAGAGGGTATGCATTTTTTTTTCCAGCATAAAACTGTTGTATCTTCTAGGAAATTTCACTTTTCCCCCTAATTATTTCAAACTGTTAAATAATAGTTAAATGTTTATTTCCTTATGTAGATAAAAGGTGAGCTAAGACTTTCAGTGCTGAAGTGCTGCTTTATTACTAGTTGCTGCACCATCCATTTATTCTTAAAATGCCAGTTCTTTTAATATGTTGCTTTTACATGTGTAAATGAATTAGTGATACCATGAGGCAGAATGAGATTTTTGCAAAAGAAATGAAGAAGATTTGGACAAAGACTGTTGCCTTTTAAATTCACTTTTAGACTATTATAATAGCCACTTATTATATATATATTTTAAAGAAGAGCCTAGACTTTTATGACTGTTCTAAGCTGGCTTTAAAACAGATGGTCAGATTACTGTTTTATGAAATGATCATAGTGGTAAAGACTTGAAAAGAAAATTTGCATATATGTTCAAACAGAAAAAAAAAGACAGGCTTGATATCACTATATCACATGTTTTGCTGAAGGGTCTTTCATTTGTTTTCCTACAGTTTTCTTTGGCCTGCTGGGGAAGGATAAGTCATGCTGGTCTCAATTCTTGCTCTAGGGTCCTATTATCTTTTTTTCACGATGAATATTAAAGCATGGACGCTTTCATCTGGAGAAAGGAATTGATTTGAATATTTGATGGTTGCAAACAAATAGTTACTTGAAAGTGTGATTGACGGCTGTGGACCTTAATGCCACTGTGTTCAAGCACAAGAAAATTTGTGGATTAAATGTGAAGATAAATGCTACTTTAGAAGTTCTTAATGTCTGACGATCTGATGTCTTCAATTTACTGTGAAATAGAAAATTGGTAGTAGAGAACAAAGGGAGAAAGAGCTGCATTTTTTCCTGTGAGCCTTCTCCAAATTTTGTAGCTGAGCTTAAGATACTTGTATACAAAATGTAGATGTCATCAAGTATTCCACATACAGGCTGGAATTCATATGAGCTGCTTTAGTGGGGAATATCGGTGATAGGTGTATGTTTGAACTGGATGATCTTAGAGCTCTTTTCCAGTGTTGGTGATTCTGTGATTGTAGGGTTCTATCGTCCTCTTCCTGAGGGATGTTCCTCAGAAAGCATTGATGAGTAATCCCTCGTAAGTACAGTATAGGACAGGATGTGAAAGTTGATAAACCGAAGGGAATTTAAAAAGGAAGCGTGAAGAAGATGGGTTGGTAATTTGTGGAGGTGATACACAGCAAGGGATTGTGATCGATGAGAATATAATGGTGTTTCTAAGTGATAACAGCTAAAGGATACTGTATATGTGTACTGAATATAGATATATATATACTCTATAGCCTTGTTTCACATACATCAGTAAATGCTTTTATCTAATGTTATCTTGAGACACCAGTGGGCTTTCTGGTCATAAAATTAGACTCAGTTTTACTGTTATATGAGCTTAATGCTGAGTCTCAACTGAAAGTTTTTGTCTAATAGAGGAGTGGCACGTAGTCTTCTGTGAATGGGGGAGTGCATTGAATGTTTAAAAAAAAAAATGTCTGGAGGAGGAAAACACAGGTTCCCAGAGGAAATTGCGAGGACATTTATTTCAATAAAGAGGTAAGTAATTTTTCTGTGTTGAATGTCATCACGTGCAGTAACTGGGGTTTTGCTGCTGGTGTTAGCAGAGACAGGTTCGATGCCTTTGTGTGATTTTTCTACTAATTGATGGTAGTGTTAGGAATTATCTCCTTCTTGTAGCTTGAGCTCATTCTTTCTCTTCTGTTCTTTATCACAATTTATGATAGCAGAAAGGCGCAGAGTGGATTATTAAGTCTTGTCTCTCTGCCACTGAAATCTGTTACCATATTCCATCTTTTTAACAATTGCTTAAATGCCCCTTGCTGTCATCCTTGTTTTCTATGACTTTCTTTTTGTAGAAACATATAAAATAGTTCTGATGGGATGTGCAGGCATATTAGGGAATGCTTTTTTCTCCTCCTTATCTCCTGGAAGTCAGCCCTGCTTCTGGAGGAGGAATGCTGTGATAATGCATCGTAGGGTCTTTATATTAATTACTGCATGATACATCACAAGCTGCAAAGTTCCCATTCTACAGTAAGGCCACCAGTTGTAACATTGCCATGAGGAGATTTAATATCATTCATGAACCCATTTTTGTCCTGGCTTTATTGTATGGGAGCTAACAGTTCAATAAATATTCTGGGCCAGCCTAGATGAATTGAATGTTGAATATGAAATTTCAAGTAATTCTTTTTCTTGCTAAAGGTGTTGGACAAATGCTGTATATTTGCATCTCCTGTATGAGCTGGATTTGATTTTTGTTCCTTAGACAAAGGTGATAGTTGTGTTGCTACATGAGTTGTAAGTTGACTTTAAATGTATTTTGGGACAGTTATCGTCTCTGTTGGAGATAGGTTTTAAACCAACAAACATATGTTTGTTTATTAGTCATAGAATGATTTATTAAAATCGCTTAAATATGTTGCAAATGTATGCATTCCAACTTCAAAGAGAATTGCACATTTAGGCAATTCTATAATATGTTCTTAAAGCAAAGCTAAGCTGATTCCACATGACAGCAGTCTTAATGAGACTCAATAAACAGTACAGTTTGTAACCTCAGGCCAACTGCTGAGCAGCAGCCGAGAGCAGCGCTGCAGCTTTAGTGAGCCCATTACTGTGAAAGATGCTGGATCCTTGAGCAGCCTGAGTCACTCACTGCACAAGAGATGAAACCCCACTAAATAGAAATGAATATCCAAGGTGACGGGTGACAACTTTGTGCATGCATGATTTTCTCTGATTTGACAGTGCCTTGATATGGTCTTAAGGCATGGGGCTTACTAGCAGCCATTTACATTTTTAGCCATTGAGGCTTCTGTTTCCTTGCAGACATTAACATTTGCGGCTTGCGGTTCCATGTAAGTACTACAAATTTCTCATGCTTACTTACGGAATTTAATTTTTGGAGCTTCTCAGAATCTTGAACAGTGCTTGTAAACTGTTGGATGTTCAGTAATACTGGAATGCAAGTGTAATTTCTGCGAAGTTAGGCTTATTTTCATTAAAATCTTCTGAGGATGAATTGATGTAGGAGTTTGTGTATGAAACGCAACAAAAAGCTTGTATGTGTATTTGTGTTCAAGGAATGCTTAGCTGTTGTACTGAAGGATATGACTTAGTGGGGTGTATTGGTAATAGGTGGATGGTTGAACCAGGTGATCTTAGAGGTGTTTTCCATCTTTGGTGATTCTGTGATTGAAACATTTTCAGTCACTTGATGACAAGAAAGTCATTTTGAGCTGCTCACCTCAGACCCTGTTCTAGTCCTGTTTGTTCCTTGTTGAAAAAAGCTGAAAAAAGAGCAGGTTACTCCACCTTGGTATTTAATATTGCTAGTCTTTTTTTTTATCCATTTTTTCTTTTAAATAGTTACAGATCCAGTGTTATTTATTAATCTGTAGATTTTGTTAGATCTTCAAAGGAAAGAGCCAGGGAAGATCTTAGTGTGTATTGAAACAAACCCTCCTCTAGCAATATCATCTGGCTGAAATTCTGCGGTACGTTGGGTAGAAATCACTAGCAAAACTGAATAAGCAGCAGTGTACCATGCAACTGTCTGCTGAGATATGGGATGCAGTTATCAAATCCTTCCCTTTCTTGTTTTGCCTGGATTAAAATTTAAGTATATCCTGGCCTTAACCTGCTTTCCTTTTTCCAGTGTGAAAGAAAGCATTCTGGGATTTGGACTCGAGACAAACTGAGGCCTCTTAATGCCTATGGTCACATCCTGAGCCTCCCTTTCCCTGGTCAAAGTGGAGGTTGTTTCCCAGCTTTGGGGCCCTGATCCCAGCCCCTCTGGCACATCCAGGCCCCACAGCACTGGGACTCCTCCAGAAGCAGCCTGTATCCCTCGAAGAGCACTGAAGGCAGTGTAACTTCTCTTAGAAGCTGATATGCTCTCCTTTTGTGTGTGAGAATATTCCTAAAGTCCCTTCAGAAATACAGCATAAATGGATTTAGGATGTGAAAAGATGGGAAAGAGCAGAGCTGTTACTTGAGCTTCAGGTGACCAGATACTGAGTGATCAACTCAGTATCTACTTCTGTGTACGAAAGGTACAGACCAGATAAAACAGAAGTTGTGGTGGCATGGGATAAGGAATTGCTAATGTACAAGAAAAAACAGGCAGATGTGTTGACATCGGTGGGAATAACATACAGTGTGCTGCACTGCATTCATTTTTTTTCCTGAGATAATCTTAGAAAAAAGAAAATGAGTAGTTAACCATGTCTTAAATTTCTAATTCTCGAATAAATGCTACTTGTCACCTTTATGGAACTGCTGAACTGAGTGCTAATAGTGAAATACAGGCTTGGAACACATTTGCCGTTTATGCTTTTGATCTTCAACCTTGTGAGATGGCAGAAAAAAGATGTTAAAATAATACTGAGCTAGTGGAAAAAGATTGTGCAATCAGATGCCATTCCTCATTTAGTGCTGTTAAATTGCAGAATGGCAACAACAAAGCATAAGTTGTCAGCTGCTGACATTTAGTTCAGTGGAAAACACAAAAAATACACTGTTAGAAAGTGGTCTCAGAATCCCTGGGGAGTTGCAGGGATGTATAGAGGGATTAACACACACAAAATCAGTGTGGTTTGTATCCTAGGCAGTGCCACCACTCCACACAACAGCATAGCTTGTATTTACAGTTGGGAGCAATGTCCACAGATAGTGGTACAATTGCCAGAAGTGGTGTGGTGACCACACAGCACTGCTCAGACTGTGAGTGGACAAACCACAGTTGATTTTATCACTGCAGGGTGGGAAATGAATGATACAGGAACACCGCTTTTCCTTAGGAGGAGTGAAGCACACCACAGTGCAGCTGAGATGTCTGAGCTGGGTTGCAAAATGCAAGCAGAGCTTCTGCTGGCAGATGGGATGTTTGGAGATTGAAACAGCAGTGTTGATAATCTGAGGCTAAACAAATACTGCTAGTTTGGTTACTGGTGTTAGAAGGTGCCCTACAGGTGCCTACTGTTCATTCCTACTTTTGTAGAAGCATTTGATTTCTTTGTGCTATGTTATGAGGGAGTGGTTGTGTGTCATCATGTGTGCCGAGTGTCCCTGCTAGGTCACAGTGCAGACCCTGCAGGAACCTGCTCATGGTCATCCTCCTTGCCTGTGATAAACTGGCAGTTTTGTAGGCATAAATCTGTTTAAAAAAAAACAAACCAACCAACAGGTAACTGATCGTAATGAGTTACTGAGAAACTTATTTCTTTAAAGCAAGGTCTCTAGCTGCCAGGGGGTGGTCATGCTTGACCCACCTGGATGTGTGTGTGTGCAGCCTGGTCTAGGGAGCTGCTTTGCAGGGGGTTGGACTAGATGATCTCTAGAGACCCTTTCTAACCCCTACAGTTCTGTGGTTCTGTGTTGTGTCTGGAGGCTGATGAGCCATAGGTGACAGTCCATTCCAGTCCTCCCTCAGATGTTCCCTTGTAGTGGAGGAGCAGTCTCTCCTCCCGTGCCCTCTGTGGGACAGATTGCATGAGAGTGGGGGAACTGTCCTGGCTACAGTCTTGTTGCACTACAGGTCTCATTGTGACCATTGACATGTAAGGAAGGACTGTTTTACCCTGCCTTATCCAACCAGCATGGAGCAGAAAACAACTCAGGGGCTCAGCTTGGGCAGGCTGGCAGTACTGGGAATGAGGGGTGAGCTAACGGCCTCAAGCTCACTTATGTGTACTTCAGTTATTAGAAATCAGGTTCCTGGTTCCTAACTGCAAGTGTTTGTGAGTGATACTTGTAATCAAAGCGTTTATTTTTTTTTTCCTCAAAATAGTACACAAGCATCAGCAAATTCTTTCCATGGCCTTTTAAGCTTCTCTCTTTTATCAGACTATCAGAGAAACAGCAGCGTAATCTGCTCTCTTTTCCTCTTCTTGAGTGAGATCTTCTGTTTGATTGATGCTCCTTTCAGAAAGTAATTCAGATATCACTGCCCACACCTCTTCATGTGCTGGAAAAAGGTATTTGTTGGCACTTTGTATTAACTCTGTTCTGGCTAACAGGATTTCATTTGGCCTGTGTGGCCATCCTGAAATACCCTAACAACTCATTGGGTCAACATGAAGAATATTTTGTTAAATTTTTATTTTAGTCGTTGTCATCCTACTTATTTTGGTCACATACAGAAACAATTGTTTGTGAGTAGCACAGCTGTTGCTCTGCTGCTGTAGTGTTGATTTTTAATAGAAAATCCTAGTTAATTATGTCCTGATCTCCATGCCATAAGTGGCAGAATACGAATCGGATACTTTGAGATATTTTTAAGATTAGATGTTCTTTTTTAACTGCAAGGGTAAGATGCTCACATGGCATTGTGGAGTGCAGGAGAGCTGAACTTGGAGTGTTGTGCCTGGAGGTGAAAGGCCAGCACTATCCCAGTATGAACAGCTTCGGTTGGAACTTGCTGAGAGTCCTGTCCAGGGTTTTTGCCTACATTCATATTGATGGGTGAGCCTGTTTTATTCACAAATAGTAATATTCTTCATCGGAGATCTTCAGTCTGATCATCAATTGTTAATTACATTTCCAATTATTTCTAATAAGAATATAAGAAAGGAAAGTGTCAAAGAAAAAACTGTCGTATTTTATTCAACAAGTAGACCTTCTAATTTTCATGTTCCTGCAAGAACTATAAAAATGTCACTTTAAATTAGACTGCAGCTTATTGATGGCTTGCAAAGGAAAGTGGCCATTTTGTCCCTTTTGTCTTAATGCCACCATCTCCAGCTGTATCGTCACATCTTGATTAGCATTTCTGCTGGAGCTAATGCAGAGCCTTTATCATCAGTCTCAACACAGAGTGCCTGGATTTAGAATCCCTTATGCATGAAAATTGGTAACTGAATCAGTGCAAGATTTCATCTGCAAGAGGAAAAATGTCCTTTTGCTCTGCATCAGTCAGGGGAGGAGGAGCTGACGGATGGAAGCAACTCCAGCAGAGTCTCATGGCTCTGCTGGCCCAACAGTATGTCACAGAGCTTCATCCTAGGAGAGCTGTGAGAGCTGATGTTCCATTAAACGCTGAAATAAAGAGCACAGAACAGACATAATGGTTCTGCCCTTCCTCTTCCCATCTCTTGGGTGGTAGGGGTTCCCAGCTTAACATCTGAAGAAATAGAAGGAAAAGGACACAATATCATTTCAGTTACTATTTTACCATAAAATGCGTAGAACCAGACAGTCCTTGGAGAACTGTAGAATGGAACAGCTGTTCTGGAACGGATATTGCAAAGACTGTGGACTCCACCTGCATGACCGCTTCAGGGTAACCCAAAGTTAAAGCATGTTACTGAAGGCATTACCCAAATGCCTTTGGAGCTCTGGAAGGCCTGGGGTATCACCCACCTTGCTTGGAAGCCTGGTGCAGGGCAGCCCCTGTGCTACCTGCAAAAGGTTTGTTTCACTTGTTTTTGAAAGTAACTTGTTGTTACTTTCGTGTGAGGTTTTAAAATAAGGTATTTATTTATGCCTGAGTAGTTGTTGCTGACAGGCAGCGAAATAGCAGGAACAGTATTGCTAGAGGAGGGAGTGGTTTAGTATGCATTACATTTAAAGCTTTTCAGTTTTCTGCTGCAATCCCATAATTTATTATTGGTAATGCGGAAGGGAGAGTGAGGATGCTGCCAGCCTGCACCAGAGGCCAGAAGTAGCTCAGGCTGAAGCAGCAGTTGCTATGGGATCCTCAGTAGGAAACATGAGAGTGCTATCAAAATGATCTCAACATTACCTGGAGATAATGAGATGTACAGTGTAGTGTATGAAATAAAGTGACATCGAGACAACTTGAAGCCTTGTTCATCACACTGTGCTGTGTGATTCAGGAGCACTGCCACTGGTTGCCTAGAGGCTGTGGGCTCTCCTCCTTGGGGATGTTTTGAAGCCACCTGGCCGTGGGCCTGGAGTCACAGTTACAGGACAGAAACTGTCCTCAGCTGGTCTGAGTCAGATATCTACACCAACTCCTATTATAATATAATAAAATAGAGACAATTAAATAATAAATACCATCATTAAAATGTTGGGTATTGTTGTATGTGCGGATTTGGGTCTAAAAGTTAAAAATAAGCAGTGGTACAGGAGCAGCTGCTGCAGTAGAAGCAGGAAGTATAAGTGACCTCTTGAAGACAATATTTGTTTGATATTAACAGCATGTCTTGGGGATAGGAAAAAGAGCGTGGGGAGTTGATGATAGTGCAGCTGAGTTTAGTGTCATCCAGACCTCACATTAGATACTGGGATTCTGTTAAAGTGGATGCATTTTAATACATTACTTGTAGCTACTCTATGGATATTGAAAGGACAGATCCCTTTTCTTGAAATAGGATCCTACTAGTGCTCTCACCATTGGGATGTTTGTTCTGCAGCAGTAGCCTAAAAATATGTTGAGTTGGTGTGGGGTGCTTCATAAAGATAGATGGGAATACCATCTGAGCAAGAATGCCTGAGTTCTGGCTGGAAGGTGTTAAGGCACTTAATGACTGTCAGTGTGCACTGCTAATTTGTACTGGTATTTTTAGTTGCTCTCCCAGTAGGAATGGCAGTGGGTTTTTGACAGCATCCCACTGGCAGCTGTGACTGCTGGCTCCCATGGGAGAGGGCACCATGGATGTGCAGCAGCCATCCCCTAGCTAAGGCTGATGCTTGCTTTACGCTAATAAACTGCATTTCCAATTACATAATCTTTACAGAAACAAAACAACCTCATAAAAATGCACAACCTGTCCTTTCCTATGAGAAATTGGTTGGATTTTTTTTTTCCATGTTTGTTCAGGGGAAGGGATTCTGGAAATAATTTAAAGGTGTTTTTTATAAATCTTATATGTCCTGCCAGCCGTAACCTTTGAATTCTCAATTGGTGTTATCTTGTTAGTTCTGACTGAAGATTGTGGTGTTTTTCTACAACTCCTGTTTTTATAACATCAGGTTGGGAATGATAGAGGTACTTCAGATAAATTCTATAAAGAAGTAGGGGACTTAAAAGGAAATAAACTAGAAAAATAAAACTATTTTACTTACGGTGATTACACTGTGATAAGCCATTTGCTTATGTAAATATGTCACATGGAGTAATTCTGTGGATCTCTGTTGATAATGACACAAGCAATCAAGGACAAAATATAAACTTAAAACACCAGAAATCATAGTTTTGTGAAACGTTGTATCTGTAGGACTGAAAGCAAGCTATTTTTGGTATTCAGAACCAGAGTTGCTGTCCATGAAGGGCCGTGAAACAGTCCTGTTGGGCATGCGGGGGTTCCTAATGAGCAGTTCTCAGAGTTTCTAAGGAATGACTTTGCTCTTTTGTGAGTATTTATGTTGTAGATGGCCAGAGCTGTTGTGATTAGTGCTGCTGCGTGACCTGCAGAGAGTCTTGCCTATGTGCTGGGGAGAGAGGAGGCCCACCCTGATGTATTGGTGGTGGATTGCTAGTGATACGTGCTGAGATTGTTAAAGAAAGAGCATGGTTTTGTGTGTGTGGTTTTGTTTTTTTTTTTGAGCAACCAGTTTATAGTGAAAGCACTGAGGAGGTTCAGATTTAACTGTGGTTTCACTTGTGTTGGGGCTTTTTGTGATTACATTTTTAGAGGGGTGTGTATATTTCTAAGAATTTAAAATATTCCTTAAATTAGTGCACTGCATTCACCTAATGCACCTGGACAGGCTTGACAGGTGGGCACATGCCAACCTCATGGAATTCAACAAAGCCAAGCGTAAGGTCCTTGCCAGGGCAATCCCAAGCACAGATACATGTTGGGTGGAGAATGGCTTAAGAGAAGTCCTGAGGAGAAGGATTTGGGAGTGACAGTTGGTTCAACATGAGCCAGCAACGTGAACTTGCAGCTCAGGAGGCCAGCTGTATCCCAGGTTGCACCAAGGGAAGTGTGACCCGGGGGTTGAGGGAGGTGATTCTGCCCCTCTACTCTGCTCTTGTGAGACCCCGCATGGAGTACTATGTCCAGTTTTGGAGTCTCCAACACAAGAAGGACATGGAATTGCTGGAGCAGGTCCAGAGGAGGGCCATGGCAATTATCAGAGGACTGGAGCACCTCCTCGAGGAAGACACACTGAGAGAGCTGGGGCTCTTCAACCTGGAGAAGGGAAGGCTCCAGGGGACCTTCTAGCAGCCTGCCCATCTGAAGGGGGCCTACAGGAAAGCTGGAGGGGCCTTTTTATAAGGGTAGGTAGCAACAGAACGAGAGGAAATGATTTTAAACTGGAAAAGGGTAGATTTAGGCTAGATATTAGGAAGAAACTGCATATTATCCTGTTTTCAGTGTCTACTGCTTCTCACGATGTTTATTTCCAAGAAGTGCCACCAGTGGGAACCAGATGTTGGGTACACAGCAGCGACAGCAGTGTGATGTAGAAAAAAACAGTGGCTGAATGGGAACAAATCCCAGAGAGCTGGACTCTGTGTGTGGAGGAGCTGAAAAGCTTTGAGCTCGATCTCAGCTCCCCAATTTCTGCACAGCTTGTCAGCTGTCCTCTAATTCAAAATATTTTTGGACTGCAGAGTGCATGTGTTTTGCTTTGCACTTTCCTTGCTTTCACTGTGTTCAGTCTATCTTGCTTGATGAAAGCAGATCAGGAACCACTGGGTGAAACTCTTTTCTGTACGGGAGTGGGAAGGCACTCAAAGTCAGGTGAATGTGCAGGGTGAAGTATGGGAAGCTGCTGGGATAATGCATGCAGGCTGATGTCAGAGAGCAGAAGTCCTCAAAGACCATGGCGGGGGGAGGAGGATGGGATGAGGGGTTCTTACTTTAGGGCTGTGTGATATCAACATGCACAAGTTGTATAGAAACAACTAGCGGAGCTTTTCGACTACAGAAATGCCCTTTATTGACTTCGGGTTTTGATTTGTTTGCTCTTTGCTGAGTAGTTTGTGTCATCACTGTGGATGCTGAGAGTCTCTGGGCTTGGTGACACCTTTCTGATTTCCTTTCCTTGTTTCCAGCACAGACAGATGTCAATAACGTAGAGCAGTACGTGGTTGTACCAAGCCGTGGTGCTTTTGGTCTGGTGACAACCATGTTTGATCTGGTGCAGCCTTTGAGCCACGTTATCATGGAGAGGAAAAAAAGAACACTGAAGTGACAACATCTCTTCCAGAAAGATAATGTTGACTGGCGTTAATTAGTTTTCTTGCATCTAATTATTGGTAAGTCACTGTGATGATGATAATGAAGAAAACCCTTAGAAGCTCCGAGTTTTCCTGTGTATGGCAAGGATACCTTTGAATGACAGTAAATACAGCCACCTTTTAACGTGCAGAAAATATTTTGAAATGGTTGTGTTTAAATTCAGAGATTTCCAGTTGGTTTTAAAGTGTGCATGTGAGAAGGGACTTTTTACCCTTTGTCTGTCTAAATCATTTTTTGTGTGTTTCTAGCAAAACATTTGATAAAAATACTGTCAGGCATGAGTCAGTTGCTCATTCCTTTATTGGAATTATTATACGAAAAGCCGATGTGGATGGATGGGGTGGAATTGGAAAGGTGAGTTGGTGGCTCTGAAGGAATACATTGCAAAGTTGTCTATAAGCAAGGAATACGATTTTCTTAATGTTCTTGATGCCATTCAGTGATGCATCTTCTTGGATCTAGTTTGCACTTGGACTCTTTGGTACTTGTGCTGCCCTGTGCACCAAGACTTTTTCCTAGGCTGTTGGAGAGGAGGCAGTGGACACTGCGGGGCGATTTGCTCTAAAGTTTTCCACCATCTGCTTTCAGGAAATGGAGAGGGGAGCAGCACTGACCTTTGGGGTGTTTTTGCCTGAGGCTGCTGAATGATCTGAGCTCTGCTTTCAGATGCAGTGCATTTTCTGTGCAGCTCCTGCAGCAAGCCTGAGGGAGCCTGAGCCAAGAGAAACATGATGCCACATCTTTTCTGAGCATTATGAAACTAGTTAGATGATGATAGGAATGGTAACTCAAACTTTCTATGCCCCACGTGTAAAGATGAAAAAGAAATCAAGTACTGGTTCATGTGTGCAGGGTTTGAGTGGAGCTTCCCTGTTGGCCTTGCTCCCCAAGGCCTGTGCAACCTCGAATGTCTGATGTTTTCCTACTACAGCCTGGTTTCTGTACTCTGGCAGGCTGAAAACTAGAAGGAATAGCTCACATAATGGTATAACAACTGGTATGGATTGTGGAAAACTAGAGGAATTTGTCACTTATGCATTTACAACTTTCTAATAGGTTTTTTTTTTTATACCAAAGTGTTCTTGCTAAAGGACTGATCGCCTTCACAGAATCACAGAATTGTAGGGGTTGGAAGGGACCTCTAGAGATTGAGTCCAACCCCCCTGGAAAGCAGCTCCTTAGATCAGTTTGCACAGGTAGGCATCACCAGGGCAAAGTAGACTGGGAGGATCACCTCCCTCAACCTTCTGGCCACGCTCTTTTTAATGCACCCCAGGATGCCATTGGCCTTCCTGGCTACCAGGGCACACTTCTGGCTCATGGCCCTTGGAGATAGTCTGCCTTCTGCCCACGTCTTCTGGCCATGCTCATGAATTTTGATTAAATTAAAGGAGCTGCATTACATAAACCTGCATGCTCTTCCAGCTGGAGAAAAGAATTATTGTCATAGTGGTGGTCTCTATGGCCTCTTTCCACGGGATGTGTAAGGCTGTCAGCAGGGTGATGCAGTGCGTTTGGGAGTCATGTACATCTGCACTGGCCCCTTGCCCTCAGGTTTATTTTTGACTTCTTCCATTGTGCTTGGAGTGCTTAGAATGCCATTTACAAAATTAATCTTGAAATGGAGAAAGACTGCTCATCACATTTGCACAAACGGAGTAGAGAATAGAAGCCTCACTCGAGCGAATATTGCAGATTGTGCTAAAAAAAAATGGCAAAATATTAGGAATGGTTATAGTCTGATTTTAAAACCACATGAAAATTAATGGCCAGTGAACATCTGAAACCTCTGAGTACTATGAATGCAAGATAAACCTTGAATTGTCTATAGATATTTCTAGAAATATTATAACATTTTATGAACATTTTATAGGGTTAAGCATCATGGCAGACACATTTGAATATTAGTTTGGTAGCTTTTCCACTTGAAAAGGAGAAAAAAAGAAAAACCGGTCTATACTTGAAGTAAGTTTTTCCAAAAGTTTAGAAACTGCAAACCAAAAATGTTGCGTTGAAGTCTTTAGACTTTGTCATGAAAAAATATTGTTTTTAATTTTAGACACGTTCTAAACCAAATTTCAATCTGTATTCTTTTGTTTCTTTTTTTTTTTTCTTAAATTACTTTCATGCATTGTATATTTACTGTGGATGATGTAGGGAACTGTTCTGCAGAACACACTGGTAGCTGAATAAGACCTCAGCAAACAGTGGCAAAAGCGTTTGCCAGATACGTTCCTCAGTAACTTATCTTTATATCTTTTATTTCATTTTTTGAAATTGGGTTTTATTTAGGTCTTGTTCGGAATCTACTGTGATAGATAAACTGATAGATAAACTGTGATAGATAAACTGTGACTGTGCTTGCATAAAAATTCCATCCAAAAATAGCAGCTCACTATATTAAAATATATTATTTCTCTGCAAATCTACCACTAAGTCTTTCACTTGAAAGAGCTCAGTGCTTGCTTTACAATAATATTGCAGAAGAGAGTAAGTTTGCATCCTTTTTTGGCATCTGAGCAAATACTAGCTTAAGATCACGTACCACTATGGGAAGGAATCGTTTACTTTGGGATTTTTCCGTGGACATTTGTGAGAAGTGTGCTAAGAAGAAAAGACGTTACTGACTGTTTCAGTTTTCTAACTCCTCTGCTCTGGAGTAAAAATTGCACTTGACACGTCAGATGTTCATGAATCTGACATGAAAATCCTTAGAAATGGTAGTCCTTGTCCACTTCAATCTTCAGAGGACTGTAAATGTATGCAACTAAAATCACTGCAGTGATGTATTGGTTTCTGATTCTCCCACCTGCGGTGCTGGAGTGGCTGCTGCTGCTCTACAGCACAGAGCATTGTGCGAGAATTTGCTTGCTGCCTGCGTCCTTGTCCCCTTCCTGCTTCCTTCCTGCATTCCTTCTGTAGCCATCAGTTCGTCGTCTCACCTGAACTTGGAGGCTGTTTTGTGTGTTTTTTATTTTACCTTTAGACTAATCTTCTGAATCTGTTTATGCTATTGCCTGTTTCCAAATCTCCATCTGCATTTATAAAGATATTTCTTGATACTGAAGACAAATAAAAAAATGATCATTTATTAAAATTTTCCAACTTCTGTAGAGGTTGCACAGCAAAGCCTGCCTATTAGATGATGTTCCTTCTGTGAGAGTGGCTCCTGTTGCAAGTTGGCAGAGCAGGTGCTCTTGGCAGTCCCACCGTCATCAGTAATTCAGAGGAGCCAGTGAGTATTTGGGGCAAGTGAGGAAGAACCTGGAAAGTATCTGGAAACTTGCATTGCTTTGGTATCCTTCTCAGTAACACTTTGCAAAAGGTTGGTGGTGATCTCTTCTTTCATTTTGCAGCAGACAAAATACGTCTATCCCACAAATCTCCCTTTGGCTTGCAGAAGCCAGATGCTTGGCGGCTGTGGTAGGTGAGCTTTGTTTTAGGCATTTTATAGAATCATAGGATCGTTTGAGTTGGAAGGGGCCCCTAAATGTCATCTAGTCCAATTCCCCTGCAATGTGCAGGGATACCTACAGCTACATCAGGTGGCTCAGAACCCCTCCCAGCCTAACTTTGACTGTGTCCAGTGACGGGGCATCCATCACTGTGGGCAACCTATTCCAGTGCTTCACGATTTTATTGTAAAGACAGCGGAGACTGAGTAAAGAAATAAATACAGCTTGACAGCTCAGAAACTAGCAGAATATGCTTTTAAAGAGGCATTACTCAGTGTACGAGTGATGGCAGCCTGGGTGGACCTGACGTAGCATGCCTGACTTTCACAAGCGAACTGTTGGTCTGGCTGTCACGCGTTCTTCTGTCCGAGGTGCTGGGGCCTAGCAGCGGCCACGCGGCTGTGAGTCAGAAGCACGTGCATCTCCTGCCTTCGGAGAGCTTAAGTTGTTGTCAGGAAAAACAAAGACAGGCCTGCTTGGGAGAGAAGGGAATTAGAGGCAAACTGGTTCCCCACTCCATTCTGCATGTGAATGGTGTGACACTGCAGCAACAATAGCATGAATGGGAAATAGCTTATTTTTAGCTCTGTGACAGTGGTTTCCTGCTTGTTCATTATTCTGAGCGTAAGCTCGGTGACTGTGAGCTTCTGTATCTGCGTGGGCAGTAGGAGTGCGCACTGAAAGGAAACCTACGTTAGGAGCAGAGCTGGAGAGATTTTCAGCAAGAACAGGCTCACCTCTGGAAACTTATTTAAATGTACTGATTATTTGTTTGAATCTTCTAATTACGAGGTCTCATAGAGTCATCCTCCTTTGGGATGGTGGCAGTTATTACCTTAGTAACTCTCCAATTTAAACTGCCACCGTGAACAGTTTTCTGTTGTGCTGAATGTTAAATCTCCTTATGCATCAGGTGCCCTAGAAATTCAGTGAGAAATACCTGTTTCATGTTCTTTTCATTTGTGGTGCTTCTCAAACCTGTAACTACAGGAGAGGAATCTGGAAAGCACTAATTAGATGTCCTTTGATTCCTGACCAAACCATTAGTAAAATATCACTGCACTGGGAATTGGTATTTATGAAGTTGCTACTGCTGTGGCTACTTCATATCAGAAGTTTCATTTTTCTCTAGAGTGCAGTTTAAGAAGAGAATATATTTGGACTTGAAATGAGTGTTAACGATGTAAAACTTTTCAAAGGGTATTCACAATTAGATCTCTTACACCTTTGCACTAGGTATATTTCTGCAACGTGCAAGATGAGGTGCCTGAATGATACTTCACTCCATCAGTCAGTTGCTGACACCTTTGGGCTTCCTCCTTTGTTTCCTTCTTGTCATTGGTTCTTGCTGTTGGCCAAGGACAGTTTGTCCAGCTGTCACACATGATATCTCAGACTTGGGTTGAGCCTAACATCTTTTTATCCCTTCGTAAATTAGCTGTTGTTAAGCATTGGAGCGTGCAGCAGGCTATGACAGATGGGTATTACCAGCAAGAACAGTTTTTTTTTTTGTTTTTTTTCCTTGGGAAGACCCTTCAAACACTAAATCCTTGTAGGAGTCGCATGGTAACCAGTCTGCACAGCACCACAGCCTCTCCTGTTCCCCAGGGACATGTCAGTTAGGCAGTGCAATAACTTACATGTGTAATGTAGAGTTTTGTGGGAGGAGATGCTACCTTACAACAATAAAGTGCCTCAATTTTTAGTGTCAGATATGAGAGTGGAGGGCAGCAGCTGAGGTTAGTTTCACATACCTCTAATGTGACAGGTTTATGTAGTACAGACATGGGGCCTGGATGTGGATCTCAAGGTGGAGCGGAGTCCAAATCCACTGCTTGATGGTGAAACGTGGAAATACTGCCTGCATTTCTAGACCATTGCTCTTACCTGTTGTCTGGGCCACACAGAAACTGTCAGAACACCTACAGCCTTTTAACTACCAGCCTCCAAAGGAATGTCTTCACTTGTTTGTTTCTAAATTAATATGGCTTAGAACAAGACTGAGAATCTGCTATGGAGCATACAAACAAAAAGGTACTTACATCAATGTCTGTATGCACCCAGCCACAGAAATGCCACGCTGGCACAGAGCTAGGATACACAAGCTGAGCTTTCTGAACAAGGGCAGTTTCATTTTGCAGTGTGCTTCTGTGCTGTCTCTGTGTTGGAACAGGTCCAGAACTTTCAAATCAGCATCACAAGATGAAATTGCGTGAAAGTATCTGTTTTCAGATTGGAAAGATTAATTTTTTTTTTATTGAGCATCTCCCTTTGCAAGTGACAAAAATGAACTGTGAACTGCAGAAGCTTTTTCACTTAAATCAGTACATCCCTGGGGAACACATCGGCCTTGATGAAACGGCTTAATTCTGTAGGGACAGAAAAAAAAAAAACAAAAAACAGCAAACCACCACAGAAACAAACATTTTGTCAAGTTTTGATAAACATCTAGTCTCTTTTCAGACCTGAATGGCATTGACTTTGGGGAAGTCTCCGAGTTGAGTGGATTAATTCTAGGTGTTCGCCTCCCTTTTTTCCTGTATAAGATTAGTCTGTCATGAAGATATATATATATTTAAATATACTGGATCTTTCAGCCTCCTGACACAAGTGTGCATCTAGCACTGCCTGCTAGGTGGTAGAGAAAATGACATGTTTGGAACAAAATGTCTTGCTGAAAATGAACATGAATAAAAATGTCAGTCAGGTTTACAACTGATAGCTGGAAAAGCTGAAGGTCCCCCTAGATGCCCTTTTCATTTGTCTTTTTCTCATTTGGCAGTGGATGCTAGCAGAGTCTTTTTCCTCATGTCCCTCAAACTGAAGACCCCTATGTATAGAAGAAAAAAATTGACAAAAGTGTGCTTAGTCCAAATGGATGCTGGAAAGTGGTATGCCATTTCTAAGGACAGGTGTTAGTGGCTTTCCACCTCTGGCCGAGTGTGTGCCTGTATGGTATGCATGAACAGAAGCAAATGGGCTTGCAATAATCATCACGTGAGATATTACCAATCCTTCTCAGTGCAGAGTATTTCTGTCTTACATGTTTATGAGGTTTGAGCCAGATTTTGAGTGCCCTCATAATTTGGGAAATATGTTTATGGGAGTGCCTATGTCAACTTGGATCTTCTGTGAATAAAACATGCGTTTTGTATTGGAGATTTTTTTTTTTACTTTCAAGATGAGTCGGGATAATATGCTAGCTGACATCAGATTACAGGTACTTGATTTAACAAAAAGCCAGTGAGCCTACTCCCATCTCAAATTCTGTCTAGGTTCCACATAGCTGACAGCTGTCATCAGCTTTTGCTTGTGAGCTCCCACAAGACTGCATTTAAATCTTCAGCGAGTGTGGGCAGCAACGTGAATCAGGTGAAGCAGTTCTTGAGACTGAAAAACTGCGCTTGAGAATGGCTCCCAGAAGTAACGTGAAGAAGGAAGCATGAAGTGAGGGAGGCCCATGGGGTGGCACATGGCACATCGTCCCCTTCCTTCTCAGCCAACGTGGCACTACATCCAAGTTCTTCCCGACCAGAGCCAATCCCTTTTGACAAAAAATCTGTCATCAACTTGAAGGGATATCTGGGAACATTAGTTTGCAGGTCCTTGAGAAGCCTTGCTTATTACCATTTTAAAATTATGCCACTTATTTATAGTTGTCTATACAAGTAGAGCAGCAGACTTTTCAGTGTGCTGTTTGGCTCCTCACCTCATTGAACCTTCCCAAAACTGTCTTAAGGCTTTCACTTGGGGTGGAAGCAGTACCAAGGGCGATGCTGCAGGAGGGATCCTGCTAGCAGAAGTGGATTCTGGGGAACAGAACAAAGATTTTTGTACACGTAAAATATCCAACTGTTGGCAGAGGAATGCCTGAGAGGCTCTAAAACAAATGAAGCATATGTGCACCCTTTCTCTGTAGAGCCATTTGAATGGAGCTACTCTTGCACAGTTTCCAGCCATGGGTCTTAACACAGTCTGAACAGGCAAGGCATCATGTTGTGTTGTGTCCTGACAGGAGCAGCACTTGCCGGCTTTTCAGCAAACGTACCAAAAACCGAAAGCCTTACTGCAAAACTCCAGTTTTCTCGTGGCTTTCACTGAGAAAGCCATCTGGGCGCCCTCACGTACGCATGCGCCCTGTTCCCGCGCTCCGCCTCCCCGCGCGGCCGCGCCTCGAGGCGCCGAGCTGCGGGATCCCGCTGACCGCGGCGGGGCCGGGGCTGTCAGCAGGGGGCGGCCCCGCTCCGCCTCAGCGCGGCTGTCGTGCTAACGGGTTCCGTTTGCTTCCTCCAGCCGCTGTGGGTCAGCTGTCCTGGTCCCTGTGCCCCTCCTCAGCACCCTCCTCCCGGTGTCAGAGCGGTGTCGGAGGCTGAAAAGTCCTTAGCTGAGTGTGTGCTGCTCAGCAACCGCTGAAGCACTGCTGTGTTACCGACCTTATTCGCATCCTAAATCCCAAGCGAGGCACCGCACCAGCTAGGGAGAAAATTAACTTTATCCCATCCAGAGCCAGTGCGATCACAAAGGAGCATTCAATTACCCTAGCCCTATCTATAGGAAATTCACTACACAGTTTACTATTTATTTCCTATATCTGTAATTCTGTAATCTGTAAAAAACAAAAACAAACAAAAAGCCCCAAAGCATTGCATGTTTTTGTTTAAAGTTCAAATGTATTTATGTGCTGTCTCCGTTCTGCCTATATACAGTATATAAAATAACATTCAAGTTGAAAGAGGTGATTAACATATTCTTGGGTTTTTTGAGTGAGATGATATCGCACTGGTAATGGTCTTTGAGAACTTAATGAAGGACAAGGGAGAATGGTTTTAAACTGAGCAGGGGAGATCTAGCTTAGATGTTAGGAGGAAGTTTTTCACTCAGAGGGTGGTGATGCACTGGCACAGGTTGCCCAGAGAGGTTGTGGATGCCCCATCCCTGGAGGCATTCAAGGCAAGGCTGGATGTGGCTCTGGGCAGCCAGAGCCCACGGCAGGGGGATTGAAAATACGTGATCTTTGAGGTCCTTTTCAAACCAGGCCATTCTGTGATTCTAAGGTACAGTTGCGTTGCCTGACTTGTGAGTGCCTTACAGGGGATGCTGACTGTTCCTGTGAAACTGCGCTGTTTTAATAAACTCAGAAACTGGATAGGGCTTGTTTTTCAAGCATACAAGCCCATGGAATCACAGAATAACCTCAGGTGGAAGGGACCCAAGGATCATCAGATCTGACAGATGAGGCGGAATGTTACAGCCCTGTATTCTTTGAAGAGCTACCAGTGTCAATAGCGATAGAAGATTTACTTGTCCTGAAGTAAAAAGTAGAACTTTTATAAAGTAAAAATGTTTCTTCTAAGGGGTACCTTTTTTTCCGTTCTTTTTTAACTCTCACGTTATGTCATGGACATCCTATGATGATTTCTTTCTTTCCTTCTTTCTTTCTTTTTTCTTTTCCTGCAGAATGCAGCTTTTTACAGGAAGAAAACCTACACAGACACTTTTCAGAAAGGTCTCTGGATGCTTAAGTTACAGTGTATATGTTTCATAGCTGCCTGTACATTTTCTGATTGTTAACACAGTCACTTTGGGCAAACAATCATACCATGCGTATGCTAGACAGTGTAACTATTTGCTTTATTATATCAGATCCTAATGTGTCTTATTCTTCAGTTTTGTAAGATGAAAAATTTTGTGACATTTCTCAGTTACCAGCAGCGTTACTTACCAAAGCAACGTACCTAGTGTTTTTATTTTCCCAAGCATGCCTTGTAGGAAGCTAATAGATTTAGTGTCTGTGATGAATAGAACAATATCTGCTCTGGTTGCTTAACTTAGCATTTAGAAAACATTATACTGATTAGAAGTGTGTGTGTAACATCAAAGTCAGGATTTACTTCCACAACATCCTATTACATTCCAGCAGAGTATCCGTTATCCTGCAAGACTTTTTTTTTCTCTTTGTGTGATCCATACACAAGCCGTGGAGGCATTAGGAAAGCAGGCGTAATATGCACACCATCTTACAGCTGCACAGAGCCTAGCAGCTTAGCTCCAGACCATTAGTTTTAGTTAAGGTGTTCTTTTTATTATAGCTGTTTTCCTTCTTCCTACCTATTTCCCTCTGTTCCCCTTCCCTCTCACAGAAAGCTGAACTTTAACTTAATGTTTCTTTCTAGTGAAGGAAAACACATGGAATATATTACACTGAATATCAAGTAAGAGGATTACAAAAAATATCTTACTCAAATAAAGATGTCTGATCTTCTCACATCCTTCAATTTTAAATTTGTCCCACTTAGCACACAGAGCTGCAGTCATTCGTATTGCACCTTTTTTGGGATGTAACTGCTGACAAACTTCCCTATCAACAAAGAGATTAAATCATCTTCTGTCAGGTACAGTCAAATCAATAGGCAGACAGGTGTTGTGGCTCTCTCTTCCTCTGTTTCCCAATGATAAACAAATGCACAGAGGCTAAGATATATATTGATGTCCTTTTTTAGGATGTAAGTATATATTCATGACTTGATAACAAAATCCAGTTATCTCAGGCTGGATGTGAATTCCTAACATGCAGTCTTTGTGTTGGAGCACTGGAAAAGAGCATGTTTTTGACAGGGATTGAAGAGCTATCTCGTGAAAGTCTACTGCGGGAATGTATTAAATTGAACCCTCCTAAGATGTTGAGGTGAAGAAGGAAAGAAAATTAATAGCTGCCTGACCCAATTTTTTTCCACGATTTCCAGAGCAAAAGGAATTATTTACTTGGACCCATTTCTAAACAGAAATTAAATCATTTTCCCTAAGTGACTTAAATGTGATTCTATATTCCTAACAACCTTATAAAAAAATAATAGCATGGTGTTAAAAATCTATTTAAATTTATTCCTTTGATGTTATTGCCACTAATCTAATGGTACAATTCTTAGTGAAATCAGTGCAAAATGACTTTGTTCACCAGTTGTCACAGAAGAGCATGTAAACAATATGAGAATGTATTGTATCTATCTATTTGGTATGCTATTGCATATATTTGATCTTTTTTTTTCTGGCTACTCTTTCATACCTCCCTGAAATATATCAGAAGAGCCTGTGCTACAGCATCAAGTACTGTTGGGAGGATGCCCAGCAAGGTGCTCAGTGGGGTTCTGTCTGCATACCTTGACCTCAGCGTCAAGGAGCCCTGTGTGTGCCAGACCCTGCTGTCATGTGCAGCAGCCAGTGAAGATTTTACCTTTCTGCGGTACCCCTTGACAGTCTGCAGCTCTGAGCTGGAAAGGATGAGAGAGAGCTTAATCTGTGGTGGAGGATACAGATGCCCTGGAATGCTGATATACCACCAACCCTAACCCCAGGCAGGAGTGCAGCCACTGTCTGACAGTGCTTGCTGTCCTCGGCACCCTGCAAGGAGCCTGAACCTATCTGCCTAGGAGTTCTGCATGGCCACTCCGTCCTCGGTTGTGCCATTGGTAAGAGAGCTCCCACATGGTCTGAAAGTGGCTCACATCTCTGCAAGTCAGTGCCTTCTTCTTCTGAGGGTGCCACCAAGAGGCATAAGAGTACAGCTGTTCATTCCAAAATAGCCCCTTCCCAGTTAGTACATGCTGTTGTCACACCTGTGACCCGGTCCAGCATGCTGTTGTGTTACAAGAGCTGTGTGCCTTGCTGGGGCCGCTGATTTTTTTCTGTGGCATGTAATATATGATCACCAAGGAATGCAGTGTGATGATGCAAGCTAGGCTGTCTGGACATATTTTGAGAGACTTGGAGTCATTTATACAGAGATATTAAAGCTTCTTGGTGTCAGCAGCCAGGAGGGCCCTCTTTTCTCTGTTTTTAGGAGATCCCATAGGCTGCTGCAGAAGTTAAGACATTGTGCAGTGGGAGAATGAAGTCTCAGTGACACTTGCGAAGTCGCAGCAACAGATTGATAAGGATGCAAAACTGAAAGATTTTGTGCTTCTAAAGTGTTCGTGATATGCTGGAATATGATTCATGCAAACTCTACTATCTATAGAGCCCTGATAACTTCTGTGCACTCCCCAGAACTCTTGCCCTGTGGGAATGGATGTCTTGCTCTTTCAATTTACTGCTGTTTCACTGTATTTCTCAGTTATTTCTCTGTTATTCTGAGTTTGTTTGGTTGCATTGTTTCCACAAAGTACCTACTTTAAAAGGATAAGCATGAAACTGCAATTTGTAGATGTATGCCTGCCCAAAAGATCAAAACCACCACATGATCAAAAAAAGAATGAATCTGAAGTTACTGAGTCCCTTAATATTAGCAGAATTAACTTCTCTGTGTGAGCTCAGTTTTATGTTGAGGCTAAAAATTCAGTAAAGTATTTGTAGAAAAAAAGTTTCTGTTGCTAAGGTGTTGATTCAAGTTTTTCTTCTGTAGGTTGCAGTTATGCTGTTAAAATGAGAGTTCTGACCTCCTTGTATATTATTTATTCCAGATCTTTTACCTGGGGACCTAGCGGTTCCCTTACCAGGTTCATCCAGACATATTTCAGCTAATGGGCACCCCCTGTTAGCAGAGGTGCCCTAGGCACTGGCAGTGTCTTGCTCCTGTTGTCTGTTTATCTTCCTTTTAGTATCTTAGACTGGAATATTTGAATTAAGTAATATCAAGCCTAAAAGTGAAGAACTTCAATGAAAAATGCAAGAACTTGGTCTAAATGGTCTAATATTCTTTCGTTTAGTAGCTTAAGTCTGAGGCTTATTCCCTTGAAGACAGTTAATTCACAAGGAAAAGAGGGTCTTTTTTTCCATGCAAACATTTTCTATGCATCTTGCTTTTCTCTTAAACCTGTAGATGTTCTTTCAAAGGCTGATTTGGGCACCTTACATCTCAGTGCATCTTGTTTCAAGATTTGTTTTTCCAGTGTCCAGGGCTGTAGACTCACCCCAGAGAAGCCTGGATGAAGCGCTCTCCGTGCTGCAAAGTAGAGCATATTCTAGCTGTTCAGCTCTTTTTTCATGTCATATGGGCATATGGGAATGTGTGTCTTTCCTACATGTGAACAGAGCTATTTAGTTCACTGTTGTCAGAAAGTACTCACTTAATTCGAAAACGAAGTTTGTTCACTCTCACCTGGACCATGTATTCCTTCTGGGTAGAGTAGTAGTAAGATCTGGAAGAGAACCAGTAGGGTTTGTTGAGCCCCAGATTACATTTTTTAGCCTTACTAGGCAAATTTGACGCTACATATGATGATTGCTTGTGGACTGAGTGGTTAACTGTGTGTTGCTTCTAAGTTTACTGTTGTCCCAGTTGAGGACCTGAGACCTACCACTGTCCCTTCTCACACACTTTGCTTTTTGTCCTTCTCAAACGAATAACCACAGTCTAGGAGAGGGCATTGCTGTATGGGTTGGCCTCCAACCAGAGGGCAGTATGGGGCTTTGAAATTCTCCTTGACCCATTTGCTTAGGTAGAGAGACAAGCTTAATTTAGACTTCAAAACAAAATGGGTGAATATTTCTTGGTGGTCATGGAAGGAAAGGGTGGCTGTGACTTGAAGTCCACAAGACTTTAAGAAGACTTAAAGTCTTAAAGTCCAGAAGCTCTCTGAAGACGTTTATTTTTTAATATGTTGATGTCATGTCATGTATTTCTTTGGGGGTCATTATTTCCCAGAAATACTGGGTAACAGGAACAGTAAGTAAGATGGTGGTCTGTCATTCTCCCTATAGTTGGAAAATGAGCAGTCTGGATGTCCATTTGCTAATCAACTGAAGGGAAAGCTCTATATTATATCCTGGAAAGGGCAGATCATTTTTTCCATGGTGACAGAAATGGCTCTTTCAAGCAGAAAATGTAAGCCTTTAGGCACTCTTATACTGTGTAAGTTCAACTGTAGTGGTTTGTCTACCAGCAGACAGATTCACCCTGCGTTTCTGCTTGAATGCTATAGAAGGCTCCAGATTGTATTGCTGTTACTAATGCTACAACTCAGGGTCTTAATAATATTTACCATGTCAGTCAAATGTAACATCTTTATTTCAAATGAGGCTTACCAAAGATAGCTTTCTGTTCAAAGTGCTGAATTAATTTGTACTGCTGTAATTTATCATGCTTTTTTTTAAAGGAGTATTTTAAAGCTGTGCTTTCCCAGATAGACAACATGTAGAAATTTTAAAGCAAGTAAAGTGAACTTACGTTGACTTGTTACCCTGATGGTTTCAGATATACCTGCAACTCAGCAAAGATAAAATCCTGGCAAGTTACTGCAGTGCCAGTTTCATCTGTCTGTGCTTGTGGGGAAAATTTCAGAGCTCTTCTTCGTGTTTGCCTTGACAAGTGATTATCAGTGGAGATGGGTGATGCTGAATGTTGCACAATTTTGACCTTAGTTGGAGTTTTGTTTGTTTATTTTTTGTTTACCAGAGACGGTCAGAGAAGGGAAGCAAAGATGCACAGAGGTGTGGCATGGTCTCCTTACAAGGGGAGGGTAAGGAGGGACCCAGCAGTTTGAGAGACAGCTGAAAGAGAGAAATACAGAGATGCACAAAACTCTGAATGACATGGAAAATGGAAACTGGTAATAGTTCTCATGGTATAATGTCTTTAGAGCTACCATTGAATTTGGCTCTCAATAACGTTGAAACAGAGGGAAGTATTTTTCACCCAAGCTGAATTAAATTGTGGGATTCATCGTCACAGGTTCCCATAAGACCGAAAGCACAACTGGCTTGAAAAATGGTTTAAAAACAGTACACCAGATATAATCCCTTCAAACTATTCAGCAAGTCCCTAAACTAGCAGTTTTCAGAAAGATAAATGCTGAGGGATAATATGTTTGCCCTTTTTCTTTGCTCTTTCTGAAGTTGCAGTTTTTGTCTACCCCTGGGAGTACTAAGAGGAGAGTTGTAGAGTTGTTCTGGCCTGTTTGGCAGCTCTGGTACTGTTACAGTTAGGCTGGGTACGTACTCTGTAGGAGAAACAATATGGAGAAGAAAAAGAAAATGCACCGGTTCTGATATTGCATACTGACACATCTGCTTAGCTGGGCTGTGTCTGCCGACACTTTTCTAAGACTCTGTATGAAATTAGAAAGGCACATGTAATACTGATGAATCTGTGTGATGAAGCTGTTTGTGATGAGAAGCCCAGGACCGTTGCTAAAAATCTTTGACACCCTGATTTACAGTGGCTTCCTGGAGAGTAAGATCGGCGTTTCTGTAGCCATTATAAATGCCGTTGGGGTTTTGACTGCTCAGTTGCAAATGCTTCATCAAAAATACGAGTGTAACAGCAAATGCCTATTTACATGCTGTTGTATGTGTAGAATAGCAAACTGACAATTACTGTTCAATACCAGTGTCTGGAGGTGCCAGTTCTGATGAAGAAGTCACTGTGTTTAAACATTCTGCAAGTGGGCAGTTAATTAGACTCGTGCTCCTCTCTCACAACAACGTGTGTGCGATGTGTTGCAGTTTGCATAATTCCTGGCAGCAAGTTGTGCAACTGGGCTCATATGAAACTTGCATAAAAAGTAGGGATTTGGGAATTCAGGAAGCTGTGAGCATACGTGGAGTATCCAGAAGGTTTCATGTGTAGTAGCTTCATGTTTAGTTTGAAATCCAGTCGGGTGCAGAACTTTTGGAATGATTTATGATATCTTTAAAGAGATTCATGGTGGTGGCCTGCAATACCTTTCACATCAAGATTTATAATATCCATGTGGTTTCATAACACTGGGAGTTCCTTATGCTCTGAGTCTTGTTTCCTAAGCACTTTAGTGTTTTCTTAGAAAATAAGATCCCACAGAGAGAGTAGCAGTAAATCAGGTGTAGTATGTATTGTAAATGTTTGAAATTAACAGCTCTTTACATCCCCAAAAATGCCAGCGGTCCTGGGAGCTGAAGTCATTGCTCTTTCTGAAGTTACTAATGCCAGTTAGCCTCTGTTTTAGTGTGGAGAGAACTACTCATACTCAAAACTGTGTGAAAACTCATGCTTCTGAATGACTGAAAGTATTGCTGTCCTAAACTGGTGACCCAGATGCATTAGTTTTTTTAAGTTCAAATGTTTGGGTTTTTTTCAGAATTACAAAAACAAACAAGCAAACAGTCTAGGATGTTACAAGTCATAGAAAATGTTAGAAAGCCCAAGCCCTGTTTAGTAATTGAGAAAAATAGATTATGCAGTTCCAGCCAGTAACTGAGCAAAGGATGAAACGGAGCAGATAAAACAGTAGGAGCTGATCACCTATTTCATTGTTCTGGATTCAGCCATTTGAACAAGGCTGATTTTGTCAAATGACTGTGTGAAATCAGCACAGAGCATTACCCAGAAGGGATCCTGCTGCTGTGAGACAGGGATCAATTCCCAGATACATTAAGAGAGGGAGCTCAATATATTTTGCCACTTAAAAATTTTAATGAGAATTTAGTGATTCCTCATTCCACACAGCTCCCCAGAGCTCAGGGAGGCGACACATTTTCTGAAGCCAGATTTTCTGATGGTGGCCAGAACATCCTGCAGCACTGCTGTTTGCTTTTGCTGCCGCACAGAGCTTTTTATAGGCAGCCGTAGACTTGTGATTTTTGAGTAACATGTTGGTGTGAGACAGTCTGCTGACTGCAGGCAGAGGAGTATTCAAACCGATCTGTGTCTGTGCTTTGCGCGGATTGAAGAAGTGTCTCAGTGTACAGCATAAAGTATGGGCTTTCAGTTCTGTGCAGGAGAGGCTGTGTTTAACTCCTTTTCTGCAGGAGTAATGACTAAGAGTTGCCTGTGCTTATTCATAGATTCATAGATTCATTAGGTTGGAAAGGACCTACAAGATCATCTAGTCCAACCATCCTCACACCACCATCCCTACCCTTCAAGCTACTAAATCAAATCCCTTAGCGCCTCATCTAAACGCTTCTTGAACAGCGCTAGGGACGGTGCCTCAACCACCTCCCTAGGCAGGCCATTCCATTTCCCTTGCAAAGACAAGGGAAAGGAAGCGTCTTGTGATCAGCAAGATAGAGAAGTTGGATTAAAGCAGAATGGGAGGAGTGCTTGACCTTGCTCCCCAGCCAACTCTCCACCTTTTTTGACTATACTTTTTTTTGCATGATGTCAGATGGCACGGATATCCCTTTGGCCAGTGTAGGTCAGCTGTTTTGATTCTGTCCCCTTCCACCTCCTGTGCCCATTCAGCCCCCCTCACTGGCAGAGCTGTACAAGAAGATGAAATGGCCTCAGCCTGAACCATATTGCTCAGCAGCAACGAAAACGTTGGTGTGTTACCACCTTGTTTGTCTCCTAAAGCCAGAACTAACATCATACCACACAGTATGAAAACAGTCAACTCTGTCCTAGCTGAAACCAGAATATCACCACGGAACAGCTTTGTCTGCATATTACAACCTTTCTGAGTAGGAACGATCCTGGCCAGGCTCTGTGCATCCACATCTGCAGATGAGCACCAGCCAATCTCTCACATCTTCCTTTTCTCTTCGGAAGTTTACACAGTGCCTGCGGTTGTGTGAATGTCAGTGGAGTTCAGATATCAGACAGGAAAAGGCTCAAGCGAAGGCTTTCCCTGTATTGCATTTTAAGCTCGTATCTCTCAGATCTCAGCTTTGAGTTCTAAGGTGGGGACAAAAATAGAAGCCTTTATTGATGACAAGGCTCTCTAAAAGGCAGTTTATTGCTAATTTTCATAAGATCTGATGCATATGTTGTTAAGGACCAGGTATATGTATTTTAGTTGTACCACAACTGTGATGGGACATGAATCCCCACCACGTGAAACAGGAAAAAGACACTTCACTGATTTCTTTGCGTGGAAGTAAAATACCTGTTGTAATTTGTAAGAATGGAGGAACTGCCAGCTGACTTGATTTAGAGAAGGGCTGACTGTAATGAGGCATGCTGCCGTGAATTAACTAAAGCTAAAGAAGTTCATAGCTGGGTGTTAAGGAGAGATTATTTGCTGTGATATTACTTGAAGGGTAGTTCTGGAGAATGCAGATGTTAGCATCAAATTTATTAATAGAACTGGCATTACTTTCACACATCTGCTACAGATAAAGTGCAAGTAGTTAAAAAATAAATGTGAAGACTCGGGTATTTGTATTTAAAATGTTGCTAGGTCTGGTTTACTTTTAAACCCTGGATTGGATTTTGTCACATATCCAGATTCAGCCCCATTTCTGTTGGTAGTAGCAGGTTGTAGTTCATTCTCCTATCACAGGCACAAAAAATTTCCTCTGTTTGTTTGTTTGTTTGTTTGTTTTTCCTCTCTTTAAATAGCATTACTTTTCAAAGGCATCATCTGACTTTACCATACACTGTTCCTTTATTTTGGCACTTGCCAATAGTGCTGTCAGATTTGTGTCCATTTATTAAAGCGGGCTCTTGCTTTGAAATCCCTTGGTCTCAGATATCAGTGGATTTGTGGAGTATACAGTTCCCACGTAGAAAAATTTTTGGATTGAGGAGTTTTGAGGTAGTAAGACTCACTGTGAGGTTCTTGGTTTGTTTTTTAATGTGTGGTTTTGATCATACTTTAAAGATGAAACTTAAAAAATACCAACTCAGGTAATGCGTTAATACAACGTGTGTTCTTTCACAGCAGAACAAGAAATGTATTGAGCAGTCAGCAAAATATCGTGGTCCACAGTTGCATGAGGTCTGAGATTTCAGGTCAGTCTTCCTGAAGAGAAAGATTTGCCATATTTGCGGTAGTACACTGTAGCAGAAAGTTGTTAACTTTTAGGATATTAGCACCACTTATATTGCTGTAGTAGTGAAATACACTTAAGATGGGAAGAAAAAAAACCCCATAATCTAAAACCCCTCAGGCAATCCTGGCAACAAGCAAACACTGCCCCCACGGATATTTCTTTTTTAAGAGCTAGGTGTGTTGGTTATCATGCAGCTCGTCTGTGTACTGTCTGGAATTTAAAGCAAAGCAGAATGATTTGTGTGTGTAATTCTCCATGACAGAGAATCAGAGAATCTTCTTGACCCTGTCTCTCAATCCTAAACAAAATCAGTGTTGGGAGAGTGTGTGCCTCTGCTTCCTCAGCCCATGCCACAGTGCGTAGGAATGCTAATCAGTTTGGCAGTTTTCTGTATTGGTCATCAAACAATGGGTTTAAATGGTCAGTTCACTATATGGTGCGACAGGTATCAGCTGCTAGCTGGACTGGCATAGAGACTGGTGGTCTCTGTCTTAGAACACTGTTTCCTTATGAGACAGTTACAGTGGTTTAAGATACTGTTGGCTCCTCTGCTGAAGGTAATGTGTTCACAGTCTTTTTCCGTGGGAAGGAAAACAAATTAGTTTATCACATTAAGAAAGCTCAGTGCTGAATTACCTCCTCTCTGCAGCAGAGCAACAACTCCGTTAAATCACTGCTGCTGCTTGCTAGGAGAGATTTGGACTACATCCTTGAGCATGACAAAGATTGCTTTGCTGAGTACATGCTCTTTAGACCTTCTCTAGATTGAAGCAAACATGTACATTCTTAGTTGCTTTGTTGGAGGAGGCCAGAATCTGTTTTGCAGTTGCTCATCCTCCAAGGATGTGTAGTCCCATTTAAACCAGTATTTGAATGAGTGGGTGTTGAGTTCAGTGCCCCACATTACAGCTCATACGTTATGTGTTCCTGTAGAAGATCTGATGAAATTAAAGTAGCTTAGATATTCATGTTACTCAACTTTTTAGACAAATTTCAGGAAGAATGAATTTAAATACATTATCAGGTCCTTGCATGAAGCACTGAAAGAAAGCCTTGCAAAAACTCTCCTGAGAAAAAAAAAGTCAAGGAAGGTTCAGGATAGTGCTTTCCAGTCCATTTAATCTGAAGGAAAAATTCTTTAATTTACAGTGACAAAACTGTGCAAATAATTAATAACTGTCATCTGATTAGTTTGCCTTTTCTCAGATTTTATGGAGGGATGGAGAGAGGAACTTTTGGTCAGGGTGTGTTGTGCATTTGCTTTGCTTTTCCTCCTTTGGTAGGGGATAGGAAGGAAAAGTTTGCGTTCAGCTTCAGCCAGACCACTTAGAGAGAGTGGCAGAGAGAGTCACACAAAGAGCCAGGGTGCAAAAGTTATGGCACGTGGACTTTCCCACTTGGCATAAAACATTTGTCTTCTGTATTATCTTCTGTGGGTAGCTCGGACCATGCTGGCCTCAGACCACTGCAGAGGAGCAGAGACCAAGAGCAGCTGTTACTGACGGTGTGATGCAGCCCTCTTTGCTGGCCTTGGTAGCCAACCATGTTAAACAATGATACCAGAGACATTAAAGAATGTATCACTGTGTGGTAGATAAATGTGTTCCCCTAATTACTCTGTCAGGACTAAGAAACAACATTCGTATGAGTGTTGTTGTCATAATTATGGTAACTGTGTAGTCCTCTCAACCACAGCTGTACGTTGGCCATAAAATGGCAGTGATGAGGGACCCGTTGGGGAGGGCTGTAACGTCAAGACAATCCTTATTGGATTTTTTATTTGTTTAAACAGTGCAAGTTTCTTTATAAAACTCCCTGCCTTATATTTAAAAGATCTTTGTTAGCAAGTGATAGCACTAATAAAATGATGAAGAGCAAGGCTACGTCACTATGATTTGAATGCTCAACTGGATGCTCTCAGAAATTAAAACATTAGCCCTCGCTTCACTGCACCTTCAAAGAACAGGATTTAAACCTTCTTGACATTTTTTCTAACGTCATCCGTAACTGCAGATAATTTATAAACTTCTAAACAAGTGTGAGTCATCCTGCTTTTAAACCCAGTGACTTCTGTACTGAATAAATTGTGCTAGCTGAGAAAGGAAATTTCTCTTCAAAGAGAGGCTGAAACATTTTTAGGTTTATTCTGTCATCCACTACCTCAGCAAAGCTAAGCTTGCGTATGTATTTGCTCTAGATACGTTGTTCTTGCCCTAGTGTTTGAGGCTTACGTACATGTAAAGCAGTTGCCATAACAAAGATGCACGTACCTCTGGTAAGTAGTGCTGGATGGAGCTAATGGCTTGGTGTAGCCATCCAGAAGGGGCAGATAGCCTCAGGCAACAGTGTCCTTTTGTGCCCCCAGCTGGGACTTGTGGCAGAGCTGACTTCCTGGCAGAGGAAAGGTAAGGAGGAAGAGAAGTGCTGGGGACAGATTCCTTAGCCCTCAGCCCTTAGCTGATTTATATCAGCTGCTCCTCAGCTTTGAAGTCACCGACATTAGGTGATGGAACAGACTCCAAGAACCTACCACTGAGCACAGTGGGAAATTGGGATCTGATCATAGTTTTTAAGCATACTCCTCTTTCCAGCTGTACTGCTGTGTTTTCAGATATGTTTGGTATCTTGTATTTAGCCAAGCCAGGCAGAGAAGGAGTTAATGGTGCTGAGCAACGGGAAAATAAAAACATGTAGTAATGTACGTTACAGTTGTTTGACATGTCTTCAGTGTGGCTCTCATCAGAGCTTGAACCTCCCTGCTAACTGGAAAGCCCTTGCCTGAGCTGCCTGCTTGGACGTGCAACATGAAATGGTGGCCAGTCTGCCTCTGCCTTCCTCTCCTCTCCCACAGCTGCCCTGGGGCACTCCAGCTTTGAAAAAGCCCTGCAGAGAGCACCGCAGGAGCAGCTCTGGTGGAGGGTTTCACTGGGTCTAAGAGCATTCTGGTTTCTGTCCAAGACATGGTTTGCAATAGTGCATTCTCAGCATCTCCTTGAGGACTGAGATGTATTGTTTGATTTAGACATGCGTGGGAAAGCTAAGCAGCAGTTATCGATTAAGGTTTTGTCTTTATGGGAGTAACTACTTGCAAGGTTGTAAGAACGTAAATCACCTGACTGCTGACATTCACTAGTGTTTAATTTATTGCTCATTCAATACCTGAACTCTTCTCTTGCCATTTTCAAACAATGCTTTGTAGTTTTCTCACAGTTTCTTTCATGCCATTACTGTCAAACACAATGTATCTTGAATGTATGAGACTAATTGAATGGTCCGGTTAGTGCGGGAATAGTTTCCCACAGCTGTTCCTTGCTTTACTTACAGCAAATATCAAGAAGAATTTCAAAGTCAGTGCATTTTACCGTGTGTTGTCTGCACATGCTCTGAGCAACAGTATCACATATGGCCTTGGAAATCTACAAGGCAGCATTAATATAAGCTGAAAAAGTACCTCGGTGTGCCTAAAGGTTCGTGGCCAATCCAGCTCATGTGGGTGTGCAGAGAAAAACATATCAAAAGCCTTCTGGGGCTTTTCCCTCCCTTGTAGGTAAGTTTAGAAAGCTGCGAGGATAAAATATGAACAGCGAGGGGCAAATAAAAATCCCTGATGGGGAGGACTTTCAGAGGCTGCTTCTCAAAACTTCCCAGTTTTCTAAACAGACATTGAGAAGCGCATGACCATGTACTTCAACTTTATTTGTCTATTTCGGTGTTCTTTTTCTGCTATTAATTATGTGTATTCAACAAAAGAGATATAAAGCCAGAGCTAAGAAATAGCAGTATAGTAGAAAGGTTTTAAGAATGGAATAACAAAGGAAACCTCCTTCTCTCTTTTAAACATGTTTTATCAATAGAAATCTAAGCAGTGGAAAAACTTCTAGAAACCTTATTGTCAGAGAAAAACGCTGATCGTTCTCCTGCTAAATATCAGCACATTAGGCTACTAGCTGCATGGTATTTCCTGAGAAATTGAAATACTGTAGGATTATACTGCTCCAATTTTAAACAATTACTGGCAAGTTAATAACTTCCTTTTTTGGAAGAGTTCCAGAGTCTGTAGGATGCTGTATTTTTCAAGTACTTTTTCTGTGAAAGCTGTGGTGCTGCTGGTGCAAGTTTCCCACCTTTGCTTTTATCTGAGTAAGTACTGAAGATCCAGTTCTGCTGCTTTGGAAACAGTGGACGTGTTCCCACTGTCAGTAGGTGGTGTGGATAAGCCTGTGTCAAACTGCAGGTTTGTACATGTCTTGCAGCAGTTCTGAATTTGAGATATCTTAGGAAAAACATTTTTATCTTTTTTTCACGTTTAGCTTTTTGTTAAGATCTTATAAGAACTTTCTGCTGCAGTGTTCTTATTAAGTCAAACATTGCACATTGCTGAGAATGAAGCATGTATCTCAAATTGCTCTTCTTGCTTTCTGCTGAGAAGTTTGAGAGCCTCTCTCTGAAAGTTTGAAGTAGTTGGTGTGTTTCTTTTTCCTACCAGCTGCGTGGATGTCTGTACCCAGGTTTTAGTGGAGGGACTGAAGGAGTCTCTGTGAGGACATCAGTGACTGCCCTGTGCTGGACACTGCCTGTTCAATGGCTCCAGCTGGGCCTGTCAGCAACACTGTGGAAAAACATATCTAAGAAAGGGAAAAAGTGGAGAAGGGAAGGAACAGAGAGGAGCCAAAGGGAAGAACAAGCCCAGAGCAAGTGGTGCTCCATGGCACAGGCACTACTTCCCATGCATAAGCCCACACTGGAGCAGATAAACTGGGAAGGAAACAAGTAAGAATGAGCAGTGAAAGGAAAGATTGAAAAGCAGAGAGGCTGAGTGAATCCGCTTCATCCTGAACCCTCCTGTGGCTGCCATTGCCTCCTGAAGGAACTGAGGTAACTGTGGTGATGACAAGGGAAGGCTGGGAAGGGGGAAGAAGAGGGCTCTGGAGAGAAGGGAGAGGGAGAGGGAGGATGAGCATTCTCTTAAGTGTATGAATATTTGTCTTTTTCAATTGTTTCTAAATATCTTAAGCATTTATGCTAAGTGGCAATAAATTAAGTGTCCCCAGATGGAGTCAGTTTTGCCTGCAGCAGTACTCAGTAAATGATCTCTCTGTCTTTATCTCAGCCCATGAGTTTTCTTCTTTCTTATCCTTCTTTTCTCCACCTGCCCCACTGGGGAGGGAAGGAGCGAGCAGCTGAGTGGGTGCTTCGCTGCCAGAAGGGAACATCCCACCACAGGAAGCTGCATTACACTGCTTTCCCAGTAATTCTTACTGTCTGCCATTATCAAAAGTCAATTATCTGTAAGGCTTTCCAGCATCCATCTTCCTTTCACCTTTTGGAAACTGTATAACACCTGAAAGTAGGAGGTAATTCCTTGCTAAGTACTATTAATGTGTACTACTGTTTCAAAGTATTTTAAACCTAAAAATAATTCACTGATGCAACATACTACCAGCTCATGGTGGTTCCTCATTGTACCTTCAAATTGTGTTTCAGATTTGCAGGGAAAAATCTCATTCAGAGTAGTTTTTTGTATTAATGCTCCATTTAATATCAGTTTGCCCCCTTTTGCTCTTAAAAAAAGAAAGCGTGACACTGACTGGAAAGGGAACTGCCTAACATCAACATCACAAAATTAGGTTTGTGTTGAAATTTGTATGGTTGTTTTGTTTTTAAGTATAGAGTCTGTCTTGACAAGGTAATACGCTTAGAAATGAGCAAGTTTTCTCTTGAAAAGCTCAGCTGTGGTGATTATTCTTATGATGATGAGATTCTGGCCTCAGGCTACTTGTTTGTGTAGAGATGATTTGTCACCTTCAGTTAGCAATGAGATCCATGCAGGTAGGCCTTCTTACTTATGCAGAATGTATTTAAAGTTTGGGTCTGAATTTGACCCTTGCTTACACTTAGACCTGTCAGTGATATGTGACAAGAAGATTAATAGGATTTTGAAGGAGGGATGTTATTTCAGCAGTGAATTTTGCCTTGTGAAATGCATTATCCTGGGGCTGCTATCAGCTCCTCTTGCTCATCCTGGCAGGTGCTCATACAGCTATGGGGATCCAGGACCAAGGTGGCAGGAAAAGAATGTAGAAATTACACAAAACAGGGAGGAATTTTTCAGAGGAGATAGGGCTCTAGTGCAGCATATTGCTGCTGTGTGATTACACAGCCCAGTAGCAAGAAAACTGAATTACTACACTTATTTTTCTCTCTCACAGTAGCCATATGTTTCAAGTTACTTTGAAAACGGTATGAGAACTTCTGGAAGAGTCCTGAAGTATTACTCAGGGTGAGAAATGCTGTATGTGCTGAAGCTACTGAAACAGGATATTTTTTTCCCAGACTAATCATTTTGTTGCAGTATTTGTGATATTTTTCATTAGAATTGGGGAAAATAATATATGTAGAGAAAATAAATATCACACAGTGGTAATGGTTAAAAGAAAATAGGTAGTGGTTATTATTAACTTCTAAAATCAAGAAATTCAGGCTTTTTCAATAATTTCTGGGTGTTGCTGGATACTTATTGCTGAATTTCTATTAGGTGTTTTGAAGACCACGGTAGGGAGTGCCATATTCTTACACACTTGGTCACCTGCAGGTCAGCAGTGTAATTAAACCAATTAGACTGCATCCAGAGATTTTCCTCGCTTTTGTTCTCTTTCCTTCTTCCAACAGAGCTGTTTCTATGACAAACCACTGTTCCCTCTGCTGCTGAATGCAGCTGTCATCTTAAGCTTCTTCTCTGGGGCTGTGCTAATAGGCTGCCAGGTCCAGTTCTGGTTTGTGTTACTGGTTCATTTGGAATGGAGTAAATTGGGAAGCAAGCCTTCAATCCATGACATGGAGAGGAAGGCTGTGTGCTCAGAGTAGAGAACTTCTTTGTATGTGTTATAAATGGTTGCCTTTTCTTTTATTTGGCTTTCTCCAAATATTTGTCAAGAAATGTTCCTGTTATGACACTTAATATACCCTATTTCTGTGGGAAAATGTACTTCCACAAGATACTTCCAGACAGTCATGCAGGGAAGATGCTCAGTGAGTGCTGTAACAGCCTGAGCTCTCTGTGCAGCCCCCTGCCACAGGCAGTACTGTTCCATGTCCATGTGCTCTTCCGGACCTGCTGGTTATACAATGTTACGATGACAGGACATAAAAATGTTCCACCAAGAGAACTGGGGTTCACAAAATATTTCATCAGATCAGTGTTTTTTGCTAAAACATCCCTAAAATAGTGCTGGTACTCTGTAAAACAGTGTTGCATGCTTTTTGTCAGTTTACCACAGAGATAAATGGAAAGAGGAATAATGTTATAAAATATAAGAGACACGAGAAAGTGAAGAACAAAAACAAAAGTTCTGGAAAAGTAGTCTAAACTATGTTGAAAACATACTAAAAGAGGTGGCAATGATGCTTGTGATCACTTAAAAAATGTGTTAAAAATCCAGAATAACTCCAAAAGGAAAAAGTAAGGAAAAAAAATGGTGGCCAAAAATCCCCATAGAAATATATAATTGGAAGTATTAATTTCAGATGACCTTACACTTGACTGTAAATAGCTTTTTCTCATGCTTGAAATGGAGTACAGAAGTCTTGTGTTCCTAGGAAATAAAGATGTTTTCAGAATATACAGTCCATGTCAGACAGTGTTCGTAACCAAAAGTATGTATTCTGTTGAATAACTGGCCTGGCAGATTACATAGGAGAGCAGAAGGTACCAGTGAGCCTAGAGAAAATACAGAGTTTGCTCATTGTAGACAGATTTTTCTTTACTATGCAAATATTAGATTTAAATCTCGATTTGATTTAAGAGTTCTTCGAAATAATGTGACTAGTTAGGAGGGATGCAATATATGTACTGATGTTAAACAATAATGGCCACGTCAGCCTTCACATATCAAAATGCTGAATAAATGAAATACAGGGTGTCAGAATAATTCATTTTTATCCCTCGTTTTGTATGGGTGGGTATTGCAGTGCACCTTTCTGTGTTCACACAAGAGGCCAGCCTTGGTCAGAGTGGTCGTGGCAGCAGGGGAAACATGCCACAGTCTCTGCTGCACCACTGGCATCCTGTACTGAGCTTCTCCAGCTGAACAGACTTCTTATGTGCTTATAGAAATGCAGGCCTCAGTTCCGGTAACTTGAGTGCTGTGGTGAATTAGGAAAATGGCTTTGCTTCTTTCTATGCTTGTACAACAGTTCGATGCTAATGTGTGTTAAGTTGTGACTGACTGTATTCTAAAATGAATCGAAGTGGTCTTCACTTCATCATCCCTTAGCTGCCCCAGAGGGACTCAGAGTCAGTTTACAAGCAAGATTCTCCTTTTCTGCCACATCAGTGATGTTAATTTCTGGTTTTCTCTAGCACTTTTCCTTACTGCTGCTGGTCAGTGTTTCTTATGAAGCTTTTTTGAAAGGGGAGATGGCTGTTATTTGGGACTCATTCGTTTACAGTCACCTTAAGGAAAGAGAAATCAAGAGCTGGCATTAAAAATAGTGATGCATTTTTTGCAACTTTTTATTGTTTACACTGAGGATTTGGAAAATATATCAGTGGTGGTACATGACTTTGGGAGCAAAAACTTAGGTGTGTGTCAGCTGTCATTGGTAGAAGGATCCCCATGCCCTCAGTGGAATGAAAGGTGAGATGTACTGGCAGGAGGAGTGTGCTGTCTTCTGGAAGGCCTTTGAGGACGCAGCGTTAGTGGTGTATCACTGCTGCCTTTACTCAGCAGCAGCTGTGGAAGCTCCATAGCCTTCAGAGACCTGAGTCCTCTGTGCCATCGTGCTGGTTCTCCTTATTGCTACCAGTGACCTGCCCTTTTTTGAGTTGGGTTTTCTGGAGAGTTGGTGGTGGGATATGGGTTACAGTTCCTCTGGGGTATGCAGATACTGGTTCTAGGTAGCAAAAAAGAGAGCAATGGAGACTGAAAGGAATATATGGCCCTGAGGAAGAAGAAATCAGTGTCACAGTTCAGGGCCTTCCTTTTTGGATCCACAGAATGAACAAGCTCAAGGCTTGGGATGTCTTCCGACTGAGAGTGGTTTCTCTTTAATGAGCTGCTGCTGTTTAGGCAAGTTGTGTGTTGTACTAGACTGAGAATATGGGAAGAGGGAAGGCTGAAGAAAGACCAGTTAAATAACAGGAAGCACAGCACTATGGAAATGGCTGTGCAGAGGTGGTGTCAGATCCTGAGCAGCAGTAGCTGACTGATAAATAGAGCTGTTACAGCTCAGCTCTGCTACAGGCACGGTTTTGAGGCAGCAGGGAGGGGTCTGGATTCCCAAAGAAAGCCTGGGGACTGCATATTCATGTACCACAAGCCAGCTTCTGTGGGGTCAGCCCATATCCTGGACTCCCAGCTCAGTCTGTGTTAATTAGAGATACTGAACACTGTGTGGCTAGAGGTCCTTATTTAATGTCACAGATTTATAGCAATAAAAATGAACTTATCCCATCAGCCATTAGGCTTCAGTGGGAGAGAGACAGCATTTTTGCCAATTGCTGCGGGTATGGGCACAGTTCGGAGCAGCTTGGTGTCCTGCTAAGCTGCCTTCACGTTGTGTGCCTGGCAGCTCCTCTTTCATCCCGGCTTGCTTTAGTTTTCTCCCTTTGTATTTGATGGTGATTGTGACTGTGGAAGATGAATGGCAATGGCAGATGCTGTAGGTGTGTAGTGCGGGTAGGTTTTGCACAGGAACCCTCCTGAGCTCTGCTGGTTTTATTTCTGATTTCCAGGAACCCTGCTACGCCAGCCCCAAAGCCTGCCCAGCGGGCTGCCATTTGGAGATGTCAGCAGCTGCCTCATAAAGATGGGGATAATGTCATTTGTTTTGTTTATAAAGAAATTTCAATCCCAAAGTTTGGAGGTTAATACTGGATTAAATAACTTGAATGTTGAAATTAGAGTCCTCGTTCAATGCAGAAATTTGAAAGTAAATATTGTTTAGGTTTGGTTCTGAGCAGTAAGTAGCTTTAGTTTCAATGAGTGTTTCTGGGCATTTAGTGGCTTTGAAGATCAGGATGTTTCTCTATATAGGAATATGGTTTAATTGTGAGCTTCTGTGCACAGTGCAATTCATGGCCCCAAATAATAATAACATTTTACAGCTCAGCATCTAAGTCTTTCAGGGCAGAGGAATCTGCTGACAACAGACATTTGTGCTGCAGAGAACAGAGGATAACTTGTACTTTCTCAGCAGTCTGATTCTAAGTGTTCCTCCTGAATGCACAGAAAACATGTCTGTGTAAATAAGAGCAAAGAAGCATTGTACTTTTCTATGTAACTACTTTTTATCTACTGAAGTAAAAAAATACCTACCATGCTGGTACACGTGATAAAGCTTTTCTTTCTAAAACACTGTGGATACAGTATGTACACTCATTTTTTACAGCAGGTTGACACTAAAACTATTGCTGAGATAAAATTAATTGGAGCCGTAAATGTCACTTTGCATCACTTTTTCTTGCTTGCTTGTGCTGCCTAGCTTTTCACAGAACCACAGAATCACGGAATTGTAGGGGTTGAAGGGACCTGTAGAGGTCATCGAGTCTCTATCATTGATCTGCCAAAGCCCTAGCCCAGGTTGCACAGGTAGGCGTCCAGGTGGGTCTGGAACGTCCCCAGAGAAGGAGACTCCACCACCTCTCTGTGCAGCCTGTGCCAGTGCTCCGTCACTGCACTGGGAAGAACTTCGCACGCACATTTGTGCAGAACTTCCCATGCATCAGTTTGTGGCCATTTCCCCTCATCCACACACTGCAGAGAAGAGTGCTACATAATGTGGTGGCACACAAGTACCTGCAGCTGGAATGTCTGATAGTGAGCATGGTGGGCTCACTGTGTTTCAGAAAGAGGTGTGGAAGAGGTGGGTGTAGAACACAAAGCTGTAAATTATTAGTTATAAACATAAAGAAATGAACATGTAGCTCCTCAGCTTGATGTCAGTGCCGTGAGCTGCAGGATGTGTTTTGGTTTGTTTTGAAGGAGAGCGTATTAATGAACAATGATGTTTTAGAAAGGGAAAACAGTGAAACCTAAGGTCATCAGTGGTACAAGTTCCTCAGCTTACAGTCCACCTTTTAAAAGCCATTTGAAAGACGATACATGTCCCTCAGATGCCGTTTCTAGATGTTCTAGTCTGTTCTCAACTGAAAACTTTATTTTAATGTGCAGATAAAAGGCCAGAATGATTAAAACCATCACTAAATGTCACTGTTATGGCCTGTGTAACATTCATTTTATTACAGGAGCTGAGAATAAAATAGAAAACTAATGCTGCCTTTTCTGTGTGTGTGTTGATGAAGCTTTCTTTTATTACTGTTGTCACAGGGATGGATGACTCTTACAAGATGTTAACCATAACAAGTTTAGGTGTTGTCAGTGATACATCATTTTTGTGGGGTAAATAACCAAAATTAGTGTGTACTTTCATATTCTCTCTTCCAGCCAAATGGGTCTAAATTGCCTGTCTGTTTCATAATGTCACTTTTAGGCAGCTGCTTTCTGAACTTCAGAGATGCTCACTAACAGCCCAGGTATTGCTTTACCTCCCATGCTAATTATAGTTAATGTCAATGCAAGAAGTTCTCTGTTTCTCAAACTGGTTTTCTTCTGGGAAATTGGGGATATATTCCTCCTTTCAGAATCGACCTTCAATTTTTTTAACCTACCTAAGAGGAGAAAAGGAGGCACGATACAGTTCCTCAGTTTCCGAACACTTTTTTAAGCATATTGTTCTCTAAAACTGCTGAACATGTACCCATTCCTAAAACACAGGGCTCCATAGCAAGCAGTGCTAGATGGTTGTGATTATTACACCGACCAAACACTCTCCTGATTTGGTGGCTGTGAAGGCACTGATAATTCCTGAGTGACAAGGGAGAAGCCGTCATGGTAAGAAGCAGGCACTGACCTGAGTAGCAACTGCTGTCAGTGTCACAGCAATTGGCTGCTGAGAGTCATTTGGAAAACAGATTGCTTTTGCAGAGAATTACTTGGATAACGGTGATTCTGCAGAGAAATTATTTTTGAAAGCTGCAGTAATTTCTTACTTAATGCAGGCCTGTTGTGCTGAGTACAGGAATATAGTAACAACAGCTTTTCCTTTTGATATCTGGTATCTGAAAGTACCCACAGCTTCTGAACGAAGCAAGCTTTTTGCTGTAAGACTGATGGCAGCATCATGACTGACAAAGACACTTCTAGCTTTATGCCTTGTCTTTAAAGCTCTCTCCTCAAGAGGGTAAGAAAAGTCCAGTTGTCTTGCAAAGTTGCTTGCACGTTATCAGACAAACAGAGGGGATACAGAGGTGGAACGACCCTACAAAATGCTGCATGCAACCAGGTGTGTGTTGACTTCTTTGGAGGTCTGGAGAGGCCAGGGATATTATTATTATTGTGGTGAGGGAGCGTTCTTAATATAATGTCCAGCTCAACCTTTCTGATTTTCAGTAAGGTGCAGCATCTACTGGGGTGAAGTCGTGGGGATGCTTCTTTGGAACCACGCTTAGGAAAATTGGGACAGGAAAAAGGAGCGAGAGGGTGTTTTTTGCCTTTTAACCATGTCACTTGCATTCTGTTGCTAACAGCTGCTCACTTTTAAGATTACCCTGTATAATTGTCACTCTTTCAAAATTGCAGTGGGTAATCTGCCCCATACAGAATTATTTTTCTCTATCCTAATTTTTCAGGCTGCCTGAATAAGGAAATCAAACTGCAGAAACTAAAGCATACAGACATATAGAGTCTATTGCTTTTTCATGTGTGTTTATAATTCCTTGGTCACCATAAAGATTTAATCTATCAATTGAGTTCTTCTCCACTGTGTATATGGATAATACCTTGTCTCTTTTCACCTCCTGTTGCTCCATCAGAGTGAAGCAGATGCAGGCAAAGGTGCTTCAGTCAGAGCTACCAGAGATGTAACCAGCAAAACCCTCCTAAATTTCTAGAGGGACTGAAAGGGTATCCATGTCCTGCAGTTTATTATTGCCTCACAAGAGAAGGAATAATAGCAGGAGAGGGGAAAATGAAAAGGAGAGAAGGGAAAGTGAGTGTACACAAAACATGGGACCCATAGAATGGAGCTGTGTTGTTGGGTTGGTTCTTGTTCAACATCTTCATCAGTGACCTGGATGAAGGGATAGAATTGCACCCTCAGCAAGTTTGCTTCAGATACAAAGCTGGGAGAAGTGGCTGACACACCAGAATGCTGTGCTGCCATTCAGCGAGACCTGGACAGACTGGAGAGCTGGATGGGAGAAGAATCTTACAAGGTTTAACATGGGCAAGCGTAGAGTCCTGCATCTGGGGAGGAATAGTTGCAAACATCAGTACAGGTTAAGGGCTGAACTGCTGGAAAGGAGCTGTGTGGAGAAGGACCTGAAGTCCTGGTGGATAACAGGTTGGTCACAAGCCATCAGTGTGCCATTTTGGCCCAAAAGGCCGGTGGTATCCTGGGGCACATTAAGAAAAGTGTGGCCAGCAGGTCAAGGGTGGTTATCCTCCCCCTCTACTCTTCCCTCATGAGGCCACTTCTGGAGTACTGTGTCCAGTTCTGGGCTCATCGGTTCAGGAAAGACAGGGAACTTCTAGAGACAGTCCAGTGGAGGGCTACAAAGATGATGAGGGGCCTGGATCAGTTTGTGGCCATTTCCCCTCGTCCTATCACCACACACTGCTGAGAAGAGTCTGGCCTCGTCCCTTTTCCTACTGCTCCTTAGATATTTATAGACGTGGATCAGATTTTGGATTGCAAATAATGGATTTTGTATCCATTATTTGTATTCCTGATTGAAATTCACGGGCTACTACATCTACAGTAGTTCTAACATCTCTGCTCTCAGAAGCTTTCCAAAATCTGATTGCTAGTACTGTTTCTCCATCCATCTTAAAAAATAAAAAAATAAGAGAAACAGAAAAAAAAAGCCTCTTTCAGAGAAGAGTCTGTGTAAGAATAGCTTTAATCCATGAATTTGCTTATCTGAATTCTGCTTATGTGCTCCTTCAGTCCTATATTCAAGTGGAACAATATTAATGGAGAAATATGAGACAGGAACAAGGAGGTTAAGACAGGTGAATCTCTGGGGTGCTGCTGTCTGCTTGACAGCAGGTGGAGAAGCAGTTAGGCGTGGGGAGCAGGAGACTTGCCGTGCTTTTACTGAATGGCTGCACGTGGGAATGAGATTTAAGAGAGATGGCAAGATTCAGTAGGAAGAAGGGCACACTGTATTGTCTGTTGAGCTTAATTTCAGATCCCTAATTGTGCGCTGTTTGTATGGATGTGGGGTGGAAAGGTCTGTACTGGGTCAGTGGTGCCTTTGTTTTGAAACCTTTTCGGCATTGAGTGATGCAGAGAAGTGATAAAAGGAAGAATTGTTTTGTTTTTTCCTTTGGTTTGGTTTTCTGCAATTCTGAAGTGCTCTGCATAAACCTGCACCTTGAATTCTTAGCTTTCTTAGTTCTAGTGGGACACGGTTTTATTAGTGACTATTCCCGGAGCAATAGTGAGTGTCTGTGTGAGTGGTGAACTGAAGTACCGATTAATTAGCTAAAATAACAACGATATGAAGGTAACAATGGATAAAATGCTTCTCTTCAGTCTCCTGCAAGAAGCCTTAGGATGCAGATGGGAGAAGTAGTCTCAAAGGACAGTAAATCCCACTGTATTTATGACTGGTGAACAAAACGAGAGGAAAAAGGAAATAACTCAACCAGTTGAGTACAACATGTCTACAAATCGAGCCTTCAATTTACAGGTACATGCTTAAAAGCTTATAATTCGACAGATGATCTCATCTGCTGCATATTATGAACTGCATCTTAAAGCCTCAAAATCCCTTCTCTGACAACCTTGGAAGCTTTATTTGTGGAAGAAGAAGCACCTCAGAAGTATGAGGGGTCCTGCAATGCATATTGAGTGCATTTGTGCAAACATGTTTTGGTGTAAAGTTGATTTGTGTTATCTTATTCCCTGCAGCCACTTAAAAAGACATTAAATTTCCCTTCTAATGTCTTGAAGATCTCAATTATACATTTAATTGCTACCCAGAAGGCATCTTTGAGAGGAGGATACAGTGAACACATGGCTATTTTAAAATGCAAAGGCATGTTAGTTAAAAGCAAGGAAATAAAGAAAGAAGTATCATCAGATAGCAGTGGGAGCTATTTGGGAACTCTGCTTTAGGTTAGTTCCTTCCCAGGTATGACAATTGTAGAGCTTGACTATGAAGATCTCAAGCATTTTTTTATTATTATTAGTTATGTCTCTGCTAGAATGTCTCTGTATTTTAAAGAAATACATACTCACATTGTAGAAAATGTAAAATGGTAGAATTATAGTGCAGGGAAACCAATGGAAGTAGCAATTTGCTGCATTACTGTGTTCTTTTACGGTACTGCTGAGATTTCCCAGTCATTAAAATTCTGCTGCTGATGTTTGATTGGTGGGAAATCCTGAAATGGCTGACCAAGATGCCATGAACATTTCTTTATAATACTTGGTGTTAAAAATACTCCATGCAGTCCAATTTGGACTCTGGTTTGTTCTCAGGATTGGATCCAGTTTCAGTGTCTGTGTACATGAAGACCTTGGTCTGATGGCATCTTTGGTAGTTTTTTAATGCCTCAGAAGAGCACAGTGCATGAGACTTCCTATAAAAGGTGGTAGGAGAGATGTTGTTTCCGCAGCTTTAGTGGTTGGGAGATTCATTGGAGCCAGAGACTGGTTTCTGATGCAGATAGCACATTTAACCGTGGCTGTGTTACAGTAGAGGCAGATCCTCTGCAACAGAACCCAGGCCTGTTTTTGATAACCCAAGTCCTGACCTGCAACCTTGAAAATCCTAGTAATACAGTTCTGAAAGGATTCAACCCCATAGCATGGTCCGTTGTAAGCTCTCTCTAGATTTTAGGTTTTTCTCGCTGTGGTACTTCCCTGCCCTATTGAAAAAATGACATTCTGTTGGGAAGAACTGAAGCTTCCATTTTAGCATGGAAGAGCTGCAGCTGGTGCATCTATGTGGTCAGTGCTCTGCTCACTTCCCAATTCCTTCTCTCAACAATTTCCTCTATTATATATATCCAGTTATTTTCTTTGTACAAAGTATGTCAACCATTCGGAATTCCTGATTGTGTAACGTTGTTTTCATTTGGCTTAGGTTCAGTGACTTCTCATGTGCTTTGGGCATGTTTTACATTTGCTCTTTTCTCTGCCATTATACTCATTTTAGAGAAAGTGTCTCCTTTTGCCTTCCTCCTCTAAAATTTCACTCCCTTAAAATGAATAAAATGAGAATTACTAGATCAGTTTTTTTCTAGGTGGCCTGTGTTTGAGTGGAAAAGAGATTAGATTGGTCAGTGCAGGGATTAAAAAACACCTAATTCTGTGGAGTGTAGATGTATGGCTCCTGAGACAGCAGGACTGTTTGTTTCATTTTTTCTTGCTGAGAAAACCTGACATTAAAATAGATCTGCTGACGTTACCTAACGTACCTCCAATCGAAGACAGCTTTAATTTAATGTATTTTTTTGGATCTGTTTTCCTTTAGAAAAATAGAAACTAACCAAAGTAGGACTGTGTTTCCAACTTAAAAGATACACTTTTGAAAGAAATTGCTTACTTTCTTATTCCAATTAAACTCAACGTTGTCACCATTATTTTACCCATTTGCTATTTATCATAAAAAGAATCAAAATGAGAAATCATTGAAAGGATTTGTCTTTTTACTTAATCATAATAGTTCCTTGAAATGATCTGAAATTATTCTGCTCCTTCTCTCCTCTGCCTGTCCCTGTGCTTCTCTCCCACACATTCCTTTACTTTAAAGTCATATTGCTCATTCTTACTTAAAAATAAACATATATATATATATATATATATGCTATATTATGGGATGGGGATTTTGGTTCCTAAAAAGATTTTTTTTTCTTTCACATCCTGTAATTGATTTTCACACAGGGGAATTTAAAATGACACTGACCTTATCAGCTTTTTACTGAGTTATATAACGTCTTGGTTTCTGAAAGATTTCATCTCTGAAAGGGTGAAGTCACTGCAGCACAGATGAAGAATTCAGTTCTGGCGCATAAAATACCGTCTACTCTTTTTCTACCTGTATGCTACATGCCCCGTGTTGTTATTTTTTACAGAAACAGATGGTTAATTCCTACCTCCTTAAAATTAAAAGCTTTGTGTTCTATGAATATGTATCTCTATAAATTATTGAATTCTGAACAGATTTTTTTTTTTCTGCAGTATATGTTGTGAAATGAATTGAATGGAAGCTGAAGGCAGTCAGTATTTTGTCTACATGAATTATGAGTACTATGATGTGCTAAATATATGTCATTTGTCACCAAGTGATCGGGGAAAAGCTGTGGGGCTGGATCTACAGGGGGTCACTGTAATGATCAGCTCTGAGACAGACGCTGGATTGCTTCATGTAATTCAGATTCCTGCTGCAGAGCAGGAACGAGCATTCTCTCTGATTTCAGATATCTCCAAATAAATCTTCTGTTGCTCCACAGTATTTCTATAAAAATAAAAACCTGGCCTTAATCTTACAGCCAAACTAAGCCAGCTCCATCTGCTTTTATTTACCAAAACCATGCATTATCCTGAAGTATTATTTTATAGAAAATTATGAAAATATAAAAATTGCATAATCCAAAGGTACACTTCCAGGTTTTGACTTCAGTGGAAAGTTCAGTTTTTAAGCCTAAATCATCTGAAAGTGGAAAGCAGTCAACTGCAGTCAACTGTACGAAGCACCGGAGCTTTCAGGCTGAGTGGGGAAGGAGCTGCTCGCTATAGGTAGCTCTTAGGTCTGGACCTTGCTGAGGGTGCAACTGCAGGTATTCATGCAGCTGGTGCTGCAAGGAGAGGACCCTGCTTGACACTTGGAGCTGGAGCAGAGCCACTTGTACACCCCTGCAATAAACAGGAGGGTTTGGGGCCAGCTGGCCCTTTCCCATCTGCATTCAGAGCTGGCTCCAAGCTGCTCCTGCTTCCACTTCGGGTGGACAAGGGGTGAGGTACTCTGCAGCCTTTTGCCTTTGCTGTTCTGCTGTTTGCTGTGAAGACTTACACAAGTTTTAGTAATGTTATTTGTAACCTCCTAATGTGGCAACAAGTTATCCCCAGATTTGCTGGGATCTGAACTGAGTATAGAGAAATGCAGAAGACAGTTGAAATACATGAAGAGAATAGGACATAGTCTTTTCCTTTTTATCCTCCTGATTTATGTCCCTAAATTCTTCCACATTTTCTTACTTTTCATGAGTGAGAGATTTTTACCTTTTTGTTCAGAAGAGCAATTAGCAAGGCTTAGCCATAATATTTTGATTTCCTAATGGTTCCTTTTCGTAGAAGATTAACCAAGGAAAAAACAAAAATGCCATGTTGTGAGATTAGTTAAAATACGTCTTGAAATCCTGCCAATACCTCATGGACAGAAAATGCAATTTACTGATTCTGATTTTGTGAAAGTCACTGATTTATGTACAGGATCTAAAATCTTGACAGTTTTACTGCATGCATCTAAATTCAGCTTCCATGTTCCAGCTTGTATGCTGTTTCCTTACAAATGCTGATCAGGTGGTTGTTTAACAGCTCTGCCTTGGAGCTGAGCTCTAGTTAGGAAACTAAATGCATAAATGCCTCTAAACTCACTTGCCTCATTTAACATGCTGCAGTCTCATTTGTCATCTGAGCTCTGGTTTTGATGACCTCCAGATGTGTTTAAATCTCTCCTTGGCTTTTCTTTCTCTTTTTTTTTTTTCCAGACACGAGCTCCTTATCTCCTTGTACCAGCCTGATGAGGTTGGTATCTGGTCCTGGGGATCTTTCACCTGGCAGTGCCAGCCTGGCCTTGGGGTGTTCTTTCTTCTGAAATGGGGGAGAAAAGCCTTACTCTGCTTTGGAAAGCCACAGTACAATGCTTTTTTTATTGGGTTCTTTTCTAAATAATGCCATTTACTATGAAGCTTATAGATTGCTAGTGTCTGCAGTGGGTGTAGTTGTGGTGCTTATAACAGTTCTGCTCTCTGGGCTTATTGATTTAAGAATAATAATACAAAATCCTGCGGGGCACCTGTGTTCTGCAATCTCTCCTTTCTATGTTTCTCCAGCTGTTATTTTGTATCACCGTGAGTGAAAAACTCAGGAAAAGATTGCCACTTGTCACAAGTATGTATCTAACCAGTAGCTCATGGGAAAGGTCACCTATTTTCTCTGGCGGAAACACGCTGTCTTTACTTCAGCATGAAACTAAATTATGGCTTTAGGCTCTCTACTTGAATTTTACTATCACCACCTGCTGCCTGTAAAGCCCCCCAGCACAAGGGAAAGAAGGAACAAGCAGTGTGGGGCTCTTAATACCACGCTGTGTGTGCACTGCAGCCTGCACAGCAGAGGCTGGTCGCCATTCTGCAGCTACAGATGTGGGGTGTGGGTGCCTCTCTCTCCCCTGATGTCTACCCTCCGTCTGCAGTTAAAAGGTTAAGAGGATACTCAGGAGTGTGGCTAAAATGTGGCTTAATCCACCAGGGTTATACTGGTGAGCGTCCCTAGAGGTCAGGCAGCCTGACCATAAGTCTCTGTGTGTACTGCAGAGTGCAGAGCCAGGATTAGTGCTACCCAGAGTCCTCTTCAGACCCATGTTAAAAAACAAGACAGGCACATTCTCAAACCTTTACAGCTAGTGCCCAGTGAAACTCACTCAAGAAAAAGTAGCTTGGGTATAATAAGAAAGCAGTACGTTTTCTGTGAAGAGTGTGTTACATAGAGTAGAATGAATAGTTCTGTTGGAAGGGACCTTTGGAGACCATCCAGCCCAGCTGCCTGACCACTTCAGGGCTCACCAAAAGTTAAAGTTAAAGCATATTATTAAGGACACCATCCAAATGCATTGGGCACTGGAGATCAGCCACCTCTCTAGGAAGCCTGTTCCAATGTCTCTTCCCGCACAGGAAGTATATTTTTTCTTATGTCCAGTCTGAGCTTTCCCTGATACAGATTTGCACTGTTCTGTTGTCTTCTATCTATCAAATAATAATCAATAAAGCCAATCAATGTAAAACTAATTTAATATGATCTATACATTTACTGCACATTTCATTAAAGTGTTATAATTATTCTTCAAAATACTGACTTGAAAGACAGAAACTCAATTCTCCTTTGGCTATGATGATGAAGAATTTCTCATTTTGCCTGGTTTCCAACTTCTCTTTGACAAGTTAGGTGCTTCCAGAGAGATTTATCTGATATTATTATATCCTGCAGAGCACTTTGAGTACCATTTATGTTTCTAGGAAGGAGAAATGTTAGATGTTTCAGTCTCCTGGAGGAGCAGCTTCTCTCTCTCTTCACTGTGAGAAGAGCCTGCCCTTTGTGAGTTGGTGCAAATTGCTTCATTTAATGGTAGCTGCTTTTTGTCCTGTGAGAACTTTTGTAAGAATGTATTATGCACACATCACAAATCTAAGTAATTGTCACTGGAATAGTATGAAAACATAGCATCTGTACAAGCTGGGTTATCTAGGTGCCTCAAAAAGGTATTATTTACTTGCAGTTCCAGCTGCTACTCTTTGTCCAGTCATTCCATTGCCCTTTATTTAGTGAAGACATTTTGATGTGTCCAAAGACCTCTAGATTCAGTCCTACATCTGTGTAATGTTCTATGCCTGGGTCTTAGAAAAGTGAAGCAGCAATAATGCCTTCCATGTGGCAGCATCGCAGACCGGTGCCAGGGCAGGAAGCTGGTATCTTTGGGAAGGGGCACTTTGAACCTCAGTGTCAGAGGGAGTCTGCTGGCTTCAAAAGAGAAGGGGGAGCTCAGTTTGGGAAGGATTATGAGAGTTTGGATGAATGCCTGTGATGATGGTGTCTTCCGTCCTGGATTAACCCTCTCAGTCTAGTAGCAGATCACAGAGTGTCAGTCTCTGCACTGTGTCCACCTGCTTGGACTAAAGGTGGTGGCTCTTGCTTGTGGCTGTAGGTCCCGGTTGGTTGCAGGTTGCAGGAGTGGGCTCTGTATTTTGAAGGAAGTGCTTAAGTTGTTTCTCTGTGTGCACCTCAGGTTGTGCCAATTACTGAACAAGGCAGAAGCATGAGCAGATTTGCATTTTTATGTCTTAGGGCAATTGTATCCTCAGCATTTTCCTCTAACTTAAGCAACGGCTGCCTACTGTGTTGATGCTTATTTGCAGAGACGGTGGAAGTAGAGTACACAAATCTGTGTTGCTATTAGAATGTTGTATCTTCCAACCTCCTCCACTGTCTCTTTGAGAAGTTAAAAGACCCTTTTGCTCCCAGATTTGACTACATAAATATATGCATGTTATGACTGCGTATACTGTGGCGATCTCAGGAACATTAAGTGCCCTGGGGTATTGCTGCTGACGTGTAAACAACTCAGAAAACAGTCAAGCCTAAGGTTGGATTCAAAAAGAAATGTGAATGCAATTGCCCAAGTAAAAGGCTGTGGATAAAAACGTCTTGTTGATGTATAAATTACTTGCAGTTAGCACAGAAAATAATGGATGTTATGATAAAGTTAAATACTTTACACAGAAAAATGCTACAAGCTTATATGGCTTCAACATGGATGAGGAATTCCATGTGTCACAAGGTATGAAAGCGAACACTAGCCATACCTGTTTTCATAAACTCGCTGAATTCTGTGCCTGGGAAAAAGAAGATGGTATTATAAGATGTGATAATGCCAGTGTGAAGATCCCACAGTGATGTTCAGGGAATGGGATCTGGGTGCTGGTTGCATACAATAAAGTGTTTCAGAAACAGCGCCTTCTAAGCAGGGGATGTAAAGGTTTTCCATAGTGATGCAACCTTAGGTGGCATTGGATATAATGCTGCACCATTAATGAAACAAATATGAATTAAATGGAAATTACCATCACTTTGAAACCGTTATGCAGATTTTTTTCTGTGCAGAATGTGGCAGAACTGGAAATTTCAAAACCCATGCAAATTGTACTAAAATAGATCTGCATAAAGCACTGGAAGAGCTTTTGTGAAAATGGAACTAGTGGGAGTTATTTAAATAACAGTATAGCAGCTATTAACAAAATAGCGAGATCCAAAATAGTAATTTACTTTACACATCACTTCTAAAACATGTCCAGAATCAAGATAACTGTCAGCAAATAGCGACCCACTTTTCTCAAAACCCTAAAAGAAAAGATCGAGAAATTTTCATACCTGACAAAACACACACTCCAACTGCTGAGCGTATTATTTCTACCATGTGAAGCAGCTGTAAAATATTACGCTGTCATGGCGAAGCCATATGATCTTGAGCTCATAATCATTACGAAACCTAACACAAGAGAAAAATAATGAACTGTATGCACTGTGATTATCTGAGATATTATGTGTTTAGCATGATTGCTGCCATCTTCCTCCCCATCACCATCACCACCCTCCACACTGCTGCCATATCTCATCCTCCTGTGAATGCATGTCTCCAGGCCCATTCATGGTGTGTGGAGTGCGTTGAATCCTTTGCCAGTGGACTCACTAATCTTCTCTCCCAGGCAGTGAGAATGCCTTGTCCCACTTGAACCACAAGCGGATTCTGGATTCTCCCGCTTGGAGTTAATGGATGTAACCTGGCAGCAACCAATCTATGTGTCTTCTGTAAATGATCCTCCAAGGGTTTACCTGTAGCAGTGCTGTCATGCTCCCAGGAATAATCACAAGGTTTGTGTCCATTTCTGTAAGTCTTTACTCTTCGGTGTTCCCCTGAACACATCAGGTGTGAGCTTTGTTAAGGAGGCTTGGGTTGCCTATTCCAGATGTGACAAACTCAGTCTGTTTAAGTGTTCTTCATCATCTCCACCACATGCGGTGGCTGTTCTGCATGTGCTGTGACTGCGTCCCTAACAACGACTGGGTAGTGGAGTGAAGGTGGGTTTGCTTTGCTGCCTGGTGTTCTGACCACTGACGGCTCTTGTGACTTTAATTTGCACGGTAAAATTTGATAGTGTATGCAAAGGAATGAAAGAGTGTTGTAGTGCTTGCTCTACAAACTCCTTTCTGGCACAAAACTCTGGTGCCCCCACCGTTTGCTTTCCTGAAGCACTCGTCTCATTGTCACGTTGATAAATGCTTACTGCTTTGAATTGCTCTTTGGGCTATATGGGTGTGAATTAATTCCTAATCCTTTCATAACACCACCTGTGTGAAGGTCTTTTATATTCTGCCATCGAGTGATCTCATAAACTGCTTGCGTTACCACAAAACTGCATGATTGATTCCCAAAGTAACTTTGTGAAAACTGCTCTTTTCCTTGTTCGCTGGCAGGCATTTTCTACCTGACCTTTCTTGTTTGGTTTTCTTTCCTTCTTCAGTCCACTATGACCAGTTCAGACTTGGATTGCAAGTGTGTTGCACTCACGTGTAGTGCTTACAGAAGAGCAGCGCATGGGGTGATGTCAGAGGCAGTGCATGCACTGAGCAGCTGTGAAACCCCTTTGCTTTCCTCTGTTCAAGGAATTTCCCAGCTGTAGGGTTGCCTTTGTGTATATGCATGCTAATTTGATAGCCCCTGGTGGATGTTTCTCCCTCACTTGTGGAATTCCCTTTTGTACTGAGTTATTCTCCCGGGCCTGGACAATAGTTTCTGTCATGCAATGATGTGCAGTTCAAGGAATTGCAACCTTTTGTTGATTTCAAGTCTGCTGCTTGTTTTCCTTTGGTGCTTCTTCTGTTTCCTGCTGTGAAAGTTGTGAGAAATCATTTCCAGCTCCTGTACCCCATTGCTGATGGCTGTGAGGTCCCATCATGCTCCCTGTGCTCAGCAGCCACCACCAACTCTTTGCCACCAGTGCTGGGTTTCTCTGCTGTGGTCTGTGTCAATCTGATTCTATCTTCTTTTTTTGAGTGCATGGCCAGAGCTGCAGGTGCTATTCAAGTGCATTAAGCATAAAAATGCCCAGCAGACCTACATGGCATCACCTTCTGCTGCAAGTGTGCAGAAGGAGCCTCACACAGAATGTGGAGCCAGGCTGGATGGGCTGGAGCAGGCACAAGTCTTTCCCCTGATGCGCTGCAATTACCATGGCTTTCCCTAAGTGCTGGTCATGTGCAAATGCAGATTTCTGTGGAGGCTTGGGAGGGGAAGAGGGAAACAAACTAACTGGTCTCAGGCTTTCTCCCCTGTATGTGAGAACAGATGTTTGCAGGGCTGTATTGAAAACAGATAAAGAAGTGTGTTTTCCAGAATCAGATAAATCCTGGCTTCAACACTGGTTTAAATCACATTTCTTTCTAAAAAGAAATCAAATCCCTAATGAGCATTTCTGTGCGTTCAGTAACATCACATGAAGAATAAGCATCACTCTTCAAATGAACGATTTTGTTTCCCCTATTAGCTGTGTGGTAAAATCTCTGGAATTGTCTCAAGTGGCTCAGGGACTGTTTTATATTCAGTAGATAAGGATGAGTTGGGCTTTCCTCCAAATCTTTGTTGCAGTAAGGGATTTTTACTTAGAAATTCACAAAGATCAAACTGTACATTTTCCCAGCCCCTGGAATGCTTTATATTCTGGTTTCTTCCCATCATACACGGTTTAAATGCTTTTTAATTATTTTTTTTCCATCTGGAAAAGACTTACAGCCATGTTTGCTTCAGCTGCTTTCAAGTTCGGTTTATATGAGAGTGCCTTATTTTTTCCATGCTAGTTTACAAAAAGAAAAAAAAAAAAATCAGTTCAAAATTCTAGAAGAATTGCAGTAGGAACTGGATAGGTTTATGACAGTGAATGGCAGGGTCAAAATCCTAATGCTGTTGAAGCCCATAGCTAGAATAGAAGAGACCTCTCAGTACCTTCACTCACCTCAGATTTCATGGCTTTCCATATGCACTGACCACATGGAGTACGTGGTGACGAGCGCTCAACCACCCGACAGACGTCTTGCTTTCTGAGGGAAATGTTATGGATCCCCTCTCAGTGCCCTGCTCCTGGAGGTGCTGCTGGCCAGGCGCAGGTAGAGCTGGAGCCACCTGTTAGGCTCTCCATAGGATGTGCTAGAGAACTTCATAGTTGTATGGAGAGGATTTAAAAGAGAAACGCAATTCAAGTTCCAAATCTTGTCAGCATGAACGTACAGACATGTTGTGTCACACAGCTCGGAGAGGCACATTCCTGCTGGATTGCCTAACGGGCAGATGACTGCAGAAGTGGCAGGGTGCTGAGGGGCAGGTGCGTGCTGCTGCCTGGTGGGTCAGGCACTGTGGGCTGCACAGCAGGGCTCCGATGGCTGCATTGCCACAGTATGAGGCAGCTGTTCTAGGGAAGAGGCAGAGAGACATAAATGGAGTGAATGGGTTTTTAGTGGGTTATTAGCAATAGTGCAATCGAATTACACAAGTAGATGTGTGAAATGTGTGTTTTTGACAGGGCTGTCTAAAAATGAAGTGCTGCTCAGCTGTATTCCAAACAAACACTGCATCTCCAGACCCAGCCAGTAACAGATGAGGAATTCCTCCCATAGCCCTGCTTGAACTTCAGCCAGAATGGGCTGTCTTCATTAATTGTCAGTAATTGGGCCTTCATACCCATGTGGTGTTAGCCTTTCAACTTCTGTTATGAAAGTGTCTGTTTCAGCATTCATGTGAGACCACTGCCATACCTCAAGGAAGCCACCAAGAGCCAGGCGGCGGCAGTAATGACCACCTCAGGATTTCATGCCTCTGAAAGGCCGTGGATTTTCTTTCACTTTTTGCACGCTTTTTTTAATCTCCCAGAATTCATATAGTTTAAGGATTGCTACAGAAAAAGAAAGTTTTGGCTCTTGTAGTTCAGATCTCATTCAGGTTCAGTCTTTGCCCTCCCTGTCAAACGTGTATTTCCCAGTGCTGCCCATGCAGTATTGACTTTGAAACCCTTGCTGCCAGTCCCTCTGCTGTCTGGCTGTGGCAGGGTCATTTTGAACCACACCAAGTGTGAGGGAGTTCAGCTGCCCGCTGTTGAAAACTTAGTTGGAGACTGCTTATGGAACACATGCAGTTGAAGAAAAAAAACCACACTAAATCTTGTTACAGCCAGTGCAGCTTTAATATAAAAAAGAAAAACAAACACAACGTGAGGCCGGTAATACAGCAGGGTGCTGGAAAAGGGTCAGGCTTACAAAGGATTAGTTTTCCTGGCTTCAAAAGACACCCAGAACTGAAGCTTTCGTTGCAAGGCACTGCAGTCCAGTGAAGATGCATTTCAAAGGCTGCAGTGTTTTTCCAAATTATTTGATAACCATGACAGCTGTTTCAGTATACAGTGCAGGTGAGCTGAAGGAAGATGCATTTTAGCCTGATTTATTTTTGTTACATTGCTATAATGTCATGTCCTTGCTTGAACCTGTGTTCAGAGTAGAAAAACTTTCTTTTTGCACATTAATTTTCTATAAGCATTTGAACCCAAACCTTTATTAATCTTGTCACCTGGAAATGGCCATGTGGCATTTTTGCTGCTCAGATGACAGGTGTTATCCCTTTCTTTGTGATTCCAGAAGAGCAGGCACAGTATGTTTGTACCAGTCTGCTGTTCCCTACAGTGCACCAGTTACTTTGTTAAGTAGCTCTATCCTGTAATTTGCAGCGTTATTAATTAGATTGCCTTCAGACAGCAGGGCATATGTGCACTTATTGATCTTTAGGTCTCACTTGTTTTGGTTTGAAATTACGGAGATAATAAACACTTTGTAGGTTCTCTGTGCACAATATTGTTGCACAACACAAAAGTAAGATTATAATCCGTGGAAATCGTAGAAGAAGCTTGGGTCAGAGGCAGAACATTATTTCTCAATATCTTGTGATTTTCTTCTGCAAAGTCATCCTTTAAACTGACACAGTTTTCAGGAGGTAATGAATTTTAGGTACTTTTTAATTATCTGAGATTTTGTATATTCAACACTGTAATGGAATGCCAAGTTGACCAATGAGTCAGTGAAATAAGTATATAGCTTTCATTTTAGCCATTTCCTTTCTCTTGAGGTTTTCAGCAACTTTGTGCAAATAATTTCTTTGTATTTCCCTTGTCTGTGAAACTAAAACCAGGTAAATTTAATGATAGGTTAATTGTAGCAGCTCATCTTCTCTGAAATGGATTATGGACTGATCCTTCAAGCAGCTTGGTGAGCTGATCTGAGGACGGTTCACCGTTTGTAGCTACACGTGAGCCACAGTAGGGTAAGATTCAAGTGCTGCAGCTGATTTAGCAGGAGCTAAAAGGAGAAAGTACTACATGGCCTAATTTACCGCTGCTGATTTTCTGTGTTCTGCTGGGGCATGCATGAATTATGTATAATGAACTCATTGGCATTATTCTACCTAACGTATAAAAAAAAGAATTACTCAATCTAGCCGTAGAATAAAGATGAATAGTACCTTACTGCCTTGAATTATCTTTAGATTAAAGAAAAAGTCCCAGTCGGTGGATATTAGTGGGCCAGGATGCAACCCAGTGGCAGCTGAAGCTCCTGCTCCTCAGCCCAGTAAACCTTTGCTTGCCACCAAGACGACTTCTGAAGAGGAGCAGAAAAACACCGCCAATACCCAAAGGCGCAATCCACGGAGGAGTGAGTTGAAGAGATATTACACCATTGGTGAGTTTTCCTTCACAGAAAAATTCAAATATACTCATTAAAGTTGCGAGGCTTTCCTGTTTACTCGTGTTTTATTTCTTTTAGTTATTTGCACTTGTCTCTTAAGATTACAGATGCCCACCGTGAGCAATAAGATGTCATGTCTTCATGCTGATGTCAAATTACCCTTAAGAATTAACCTGCTTTATTTACCATGTGCTGTTTGCAAGAATTATTTCCTCAGTGTTTTTTTCCTGAAGAACAACTATTGAAGAATGCATGGAAGCAATCTGGGGAGGAAGGATATAGGAAGGATGTTACTGTCTTTGACAATTGTTGGTGTTAGAATTTAGGCAAAAATAATTTAGAAGGCTCCTGGTTAGAAAGAATTTCCAGTTTGGAGAAGACCTGCTGAGCTTGAACAGTTCCTAGGCCATGCGGCTGGGATTAATCAGGGGGGTAATGGATATCTTTTTCCATATAAGTTTTGTTTCTGGATATTCTGCTGGGATTTCAGTATCTACGTGTTTAATAACATCACCTTAGGTACCCCTGCAGGTGCTTTCACATAAATCCTTTCAGGACTGGGTCTGACTGATTCCTTTGGTAGTATTTTGCTTCTCACTTGATTTAATCTGCATTGTGAGTGTCCTTGTAGTGCTTGTGCCTGGTTCATTAATGCTTCTGAGAGGCAGATGTGCTAACGAGAGTTGTACAAACAAGAGAAGTGGATGTTAATGATGTGCTTTAAAGAGCTACAACTCAACAGATATAAGAAAAAGTGTATATTTCTTGGCTGTTGAATTACAATATAAAATGTACAATATATAATAAACATACATATATTTATTACATATACATAAATATACATAATAAATATAAAAATAAAAATATTTGTACCCCTTTAAATTGTCTAAAAACTAAAGAAGAATGTATTGTCTTAAATATTTTTTTCATTTGTGTTACATCTGAATGCTTGAAATTCTTTTTAAAGAGGGAAGCTGCATTTAAAATGTGCCACACAACTGCCTTCCAAAAACTCACAGAAGTCTCAATTATTTGCTCCTAAAATGAATTAAAAAGAGGCAAAGTGAAGACATCGATGGGTTCGTGGCATTGTGGCCATGAGATTCCATAATTATACTTCAAAAATCTCAAATTGTATAATCCTTTTTTAAAGGAGACTGTAGCCCATCATGTGTGAGAAAACCACCCTAAAATGTAATCCTTTATCTTTTAGTATAGGATGTGCTTTCTGAGAAAGCTTAATTAAATCAGTACAGTTGACCAAATTTTTACTTGAAATGTGCAAAGAAACTTTGCTCTGTGAAGTTTTATTCCTTATTCCTCCAAATAATCTGAAAGGAATATCAAAAATACGCCAAGATGGTTTCATGCCTACATCAAGGAGTGGAATGAGGGAGTTTTTCACTAGAGTAATAATGGGCTTAAAGATCAACCGTACCATCAGAATGAGTTTTTAACCTAATTCAGGATTAATAACATTATTGGAAAGTTCATCTTAATTACATGTCCTTCTGTCGTCCAAATCAGAGTATGTGAAAAAAAGCACTGATTTGAACATTGTACTTCATTGGACCGACATATAGAAATGTTTGTTGGAAGAGACCTCTAAGTGTTAGATACTCTGATTTCCTGTTGGAAGTAGAACTTCAGCCACTACTAGATCAAGACAACCAATGCTGTCTTGCCAAGTCCTGAAAATCTCCAGGGATGACTACTCTGTGGCCTTTATGCACACCCTGTTGCAATGCTGGAACACGGAGCGTGTCCACAAACAGCATTCAGCAGGTGGCTTGTCCATAAACAGGTGCTAACATTTGCGAGCAACAGTTGTATAACATTTGGAAGCATAAATGTACTTTTCAGGAAGGGTAGACCAGCAAGGTGAGGTGGTGGAGTTGATCTGTATGTGAGAGAACAACTGGAATATGTCAAGCCTTGCCTAGGAATGAATGATGAATGAGCTTATGGGCGAGAATTAAGGGGCAGGCCAGTATGGGTGATGCTGTTGTGGGTGTTTACTACAGGCAGTCTGATAAGGAGGAGGAAGTTGGTGAGTTCTTCTACAGACAGCTGAAAGTAGCCTCAATATTGCAGGCAGTGGTTCTTTTTGAGGTCTTCAACCACCATTTCCTGGAAAGTCAACATTGCCTGGCACACTCCAAGTTTAGGAGATTCCTGCAGCGAGCACATGAAACATAACTTTCTGATGCAGGTAATGATAGATAACTTTCTCATGCAGCCAGAAGGGAGAGGTGTGCTGCTGGACCTCATGCTTACAAACAAGGAAGGACTGGTTTAGAATATGAAGGATTGGGGCAGCCTTGGATAATGATCATCCCCAGAGGTCCCCTTCAATCCTTGTGATTCTGATTCTGTGAAAAGGAACAGACCATAGAATAGGCTAAGCTTCATCTGAGTAGGGTAAGGTGGTCTAGCTGGACTGACCCAGTATGAGAAACGTGTTGGTTTCATGTTCTTATGGTCTTCTATATAGGATCACAAAGAGTAAGTCAACAGAGCCATTCTTACATAGCATGTAATGTCTGAATTTTCCTGCCAGACTGATTGAAGAAACAAGGTTTTCTCTGTACCTTCGTAAAGATATATAATTACACATTCCTGATTGTTGTGAAAATGATTTCCTCTCGGACAGCACAATACCGATACCAGATGAACATGTTTACTGTACTGGATGAGACTGATGCAGTGTGAGGGAAACAAAACTTATCTTCCTGAAGCTCCCTTCAACTTCAGTGTTTTTGAAGTAATAACCTGTGTGGTCCATTTGACTTAAAATTACTTGCTTTTCTTTGACTGTTCTCAAAACTTAATTATAATAGCCATAGTTAAGGAGTTTGAAGCTTTTTGATGATAAATGTAATGTCAAGCTTGCAGTGGACAGGGACTCTGAAACAGGAAATACCAAATTCTCATGTTCTGTGTACAGTTGGCCATTAAATATCTTGAACAAGCACATTAGATCTGTTGGTGACCTACTGCAATTACCTTGCTTTGACCTTGTTTGCATTTTGTTCTCTAATAAAAGCAATTTGTGTCCAAGATCAAGCAACATGAACTAACAATTACTGTGATGAATGGATTAAGAACGTGTTGAAGTTCTAATGATATCATCTGGCTTTGCCTCTTTCATTTAAAAATGAGTGTTCCTTTATGTTAACCTCAAATCAAATTGGCAAATGACTGCTTATGATGGTGACTAACGGAGTTTGAGTAACCTAATGCCTGTTCTATGTTGTGTTATACTTTCATTTTTCATTAAGTTTGTTTTCAGTAAGTATAATGGTATTCAGAATGTTTTATGTATATAAGATTTGTGTTCAAATCTGGATATGTAGTTTAGCATCCTTATTCAAACATGTATGTAAATACAGTTTTTATGTTTTAAAATTCCAATTAGCAGCATCACATTGCCTATTATAATAAGGCTGGTCTGATTTATTAATGGCTGCCCATTATATTTAATATGAAATTTATATATGAAGAAATGTGCAGCCAGTCGTACTTTACCATGTTATGGAATGAGTGAAATCAGAGTTATTTAAGAAAATAATTTTTTGGATTTGCACATGCAGAAAACAATTCTGAGGTCTTTATATAAAACTTATTCTACTTTACAGACCCAAAGACATGTGACATTTACCTTGCACATGCATGCTTTGCAGAAGGAATTGTAGCAGCTTGTGTATGCTCTCAGGTCTGTGAGCTGTCGGGTTATGTTCCTAAATTCTCTGTAGCATCAGGGTTGGATTTTGTTTTCTTTATATTTCTTTTTGTGTGTGTTTATGCCCCTTTTTACGAACACAGATTTCCTTTGGATCTTTTAAAGTAGAGCGTGTATTGAGGAAGGAATATCCCTGCAACTCAAAGAGATTTTACATTTTTATCAGCACTGTTCTTTAGAGAGCTAATGACAAAGTGCTGATTCTGTATTTCATATTTCCCACAGGCTGCATCTCAAATGCTTCCCAAACTTAGCGAGTGCAGTTGCACTTCTAAAAGGTGGGGAAAAAATAGGTAAGAAAGGGAGGAATGGAGAGGAAAAGGCAACAGGGAACAAGTTGTGTGCTCTGATGAAGTGAAAAGGAAAATGGAGAGTCAGTGAGGGGGAGAAATAACTCTTCCATATGGCGGGCTCAGCAGGCAGAAGGGGTCCTGGAGCTTCACTGCTGAACTGGTGTGAAGAAATTGAGTGGGAACTCCTAGATTAATAGTGTAAGTGTGGGAAAAACAGTCTGCATGGTGGGCTGGATAAAGTTTTTCAGAGAACTCTAGGAACATCACCCAAGACACTTAAAAATTAAAACCTAAAATTAGAGTTTTTTAGATGCCTCAGGCACTTAAAAATTCACACCGCTTATTTCTGAACTGATGAACAACTCCCCCAAAGGAGGAAGAGAAGGTTATGTGGGTCTTCAGCTCTCCATGAGGTGGGCTGGAATACTACACAGTGGAGTATTTAGTGGGTAGCTAATATCGAAGCAGTAAGACCATACCAGCCTAATGCTCCACCCAGGCTACACGCAGCTCTTCCTTGATGGTTTGCAGTTAGTATGTGTGCGACATCACAGCTGTGTTGAGTGTAGGACTCTATTGGAGGTCTCTCATGGTGCATTGCCTCAGGATATCTGTTTAGCAACTTATTAAGGTTATTTGTGTATCTAATATTATTATGCTCTTAAGATAGACTCTTGTGGTATATTCTCTGGTTTCCATTTAGCCATGGAAGCTGTAGCGCATAGTGCTCACCTGCCCTTAGAAGATGTTGTCTGTCTAACGTGTAACTCTGGTACTGGAGATGTAAAAGGCCTCCTTTTATTTCTTCTGGCTATTAAAATGAAATGGTAAGACTGGTATAGAGTAAATATTTCAAAATGAAATGGTTGCATAAAAATATTTTTCTGATACCAGAAATGGGTCAAAAGAAACAGTAGTTAGGTTTGGGGGAAGAGGAGGAACATAGCTTTTTTTTTTTTTTTTTCCCCAGAATATTCTAATATCTTATTAAAAAAGCTTTAATGCAAATATTGATAAATAAACTTTAGCTAGCACACTTTATTTCATGTAGAAAACAACTGTTGGCTATATCAGGTGGTATATTTTGCTGGCATAGTCTCCATTTCCAATAGAAGGTATCACTGCTACAACTACAAACAATAGTTCAGACAGAATGAATGCAAATGTATTTATGCCCATAATATACAGCATGCAGATACCTGCAAAATACTAACTGTCAAGGTTCTCTTTCGCTCCAGTTGTTCAAACATTTTAAAAAATTTTCTTCATGTTCCACTTGAAAAAACCAACCCCTACAACCTCTTTTGCAAATGAGATCAGCAGAAACATTAATGAAGAAAATATTTTCTGCTAGTATGACATGTCAGTACTAATGCTCTATGCTGCCATGCAGACGTGTTTATTTCCTGAATGTGTTAACATGTTGTCTTTTCAGAGCAGTAGAACTATGTTGACAGAAAATTGGCTTGGAAAAGAAATGAAGCTTTTGTGATAACCAAATCTGAATAAACACATGTTAGTTGACTAAGTTTCCCAAACAGACCAATACTAGCTAATGCCAAAGTGCTAAATAGGAAAAGGCAAGAATTTCTTCTGGGTTTCAGTGGGTAGTCACTTTAGTTTTAGTTGGGATTAGTTTAATCACTGCCACTAATTTGGTAGTTTAGGATGTATTATCTTTAAAAGAAGATGGAAGTTTATAGCGTGATTGAGTCCATAACTGAAAAAAATTATATGGGAGAGTCTAAAATGAAATCTTTATCAACTAATAAATAAGTAACAGTCAGTTCTTCCTGTTATGAAAGGGGGAACTATATGAGAACTGATCAACTCCTTGTATTTAATGAGTCTAGTAAGTACATCTCACTCTTGTGCTATACGCTTCCAGATGAGTCCATTTAGGTCGTGACACCTATAATGATTTGGAAGCATAAATGAATATCGTGTCGGTTACATATGCAGTACGTGCACTTTCTTTGTTTACATCCATTCCAAGCTGCTTCAATAACATTTCTATTTGCCTTAAAATGTGTCAGAGCAAACAGATTGTGTGAATTTATCCATATTTATAGCATTATCTACTAAATTTGTACTGTGTCACACTATCAGCTGATTCAAGGTTGTTAGTTAACACAGGTTTAGTAAATGGTGTGCCTGAACTAACTTCAGTTAGAGTGGTGATTTCATATATCATTTTGCATGGTGGATCTTCATCACCATGCATGAAGCTGAGTCATGTTGGAGAGCCTTAGACCATAGGTGAGGCATCACAATGAATATGCTGTTGAATTCAGGACTGGAGGAGAAAATTGCTGCACTTGAAAATATATGTTTCCTTGCAACTCAGCAGAGAATCTTGTTAGGGTTTATCTGATGGGACTACATGCTATTGCAATCACTGCATAAAAACAAAGTTAGGAGGCTTCCTCTTGCCTTTTCTCAAAAATAAAGATTTTGTGGATGTTTCTTTCTTGCTAAAATTCAGTTCAACTTTTAGAGATCTTATCTGAGACTTTCTGGAAATACCTTATTTTTTTTATTGGGTCTGATAGTAATTCATGTATTTACCACAGGGAGGCTTTCCTGCTAAGAATACTTCCCTTTCCAAACATGTCTTTGAAGGATTCTTCTTATCATTTAGAAGTTGAATATATTTTCATCTCTTCTGTAGAATTAAATATGATTCCTTCCTGAATCAGCCTCCAAATGTCTGATTTTTCCTCCTATTCACAGTTTCCTTTTTTTTCTTTGTTGCTAATAATGTCAAAGCATGACACGTAGGTAGATTTGTTAAGAGTTTATGAGATAAGTGATGGAGTTTAGTGCAGTAGATGCCGTAAATTTGGGCTGTGTCCTCTTGCTTATAGAGGAGGACAGATGGGAGATGAAGCTTCCAGCTTTCTCTCAGAGGATCCAGATGCAGTTCTCACACATTTGCATAGTCTGACACTGTCCTGTTCAATGTGCTTGCAAATTTCTTACTGAGCACTCACTGCTTTTTGAGGAACAGCATTCTGACTGCTTTCTTTCGGATATTTTCTCAGAAAGTTTTAGGAGAAGAGGCTATTTTTCTAGCACTTCTTTACCCATTTGTGAGTGATAAGGAAAGGGATGTATTTGTGCAATGTGTGGCTAATAAGGAAAATGACTTTTCATAGCAACAGTTACTATGCAAGGCTCTTATTCACCTTTCATGAAAACTTTCATTAGTGATTCAGATCACATAGCTACTCTGGATGAGCAAGCAACCATTCGTTCACATCTTTGTTTTCTCTCTTTTTTTTTTTTTTTTTTTAATTTTAAAAGTTGGAGCCATTAAAAGACAGTTTTTAATACTGTATTCTTCTTTTGTCCTTTAATCTTTGTATCTTTTGAATATGAATGAGTTCTGAGCTACGGAGGTAGCATACACCAGAAGAGTGATGCTCATTTATGTTCTTTTATCTTAGCATGTCTTCTTTCTTAGCATTCTGTTTTTGTTTTTAATCATATAGATTGCTATCATGTCATCTGGTAAGTCATTTTGAACAAGATGTGTTTCAAGATTTCCTAATTTCCCTGCTTAACATCAGGACAAAGTTATATCTTTTATTGTTTTGTATACTCGTCTAATGCAAGATCAACAAGTATTACGTCCTATCTGTATGCTGAAATTTGAATATCTGGGGGAGAGGAAGACTGTAAGATTGATTGGACTTGTAAGCTCTGGCCTCATACAGAGTGAAACACCTTCAGTCTCTTTCTTATTTGAGATCTCTTGTATATGGGAAAAAATGAAGAAAGACCTTCATTTCTTATACTTCAAGTATGTCTTGAGGACCAGTATTTTGGGTATTGTGTAATAGTGGAATCATTCTTCTAGCAGTAAAAGAATGAACAAGAAAAATGTGGGCTGAAATAACTGGGTAGTTTAGGGATAGTAGGTGCAGATAAGGCTGAGGCTTTTGAGCCTGGAGACAGGGTTCAGGGATAACAGTTATTACTGCTAGTGGGAGAGGTCTGAGTCAGTGATCTCTGAAAAGATAATCTTGATCCATAGAAGTTAATGGGATTCATGCAGAGGATGCTGAAGGAGCTGTCTGAGATCACTGGCAGGCTGCTCTCTATCATCTTTGGTAGGTGATGGATTTCATCGGTAATCCATGATGATGGAGGAAAGCCAGATGCTGCACCCCTTTCAGAAAATGGCAGTAAGGATTGTCAAGAGAACTATAAGCTGTTGAGACTCACTTTTAACTCCTAGGACTGTCATGGAACAGGTCCAAATTGAAGCAACTTCTGAACAGATAAAAGGGAAGATTGTACAAGCTTGAAAATTGGTCCAATTTGAACCTAATGACGTTCAGTAGGTTCAAATGCAAGGTGCTGCACTTTGATTGGGTCAATTCCAAACATGCATATAGATGGGAAGTCGTTGAGAGAAGGTCTGGCAGAGAAGGACCTGGGGATTCTGATGGATAAAGACTGGACGTGGGCCAGCAATGTGTGCTTGCAGCCTGGAAGGCCAACTCTATCCTGGGCTGTCTCAAAACAAGTGTGACTAGCAGGCCGAGGGAGTTGTCTGTCCTCCTCTACATGCCCTTGTAGGGCCTTATCTGCAGTACTGCATTCAAGTCTGGGGTCTCTTGCACAAGTGTGATGTGGAGCTGTAGGAGTGGGTCCAGAGGAGGCCCAAGAAGATACTCACAGGGCTGGAGCACCACTCCTATGAAGAAAGGCTGAAGGAGCTGGACTTGTTCAGTTTGGAAAAGAGAAGGCTCCAGGGAGATGTCATTGCAGCGTTCCAGTACTTGAAGGGAGCATATAAACAAGAACAAGACTGTCTTTTTCAAAGGGCAGGTAGTGAAAGGACAAGGAATGGTTTTAAACTAAAAGAGGTAAGATTTAGATTAGAGTTAAGTAGAAAATTCTTTACTCAGAGTAGTGAGGCACCAGAATGCATTGCACAGAGCTGGATACCCCATCCCTGGAATTGTTCAAGGACAGGTTGTATGGGGCCCTGGCCAACCTGATCTAATGTGTAGCAACCTTCCTCATGGCAGGGTGTTTGGAAGTAGATAGTCTCTTCCAACCCAAGCTGTTCTATCATTCTGTGATTCTGTGAAGGTGATTTGGAATAACCAGCATGCACTTACTATAGAGAAATTGTGCTTGTCACATCTTACTTCCCTCTGGGATTAAATGATGAGATTTACAAATGATGGGAAACATAGTTGATGATACCTACTGTTACTTTGGCAAATACTGTGTTTATTTGTAGTTGTCATCTCTGTGTTTTTATGCCTTTGGTGATTAAACAAGTGATGGGCTGAAAAAACTCAAGACAGTAGCTAGTGAGATGGTCGAGGTCTGGAGCAATTTTCCTGTGCAGAAATGTTGAGGGAGCTGGAGAAGAGGCAGACTTGGGAGGACCTTACAGCAGCCTGCCACAGTCTGCAGCAAAGCTACCAAGATGTCTGCTGGTCTGCTCTTTGTGATGTGTGGTGGGAAGATGGAAGACAGTGGTCTCCTGAGCTGAAATAGAAGAGATTCAGATCTGATAGAGGAAAAAACTTTTTCTCATATAGAGTCAAACAGTGGATCAAGTTACTTGTTTTTCAGATTCCCCACTGTAAATAATAATAATAACAAAATATGAATGCTCCAAATTCTTAGTTATAAAATATCATAGAAGATCAGCAAGTGCAGGAGGAGCCAAATATTTCTGTTTTAGGGATCATTTCTGTTTTTCTTGTCAGTATTTTGAAAGCTCAGCTTCACTGATAGTGTCACATTTCTTGGGAACTTTGTTATTTGATATATATTTTTATATCCATAAAAAAGTCTGGAGGATTGAAGGGAAAAAAAAACAAAAAATGTTGGGGTTGGAACAAGTTGCAAGTACTTCAGTAAATATGAAGCTAATATTGAGACAGAACTGCCACTGAGTTCACAAAGTCACAGAATTGTAGAGGTTAGAAGGGACCTCCAGAGGTCGAGTCCAGCCCCCTGCCAAAGCAGCTCCCTAGCCCAGGTTGCACAGGTAGGTGTCCAGGTGGGTCTGGAACATCTCCAGAGAAGGAGACTCCACCACCTCTCTGTGCAGCCTGTGCCAGTGCTCCGTCACTGCACTGTAAAGTTCTCATGCACATCTGAGTGGAACTTCCTATGCCTCAGTTTGTGGCCATTTCCCCTCGTCCTATTGCCACACACTGCTGAGAAGAGTCCGGCCTCATCTCTTTGCCTCCCGCTCCTTAGATATTTACAGATGTGGATCAGATCCCCTCTGAGTCTTCTTTTTTCAAGGCTGAACAGACCCAGGACTCTCAGCCTTTCCCATAGGCCTTTTATCATCTTTGTAGCCCTCCGCTGGACTCTTTCCAGGAGATCCCGGTCTCTTTTGTATTGGAGAGGCCAGAACTCCAGGTGAGGCCTTACCAGGGCACAGCAGGGGGAGGATCACCTCCCTCAACCTGCTGTCCACACTCTTTTTAACGCGCCCCAAGATGTCATTGGCCTTCTTGGCCACCAGGGCAAACTGCTGGCTCATGGCCAACCTGTCATCCACCAGGACACCCAGGTCCCTCTCCTCTCCAGCAGTCATCCCCCAGCCTGTACCAGTGCATGCGTTTATTCCTCCCTAGGTGCAAAACTCTGCATTTACTCTTGTTAAACCTCATCTGGTTGCCATCCTCACAATGTTCATGTGAATATGAAAGCTAAGATAGAAATCTGATGTTACTTATTTTAGGGACAGCAGCGGTAAAGTAGAAGATGGATTGGAGTAAAGTGACAGAGTGGACAAAATGAGCTGATTCTGTGAATCAGTAACCCCTGCCAGCCTTCTCTCCTGTCTGATCCTTGTTGCGGGAAGCACAGTCTGTCTTTTGTTTCCTTGAACATCATCTCGAGTACTGCAGTTGGGTGGCTGGAGCCAATGAGGGGGGGCTGCCTTCCTTCCCTTCAGACAAGTTGCTTCCCATCGAGTTTGGCAGTGATCTCATCTCAGCCATTTTACTGTACTGAGACAGACATGATGAATCTTTCTGGAATCAGAATGTAAAGATGTCCCAGCACATACAAAGCTTCAGAAAAGGTGTTTGAAAAGCTTCTTCTTCAGATTCATTTTTTCTTTTCTCCTTTATCCAACTGATTTTTGCCCTTTTCTTGCTTCAAGCCTTCTCTTCAGATTGCTAGATAAATCAAAATGAGATGCTGTTTTCAGGAGACAGAGCTACTGTTAGGTTCATCTCCAGGGCAGATTGTTCTGAAGTTCCTTCTGGATTTCAAGAAACTGGCTTGTTTTTATGTTTTTCCCACCCCCAGTATTCCATGGGAACTGAGTCTTGTTGCCAAACTTTGATTTTTATCTTGGGCTATGAAGAACAGTTGGATTTTATCATGGAGTTATTGCACTACTGAGTGTTCCTCAGTTTCAGAGCATTAGGATGCACGTAGGAGTGTGTAAAGACTTAACAAGCATAAAGCATTCAACAATGAAAGAAATCTTTTATAAATTTAGATACTAATTGGCCAGATATGTTCATGAGAACTAAATGGTAGCAGCAGCCCACTATATTTCGGTGAATTTCAGTAATTATTACACTTGAGAGATTTTCTTATTAATTTGCAGAAGATAGAATGACTGTGTCTTTCCTATGCCAAGGGAAATGCGACAAGGTTGACTCGTTCAAAGAGTTGTTGATCTGCAGTTTCTCAGCCACCTTAGCTGAACATTTGCTTAACAACATGCGTGACCACTTGGGTATGTAATTAGATGCTTTTGTGGTCTACCTACAGTTTAAATTATGTTGCTCACTTTTCATTTGTATGTAAGACAGTGCAGAGACTGGTTGTTCAGTAGTTTTCCAAGATATTGATACTTCTCTGAATAAGCCTGAGAGAAAATACAACCTCGGTATACTTATTTTTGAAAACATAGAATTTAAGAGTACTAAATAGAATCATAGGATATCCTGAATTGGAAGCGACCCACAAGGACCATAGTGTCCATCTCCTGGCTTCACAAAAGAACACCCACATTTCAAAGCACATTTCTGACAGCACTGTCCAAATGCTTGTCCAAAGACAATTAAACAGTGTTTCAGAGATGATCTTTAGATCATTCTATTAATTAAATTATTATTATTTTAATTTCAGAAAAGGAAGTTTTGTTTTAGTAAAGCACGAGGCACTGATTGGTCACAATTCAAGCCATTCATATCCAGCTGCTGAAGTTGACCATTACCTGGATATTGACTGCAGCCAATCTCAGAGAGAAACTGGCACAATGGTGAATCCTGTGAGAAAACTGATTGCTACTGCTGGTGGCTCTGAGTTGGCAAACAACAATCTAACGATGTGGCCAAAGCTCAGCTCTGGTGGATGGAGATTGGTCCCAGTCAGATTGCCACTGCACAGTCCATGACTGAGTTTGATTTGATTGTGTTTATATAAAGTATAACAACTTTCTTAGTCTGGCTGATACCGACCTATATCTGTACTGATTAGTTGTGTGATGTTTGTTTTTTTAAGACTAAATATGTACATTCTTAACATATCAGGTAGAAAAAGGTATGGTAACAGTTGTACAAAGAAAACTTATTAGGAAAAACTTCAGTGTCTGTTAGAAAACAAACCAAGCCAGGTGTGTCAAGAAATGTGACCTTTTTACATATGCTTTATTTCTCTTTAAGGATTAAAGATGGTACTGCAACTTGTCACGAGTATGAGAATTAAGGTAGAAAATATGAGGGCTCATTTCACACCCCACTGCTGTCTCTGTCTGATTGTAGATAATCTGACAGAAAAAGAAAAAAAAAAAGTTCCAGGAAGACTTTACTAATCAAGGTGGTTTGGGTTCAGTTCAGCATCTCCATACTCACTGAACAGAATTCCTGTATTTGGTGGTCTTTTAGACATCCAGCCTCATTCCCCATTTCACTGCTATAAACACAATCAGATAAAGACAGAAAATTCGTTTTTTTGTTGATTGTTTGCCAATTTCTTCTTCAGGATACAAAAACATTTTTCTCTACACTGGTAAGAAAAAACATGCTGCAAATCACAGAATCATGTAATGGAGGGTTGGAGGGGACCTTCAAGATCATCTAGTTCCAACTCCCTGCAATGGGCAGGAAAAAACAGAGGCTGCACGAGACTGATTTTTTATTTTATTTTTGGCACCACGTATCTGTTGTTGTGATAGATTCTCCACTGCTTAAGAACCAGGTGTTCTTCCGAAGAATGTTCTACTTCAGTCAGAGGTCACAAATGTTGTTGACTAGAATGACTAGAAAAAGCATAACTGCAGTCAGAGCATAGCTGATGCTGAATATGCCTCACTGCCACTACTGAGCTGTCTGTCAGGTGCTGGAAGATATCTACTTTTGCGGTGGTAAAGATGTTGGAGAATGGGAAGCATGGTATGAAGAACGTAGGATCGTTGAGGTACCGATACAAGAAGAAAGCAACAAGTTGGAGTGCAAGCAAAAGAAAAAGGAGAGTAGGGAATGAGAAAAAAGTTCGGTTGGAGAGAGCTTCAGTAATGATAAAGTTTATAAAAAAGCCCCATCTCATGCAGTGGTCCAGTGTCCTGTTTTAAGCAAGCTCTGAATTAATATCTTGCCTCTGTGCACTGCAAAATAAGGTGTTCGTTATGGTGTTTTTGTATGTCTGTGTGTTGGTATTCAGTGAAAAGTATTATTTCAGTTTACAGGACAGATTGTGAGCTTTGCAGTGATTCTTGTATTCTGAGATTATATTCCAGATTATATTCATATACTCAATGATCATCAGTCTTCGGCTGCAAAAATTCCTTTAAAACTGTTGGTGGTGATACTGCAGCTTTCTGCTGATACTTATCAGTTGAAACCTCCTAAGTTTTCAGTTGCCTTTCCAGTTGGTTGCTTAAGAAACATGAAACGCCTGTGCAAATTGCAATTATTTATACCAACAGCAGCCCTGGGATATAATGTAAACGTGTGTTCTTCCCCACATGTCGCATCCGCAACATGCCTATCCTGGAGGGGTGGGAGCTGTGTTTTAAAGTCCAAAGTGAAAACAAGTGTCTGGGGCAGCTGGCCTTCTGCATCCTCAGTCTTCCTGCAGAGGCCTCATGTAACCCTCAGGGTAACGCCAGCACTGTTCCGCTTCCCAGGAGCCGAACACCTAAAGCAGAAGTTTGGAAGATTGTGTAACAGTGCCACCAGGTGATAGCACAAATGTAGGATTTGCTGCCAGAGTAATTCTGCCAACAGACTGACTGCAGTAAAACATGAAACACGATTTTCCTCCCTAGGCTGATGTATGTAGTTCTTTGGGCAAAACTTATGTTTGCTATAACATCCACAGTAGACAGTGTTTATGAATGAGGGTTTTGTTGTTTTTCTGGAGGGGAAGAGGAGGTCGCTTTGGGAATTCTTAGCAATTTTATTTTTTTTTTAATGTAGGGAGGCATGTTCAGGTTATGGCAGAAGGATCCACAGTGGAAAGGATCTGTCTCTCTGTGCTTCTCTCCTTCTGGCGTAGTGCAGATGAGAGAATACTTAGGACAGTATTCCAATGTGTATCAGTCCGATGTAATTTGTGTGAAACCCCAGTGTATGAATTGCTATTGATGCAGCTTGAATCTAGCTCATTTAGCATCAAGTAATGTTGTTTAGAAGCACTTTTAATTTACGTGCGACAGCAGTGATGATCCTGCTGGAGTGATTTCTGTAGAAAAGCTTCTTGGAATGCGATCCCATCCTAATGGGAAAAGCCATATTAAGAAAAATATTAGCGACTAGGGAGCTCTACATACTACATGCTAGTATAATTGGAAAGCTGCTGTTTTGCATGTATAAAGAGAAAATTAAATAAACAGGAGTCCCTTACAACACAGCATATTCAGGAAGCGCTGATAAAGGTAATAGAAAATGATTAGGAATTTTAAATCATTTCCTCTTTCATTATATTCACATTTTGTTAATAAAAACAAAGTCTTCAGATAAAATGTGCTTGGAATTAATTGCTTGAAGCAGCCTGCCCAAATGCATTTCCCACTCAAGGAAGTGCTTTGAGATTTTGAATTAATGACAAGAGGGAAACTAATATATTTTCTGTTTAATTCTTGTATTCCCTATCAGAGCTTGTGCTTTGCTAGGATGAAGGGTGTAAAGAAAAAGGGAGTAGAAACAACTGCTCCCACTCTTGTAAGTTGCTTTTAAATTTTCAGGAGAGAGAAGGAATAGTGGTGTTTTTTCTTCCTTTTTCCTTTTCCTTTTTCCTTTTCCTTTTTCCTTTTCCTTTTCCTTTTCCTTTTCCTTTTCCTTTTCCTTTTCCTTTTCCTTTTCCTTTTCCTTTTCCTTTTCCTTTTCCTTTTCCTTTTTTTCTTTCTCTTTCTCTTTCTCTTTTTCTTTCTCTTTCTCTTTCTCTTTCTCTTTCTCTTTCTCTTTCTCTTTCTCTTTCTCTTTCTCTTTCTCTTTCTCTTTCTCTTTCTCTTTCTCTTTCTCTTTCTCTTTCTCTTTCTCTTTCTCTTTCTCTTTCTCTTTCTCTTTCTCTTTCTCTTTCTCTTTTTCTTTTTTAACCAGCTTTAAATACACTGCAGAGAACAGATGGAGAATTGCACTGTCTTTGTGTAAGCTTCTATGGTGCATCATTCCTGCCTGTCCTCTACCTCAGCCATGCTCTGAGTTTTTTATTGAAATACAAATTCCATTCAGGTAAACTGAACTACTCGACTGAAATTCAAATGCAGTCACTGTGACCATGGCTTGAAATAAATAGTTGGCTTTGAATGCTGGTTTCCTTTGTTTTCATAATACCAACAGTGACAGTAGATAAATTAGTTGCTTTGCAAGGCTGGTTACCTGCTCAAGTATCTTACAGTGTTCCTTACTGCCAAGTCCAACTCATATTTCTGATTTTACTGTCTGGGGATAATTATATAGACATGAGAGGATAGACTATCCTAATCAGAGATGTAACGTTTCATGGTAAATGCTATTGCTGGCAGTCTGTCAGTTTGTACTGACTGGAAATCCTCACAGAGGTTACCAAAACTGGGAAACAGCCATACCAGTTTCAGAGCTCTCACACGTGCTGTATTAATGACTGGGATAGTCTCCTAGTGTGTGTGGAATTAATAAAAATTGTGTGTGACACCACTTCAGTTACCAGTGTTTCTTAATGGCAGTTGATTTAAGAGTTTTTCAAGTGTAGCAGATATTTACATACTGCCTTTGTTCCGGGGAAGGAGAGGGTAGTTAGTGCTGTTTCACATCCCGCAGGGAAATGAGCTTTTGCTCTCTTCCAAGTAGTAACGCCTGTAAATCTGATTACCAAATTAGATTAAATGTCTTCCACTTAGCCATGCAGAATTTGGAAGCACGGATAATTTATAAAGCGAGCTTTACAAAAATTAGGGGTAGATACAATAATGTATATAAAATGTACAGCACAACTGCTACGTAGCCCTACTACATTCAGTTTTGATGCCAAGGTAAAGGCATAAAGCTGCACTAGCTCTCAGTGTTCGTAAACTCTACTCTTAGTTTGCTTCATCAGAACTTTAAGGAAGAATCTAAGCCATCATTTCTACAATATGCTGTTCAGGAGGCTACGTGGAACAAGAGGAGTTGTCTTTGACTTACGTAATGCTGTTATGTCAGAAGTTTATGTGATTCAGGTATGTGTATTGAGTTACGCTGGCAACAGGAGGAGCCCTGAGGTTCCCTGCCTTCCTGGCAGGACACCTGCATGCATATTGCAGTGTTCATGCAGGGAGAGATTGAGATACAACTTGCCTGTTTCTCCCACCTGCTTTTTGCCCTAGTAGCTCTGCACCTACAGTGGAAAAAGTACATTAGCTTCACTGAATTCACATGTCAATCCAAGAACTCCATTTCCTCTTACAACTCGCATAATTATTTAATCTAGTTAGAACATGAGCTCTTCTATTTGTCACTATGGGGCCCAAATAGTGTCTCTCTGCTGTAGAACCCTGCAAATGATGACAGTTTATAATAAACAGATGCTTATTAATAACAGTTTTTTGTTGTTGTCCTTATTTTTATTTATTTTTTTAACTTAACTTGAACAATGCTCAGGAAAGAATTCATCTATCTACATGGCGGTATTGAAGCTGACCTCTCAAGCAGTAGTTGCTACTATTTGCAGAGCTAAAATGTGCTGCTCTGGGAGACTGGTGACCTCTTTACAAAAGAAAACACGCAGGAAGAACACCAGCTGTGAGTTTCTTTTTGAGTCAGGATGTGATCACTGAAGTAAATCTTCTTGAGGCACAAACTGGAGTGGAAATTTGGCTTGTGTTACTGTGCAGAGTAAGCAAAGGCAGCAGCAAAGGCAATAACTGTCTTTGCTCTGGGTCTTTTTTGCACCCTGTTCCACAATTGTGGTTTCAAATCCATCCACTCAAAACAGTCTGTAGACATCTGTCTTGTGTCTACATGTAATCAAATCGAAGAGATTTTAACTTCTACAGTGAAATAACTGTGGCAGAAAATATATTTTCTTGGGATTTAAGTGTAGATCTGTCTCGTTCTAGATTGACAGTGTGAAAGTGTAATTTGATAGACAGTCTCTGTTTATCACATAAATAAATGCTGTGATTTTCACAGCACTGATAAATATGAACATAAACTGATCCTGCTATCTAGAAACGGGATGCAAATGTGGAGAAGTGGCTCATAATATAAGCTCAAAGTCTGTTCTCAGACCTTCACCAACTTTGATTAAGAATACCTTTCTCTCTAAATATTGTACTAATGAGCATATAATGAAGTAACCACTCCCCTTATCATGCAAAGCTTCTCACATATTGGACACTTTCTGAAATTGATAATGAGAACAGCTTGACATTGCTAAAGTACACTATTTACTTCTGCTCAAGTTAAAAATTCTGACTGACTCGAACTAACTACAAAATAACTTTACTGAGCAAAGAGAGTGTCTTCCCAGTTGCTACCTCATGTGTAGTCTAGCAGGGGCTCAAGCTGCTTGTTACTGGGAGCACACCAGTGAACATCTTGTGCTGGGTCCAAGATGAGAAGAACAAAAGCTGTGTCTCTATGTCAGAAGATTTCCAGGCAGAGGCTGCTGAGGAGAGCACAGAACTGAACATTAAGGAGGAGAAGATGATGAACTCAGTCAAGAGCATTTCAGGATAGGTTCAGGCTGGATATTAGGAAAAATATAATCTCAGAAAGAGTGGTTGGGCACTGGAACAGGCTGCCCAGGGAGTTGGTAGAATCACCATCCCCGGACATGTTCAAGGGTTGATGTGGCACTGAGTGATGTGGTCCTGTGGGCATGATGGTGATGAGCTGATGATTGGACTTGATGATCTTTGTTTCCAACCTATACCTGCACACCACTGCCTTTCTTCTGCTTCCCCATTGCCCCTTGTTTGCCAGCACTATAACTTGCTGGAGCACATGAACATGGGGAAGCCAAGGAGCAGGAGACAGGAGAACTGTAGGTGGAGCAACCTTGTCCACCGGGCTGCAGCCTCTGTGGTCTTAGGGCTCAGTGCAGCACAAGGACTAGCAGTGGCCTGCCAAGGTTGAAAGCATGCTTAATAAAGTACTTCCAGGCATCAGAGCTGGAAGAACAAACATATGAGGGAAATATTTAATTAAAGCTGGCTGAGCTGCCATACCCTAGGCAGGAGCCAGCTTCCTCTAGCAGAGGCATATGAGAGTCAGGAGGCAGTAACATTTAGATGTCATACAGTAGTCTAGACCAAGAGGAACAGGTTGCAAAAGAGAATGTTTTGAGGATGTAATTTTGCTCATTTTTATTTCTTGATATTTTATAAACCGAACAAATGTTGCCTTTATACATGTTTAAAATAAGGACTTACTACAGGGAGTTGATTTGCCACATCTGAATGTATCGTAAATCTGAGCCTTCTTTTATGATAACATGAACTGACATTTTTGATGTCCTGAAGTTGTAGATACTTGTGCTTTCTTAGGGTTTCTTTATTATTTATCTGATGTTTTTATACTACTCAGAAGTGTATTTCAAGATCTCTGTAAATTTTATGGAACATATTTATTTTAATATTATATTTTATACAACTGAATACGAGATCTTCATGTTGAGAAAATATGTAGGGAAAATGTTATGTTATCTGTCCTGCACTGGGAAGTGATAAACAGCAATTTGTTCTATCATTTCATATAGCGTAGCCCACAAGTCCTATAACAAAAATCTTGTCTTCTGAAATACAAAACTGCAATATTTGTGTTTTTTTGTTTTTTTTTAGTGAGAATTCAGTTTTATGATATTTTGAATGCACATGAATTATTTATTATTGAGAGGTCAAATACTTTTCTGTGATACTGTAGAGAATATAACTAGCTTCACAACTCAGTGCTGATGATTACTAAAATTAAAAAGTATGGAAGAGATGTAAGTTACAGGAGAAAAAAAAGCAAAACCTTATTTGAGCTGATCTGTTGAAATCACGCTACTAAGAGCTCATTGGTTTAGCAGTGTGGTATAGATCTTTTTTCTCTGTTCACCAGCCTTGCACTAATTCAGATTGAATGAGTGTGAAGTGAACTGGTGATATGAAAATGCTTTCTCTTAGTCAAATGTGTCATAAAAGACTATCCCAATTAATACTAATTAGCTACTGTGGTAGCAGCCATAGCACAGAGACTGAAAGGTGAAGAATCATAAAGTAAACGTTAGTCTCTCACCCATGAAATGCTCTCTGCAGAGCTGTGTTTAACCTAATTGGTGAGGTGCTGGGAATACATGTACACTGTGATAGCATGGTCTATCTGTCATGATAATAAAGCAAGCTCCGCTCCTCAGAGCTCCATTCTCATGCATCCATCATTACCACTGCATTCAACCGTGAGTTGTGGAGAGTAAGCTACAAAACTTGTTCTATATGGCACATTTTAAGCAACAAAATTTGAAGCAGATTTGCTGGTTGCTGGTACCCAGGAGGGTCATCAGGCAGAGCTGATGTTGGTGCAAATTTTAAATACATAAGCATCTCGAAGAGGCAAAAATTCAACATGTCTTTATTGTTTCCTTTTCCTAAGGATTCAGCTGCTGTATGTTTCATAGAAGGCAGCTATGCTTGGCTGAGGCAATATGGTACATCAGGTCAGAAGTGATGCAACATTTACACAGAGCTGAATAACGCAAAGATAAAAATTAAAAAAAAAAAAAAAAGTTGGTTTGTCTGTCATATTTGTTATATATACCATTGCAGCAACCAAAAGTATTCTGACTGGCTGAAAAAATGTGCAGAGCCACTGCCTAAAAACACTTCTAACCTTTAAAACTAACATACAGACATTCTAGGTCTACCTCCTGCATGATTCCTTGCTGAATATTCCAGTCCTGCTTTCTCTCTTAGTTCTGTCATTGCTGTTAGCCTATGGAGTTCATGCAGGATAGCTAATTGCAGTAGTGAATAATGAATAAAAGCTTGTATTGTGGCTGATTCTTCCTGGAATAGCATTTTGAAGGGCATACTGTATTCAGCAAGCTTCCTCCTTAATGTATTAATATGGATGACTTTTGCAAACTTAGGTCAAGCATGAATCATGTTCTTTTGACATGGCACAGCTCCTAAATAGCATTAATGTCATGTCTGCAGATACAATAGGGCTAATTTGCTAATAAAAATTACTAGTGACATCTGTCAACAGGATGAAATTAATCAGATCATTGCTGCTGCAGTAGAGAACATAATTGCTCCTTGGTGTGAGCTCTGGGCCTCCAGTTACACAACCAGAATGGCACTTGCCCACAGACATTTCTTCAGATCGCATTTACACGCCTACATTCCCACTTCTGCCTGATTTCACTCCCTTCTGAGCAGTGCTGTATGAATTGGGTGTCAAGCATAGATTTGGCACTTCCAGTATGTTAGGGGAGAGTTTATAAATACAGCACTGAACCTAAAATACAATGTTGTGACAGAACTTTTCATTTACTAAGTAAGTTTGCTTTATCATGTTCATAATTCAGTTTTGTATTGATGTTAGCAGTATAGTAATTCTTATACAAGGAACAACCGAATGACGGTGTATTTTAAATAAATCTATGCTTTAGATTTCTAGAAACGTTGTAAATAGTCTGCTGTTGTCTTCTTCTTTTCAAAATCTGTATACTAGTATTATTTTATAATACAGCATGAATTAAAGGTGATGTTTGTATCACTTGATACAAATAAATAGAAGTATAAGGTTTGGTTTTGTTTAGCCAGAGAAAATCAGGAAGAAATATGATCTACCTGATTGTGTTTAGTAGTTTTGTTTTGTAAATTGCTGTGCTTTCTTTCATCAATAGATTGAGATGTTATTGAGCTTTCAGAGGCCATGGACTGTTTCACTACTAAGTACTAGACTAATTACAGAGTCACAGAATCGTTGGGGTTGGAAGGGACCTCTAGAAATCATCAAGTCCAACCCCCAAAGAAGATCTAAGATCTTCTTTGTCAAATAAACCCTAAAAGAATGAGAAGAAAAGGAACTGAACTTGACTCCAGAAAGCCAAGGAACCCATTTTGCCTTTCCAGCAACGAACCTAGATGAGGACTTGTTTTTATCTGCCAGGGAGGAGGAAGAGAGGAACTTGTGTGGATGGTAAAGGGCCTGGTTAGGAAGGGTGACACAAAAGCATGTGAGCATGTGAGCAGCACTGAATGATGCTGAGGATGCAGTAGATCTGGCTCTATTTTTTGCCAGGCACAGAGCCATTTGCAGTCTCTTCACTTCTCAGTGCTGCAGTTTCTGGAAGACTTCATTAACTTGAATGGAGATGCTCTCAGCTGGCTCAGATCCATGCGTGACAAAGCCATGCATGCTGAGAAAATTTAAGCGAAAAAAGTGACTCTGCTAGGCCTCACAGTGCTAAGAAAGTCCCATAGGACTTAGCTGACTATGCAGTGCCATTTGTATCTCCACGTTGTCCCCTTGACTAACATGCCTGTGAGGTGCCTCATTTTTGCGTGATGTTACCCTGGGTAATAAGAAGGGTCCAACTGGAGTCTGCTGCATGAGCAGAACATTGCCTGGAGTTAATAGCTAGGCTAGCCCATCTGTAAATTTATTTTTAGGCAATTTCAGATACAGTTTAAGCTAATGAGTGTGCTGATTTCTCTTCTCCCTGGATAAATGGAAGAACGAATTAAATATTTTTTCAAATAAGATATTAAAAGTATCGCCTTACTTAGGTTTTATCATCTGCATGATTGCCTTGGGCAGCAGCTTTTATTGTCTCGTTATCTCAGTCCACTGAAGTATTCAGCTGCTGCTTTCATATGGCCTGAATGAAGGCTCTTAGCATACCCATTAAATTTAGGAACTGTCATTGCTCAGACACAAAATCTAATATTGTCTAGAGATCAAAGTCTTGACTGATGGCAGTCATTAACACCATCTCACCTTAGAGATCTCTTCCATGTTCGGCTAGTCTGACCAGACATCAGGTGCAATATCTTTTCAGTTAACCTATGTGATCCTGCTTCTGTATTCACCTCTGAATTGGGAAGATAGCTGTGCTGTCTGATTAGCATTTTGGCTGATTTGTACCAGGGCTGCCAGCTGGAGCTTCACCAGCAGCACCAGTGTTGCTCACTCAGGCCCTGTCCTTGCAGCAGGCAGGTGCTCAAGTCGGACTGTGATGTCCTCATGCTGTGGAGGAAGGGCTGTCTATGACCAAAAAAAGTGACTCAAGGATTCTGCGTGGTTTCTTTGTAGCTTTAAGTAAGAAAAAAGGTTTCCTACTTCTATAATGCACCTGGATATAGAATTCTTGCAGTACTACTGTCTGAGCAAACTGACCACATCCTCTGGGGGACGAGGGCTCACTGGGTAAGGGAGAGCATTTTAGAGTGGCCTCCAGAAGTTCTTTCTGGCTTTCGCCATGTAGTCTATGGATTTGTGTGGATTCAGGTCATCATGGTGGTGACTCTTCCTGCCAGCACCTCAGCACCAACAGAACATGGTGTGCTGGGAGCCCCATCTGGGCTGGAACTGGGACATGGGGAGCAGTGCGGTGCCAGCTCAAGTGATGGCAAATAAGCTTAGGGATTTTGACACATTGGCTACTGGGAACAGCAAACAATATGCAGCTGTGTCTTCCGTTTTGATGAAGGAATTTGAGAATAGATTGCCAAAAAAGAAATAATTTTTTGGTTTATTTGCAACTCCATTTTCAGTCAGTGTAAATGTGTCATTTGTGAATTTTCGAATGGAATGTACTAAGTTTGAATTTCTCTCTTACTGGAGAGAAATACTCCTCCCTTCACAGTCACGCCTTACTCATGTCACCACTGCTGGCATTGCATGCATTTGTGAACAACTGTTTTGAAGGGTGAAGTACAGGAAGAGAAACAATCTGCCAAAAAACTCTACTGAACGCCCTGAGAACTCACTGAGAATTGCAACCACTGCCATCAAATCAGACTGAGGCATTAGTTGCACAAAAATAAGGCCAAATATCCCACTGGTACTATGGCTTTGTTACTCTCTTTTAAATTTCTTTTAATTAAAACAACATAGAAAGTTAAAATGTTTTGTCACTTATGTACATTAACTATTATATATATTATATTAACTATTATATATTTTATGAAGGGCTGCTATGAAAGTAATGCTTCCTATTTTATTGTGGCCCACGATATCAGAGGTGGATGTTGTGGCATGACAGTAGAGGCTGAATCTTCCCACCAACATCCTGTTACATGTTGTTGCCGCGTGACAGATGGCAGCAGAGGGGCAGTCTTACAAAATGGCATCTGACATGGAAGTTAAGTATGAAACAAACCTGTGGAAATGAATTCCTCCATGCAGAAAAAATGGCAGCCATTGACATTAATCAAAATTTACTGAATGTTTCTGGAGAGCAAACAGAAAATGTGAGCACAGTGAGGCAGTGAGTGATGTGTTTCAGCAGTGGTGACAGTGACAGCAGGTCACCTTGACTGGTGTAGACTTCACCAGCATGTAGGCTCTTATTCATCACTGATGAAAATGCACTGCTAATGGTGATGACTGTGTTGAAAAAGAATGTTCTGCAGCTGAGCATTTGCTCTATTAAGTAGTATTTTTGTGCTGTTCATATTGGTTGTAATTTCCATGGAAATAAGGAGGCATTAGTTATGGAGCAGCCATCATAGATGTGGCCCTAGACAATTCTTCTTCACTCACTACAACCCAGGCAAACTGAAAAATTGGACACTCATGAACTTAGGCCTTAAACGTGAGATTTGTTCTTTACTAAGACATTGGCATAAGGTCCATCGGTGAAAAAAATCTGCGTTACATTTTGTCTTCAGCTGAAGCACTTTTTGCTGCGAACTGGTTATGTTTGAAAACTTATTCTTTTGTCATGTTTCCATCTTACTGTTGTGATTTGAGAATACCTCATTGCAAAAAAACTGTTTGGGTCACACTGTGTGTTACTGGTGAAGACTTAAAGTGAGTCTGCAGAATAATGACAGCAAAAACGCAGGATGCTCTGGCCTGGGGTCTGAGGATCCCAGCCTCCTTTTTGTCATACTGCCTGTGCTCAGGCAGTTATATCCAGTGCAGCCTGAAGTCCTGCTGGCCATGAGGCTGAAACAATATGTGACTTGGTGGCTGCAGGAAAGAATGACAAAGAGGCAAGGTACTTTCAGCAATAAAAGCATCAGTAACTTCAGTGTCAGCACTTCCCCCATCAGAAGAGGAGAAATGGAAGAGCCTCTCAGGGCTAGTGATGGAAATATACCTGACAGTGAGGCTGGGAAAGGTCAGATTTGGGGAAGAAGTGCATCACAGTAAGTAGCTATCCAGCATTCACTCCATGTTTCTGAATCTCATCATTCTTCTTGTAATGACTGCACATGGAAAATAACAGAACATAGAGAAGCTTGAACTAAGTTAATGTGGGTAAATAAAAATTACTGCATGAAAGGGAATAGCACAGAAAACCACAGTGTCATCTCCTGAGGGGTTTTATCTGTAGCAAAAAAATGTTTCTGACTCTTCCTTCAGTAAATAAATTCCTTGGATTTTGAAGCTGGATTTTTGCTTAACTGTTGTCTTCAATCTTTTTTTTTCTGATTTTTTCTGTTTTCAGATCTAAAGCCATCTAAAATTTCTTAGAAGGAATGAAACAGGAGAGTATGAATGCCCAATGCTAGATAGATCAGAATCAGTATTTTTTATTTCTTTTTCTCTTTTGAGACATGTAGTACATTGTGCTTTTTGTTTGTGTTGAAATGCTGACCTAGTAAATAGGAGAGACCAGCTCATTCCAGGGGGCTGGAGTTGTGCAAATCATGTTTATGCAGTGTTTAAGTGTTTGCTATTATGCCTGAGGCTCTTGCATTTCTGATTCTGAACTGTAGAAGATATAACTTAAATATAAAATGTAAATCCTTTGCATTTATAAAATGTAAAGTCTATATTAAGGCTTTGGGATTCCCTTCTTCCAACTTACTCAAGCACAAGAATTAGAAATATAGAAAATAATATTTTGGTCTATCTATAATGCATACTGTCTAGACAACTGCTTTTATAAAAGGAATGCTTTCTTTTTTGTTTGTTTGTTTGTTTCCAAATAGAAGGAACAGTTTTCTCCTGGGGTTAGTTGTTAAATAGGGGAATCAGGATAGCACACGTGTAATCCATGAAGCTGATATCATGATGTCTAAACTGATACTGGAGTGAAAGTAGGAAAGATTTTGGCATTCACTGCAGGGCTAAATATTAATATTGACAACTAATTACACACACACACAGAGTCTTGCATTACAAAATTAAAAAAGCAGGCTTGCGTCTCTTTCCGTAGACTTTTGTCTTTTAAAACATGTAAAAAATGTCTGTGACCCCACTAGTTGCTGGGGAGAAGACTGCCGTTATTCAGGCGAGGGATGCAAGAACACTACTGGAGCTCTCAGACCAAATTTAAGAGGGATTTAAGGCACACAGACACTGTGTTAGGTCTCTGCCGAAGGATGAATATCATCTCTTCAAAACTGTAAGTTGAAATCTTGATCCCAATAAAATAGATAGAAAAATTCTGTTGATTTTATGATATTAGGATTTCTACTTTCAGATTCTCTCGTGTGCCCATCAAAGTGAATGAGTAATGCCATTGATTAGAGTGAGATCAAGAATGAGTCACTAAGCTTCTGTTGTCACTAATGGTAAGACGTAGATTATGTCTTCTAGGACCTTTTAAGGTCTTTTTCACATCAGCTTCAAAGACATGATGATAAATGTCTTATAAATAACCGTGGTAATGTTGAATGAGAACAGTTATCTGTCCTCAGAAAGGGGAGTCTAGAGAAGATAGAGGAGGTCTATTTCTAAGCAGAACGTGTACTGTAGGGGTTTGGTGGTGGTTGTTTTTTTTTTTTTCAAGTGAGAAATCAACTGTTTACTAAAGATAATTGGAAGAAAATTGCCAGCATTTGTGAATTTGTTCCTTTCATGATTCAAGAGATAAAACTGTTTTGTTCTTTCCCTCTTTCTTTCTCTAATGAAGTGCTTCTTAATAAACTACTAATTAAAATCTTCTGTGCCCATTTTTGATGTCAACTAATTCTTACTCAGTCTCTCTATCAAAAGCCCATCTTCTGAACATACTGGCCAGAAGAATCTGAAGTGTGTCTTCCCAGAACTGTTGCACATATATGTGGCATGTCAGACAGGCACCCTTCTCCACGTTACGTGGTATCTACCTTGCTGAGGACTGCAGTGTGCACAGGGAGTGGTGATGCTGGATGCCTCCCAGCCAGGGCTCTTTTAAAATGCAATGGCATGGGTTGTTTTTAAGCAGTTCTCTCAAACAGAAAGGTAGAAAGGAGAGGGATTTTATTTCACTTTAACTATGAATCTCTGTTTTCCTGATGTCTTATTCCTAACAGAGAGCTGATTTCATGCAACTTTCAGTATTTTCATTGGCTGTAGCAAAGAAACAAAATTATATATTTTTTTTCTTTCTGCATGAGATGGAAGACAAATTTAGGCTTTGTTTTTCAGGGTAGATAAAATTGTTTTAAACTAAATTGGAATTCTAATTAATACCAAATAATTCATTACGGTGGAAACTCAGTCTTCCCTTTTCCTACTCAATTCCAGCCTTTTTAACACAGCAAATCAGCACAAATATTTTCAACATTTCACAAAATAGAGAGTGATTTGATAACTACAGTGTCCTAGTGCATTGTGTAAGCCTGTGAAAGCCATTTATGCCTTATTTCTCTTGTTCAGTATTTTGGTTGAGAGACGTTTGCAAAATGGGAGAAACAGTCCTCATACAAATAACCAAATGACCGACATGGACTACAATCAAAAAATATGCACAAATAAAGCTATGATTGCTCCAACTGTACAAACTTTTAAATTCAATTGATACAAGAAATCCTTTATCTTTTTAAGCTTTCCAGAAGAATTTCTTGTGTAAGTTCTTTGAATTGAGTAAAATGTTTGCTTTTTTTTTTTTTTTCTTAATAGAAGTATGGACGCCAAATATACAGGTAAACTAGGACTTTTCTCAGAAGCGTCCTTCTCAGACTTTCTGCCTTCGTGCTCTTAACACCGCTGTGCCTCTTTCTGACAACAGGCTCCTGCCCTTGTCTCTTCCCACCACTGCCTTTTGGCCCAACTGCCTTTGCCTGTATTACTGCGTGGGTTTGATGCCCAGGGGCTCAAAAGTAGGGAGAAGGTGTCCTTGTGATTTTTTTTCCTTCTCTACTTGCTGTAATCTGATGTCTTGTTCCCAGGACACACAAGTAGATCGATCTGCTTTCCTCTCTGGCCTGGCAGCTGGGTAGTTTCCTTTGTTGGAGGTACTCTGGAGGTTAAATGTGGCTCTTGAGCATGGCTTAAATTGATCATCGCCTGTAAATATTATTCAGGCTGAGTAAGAGCGTCATAAGGGTCGTCTTTAACACAGATGTAACTTTAGGGAAGTGAAATGTGAGTGGTAGGAAGAAGTTCCGTGTCCGTCAGCTGAGTGAAGACAAAATATCATAGCTACAATATTTTACAGGGAAACTTCCTTCTGCAAAGATATTCTTAATAAAATAGGAAGAAATATCCTGGGTCACGCAAATGTAATATGGACCGCTTCTGTCTTTCTCTCTGAGCATGCTAATTTGGGTTACTGCTTCTAAAAAACAGAGGACTGTGAGTTCAGGTTTCTCCTTCAGTGACAATTCTGTAAAAACCCAGTGGAGTTTAATCAAAGAACCTTCGGGCAAGTCCACACTGATGTGTAGTGCTGATCTCAGACTACAGATGGTGAGCCCTTCTGCAGCAAGGATATATTTGAAGAGCAGGTTGAGTCCTAGCGGGCAGTATATATAGCTTCTCTATTTCTCAAATAAGGTAAACACATTGTGAAGTATTTCTTTGAAATGTCCTCTAACTGCGCCCCTGTAGGTCTGGCACGTGGCTCTGGTCACAGGCCGCTTTTGTGCCTAAGTGCTGTTTCTTGCCCTGTGCATTCCCCCTTTGAGCATCTCCCCCTGTGTAGGGCTGTAATACAGACTGGAGGGTCTTGCTGCTGTGGTTCTCCCAAGGCATCAAAAAGCATTCAAAGTAGGGTGACAGAACCACAAGTTTTGCACATAGTGTGTTGGTTGCCACTCACTGCAGCTGTTCTCTGCTTCAGTACACCAATGGATGGCAGATTTCTTCCTGTGTAGATGATACCTGCTCTTTCTTAAATTACTTTTCCATAATCCCTCTGTATTTGTTAACAGCTGAAACCTCTCTAACTCAGATTAGACTGTTTCGATTTCTCACTTATCCTAAATTGTTGTAACAACTACAAGAGTAGTATTGACATGTGCTGTGGTTAAACCCTGAAGGAATATGAACACTGAATAAAAATGTGACTTTCCCTTTAGATTCCTCTAGGTAAGTTTAAACTATCTGCCCGCACGTAGCATGCTTGTTTCTCTTATGTTCTGACAGATTGTTTCTGATGCTACTTCCTGACTTGACTGGGGATTCTTAGTGTACTGCTTTACATTAGATATATTCTTGATTTAAGATAAAAGTTTTTACTTCAGATTAGTCACTTAGCATGTTCAGGAGATATATATGTGTATATATTTGTATAAATGCTAGTACTTGTTTTTTTAACTATCTTCAAACTGATAGAGGAAAGAATGTAAAGTTTTGTAAATTGCACAAAGAATAAATTCTTGCAAGATGTTACCACTGTTTTCACTCTGGAAAGCAAATAGATACACGAAGGAAAGGCAACTTATCAGAAAAAGTGTATAGTTCATCATATTAGGTGATTCTAATGCCTTCAGACCTGGGGGTTAATTTGATTAAAAAAAATACCTGTAGAACCCAAGGGGTGAATAAAATTTCACTATCATCTATCGCCTCTGCCCCTTGCTTCTGGTCCTGCAGAGCTTGGCACATCCTAGTGAGGAGTGAGAGTGCTCTGGTGTCTCCTGTTACCCTCCATCTTGTCAGGAAGGGAAGTCAGTCAGAGCTGCATCAAGCTGAAGACATGCTTACAGCAAACATTACACAGTAGAGGTCATCCCTGTAAGAACAGATAGCATACCAAAACTAGGTGACTGCCAAAGTAGTACTGACACTTTTGTGAAATTTAGAGATTGCTCAAGTGCCTTTAGCTCAGTTGGTGAGGCTTTCAGTAAAGAAAACAAGTTTATTTCAAGCCCATTTTGGATGCAGTTCACTGTTCTGTCTGTGATCCATCTGCAATACTAGGGTCAGCCTGTTGTCCCTTACAGAAGCCTCACTTTTCCCATGAGGAAGCTGTATGGGAACTGTTGAATCACAGCCTGAACCACTGATTGGTCACCTGAGGTGAGCACTGAGTCAGCCACAGGCCCACAGGTGAAGGTAATGTACCTGTGTGACCAGAAGGGGTGGAGTCTGGCTCCACCTCTCCCAGATCCCATTTAAGGATTGACCAGTACCAGAGAAGATTCTCTTGTTGGAGATCCCTCCCCTATGAAGTTATTGGTGAACCTCAACCATATGGAAGAGGTGAGCTCCAAGGCAAAAGGTTTGGGCCATTTTATTCTAAGAACCCTCCTATGCAGGAATGTTGTAGAGTCCTGAGGGAGCCTGGGGGGGATCAGCAGTCCTCAGGTCTTAGTTCTGTGCGTGATGGGAGTGACCAAAGAATGTGGCTCTGAAGGTGGCATTGGATCACTGAGACTGAGCTGCTGTACGTGAAGATGTAGACATGAAAAAGACCAAGAAAGCTGGGGTTAATTTGGAGCCGACAAATATAACAAAAAGTGATGTGCAGAGCTAGACAAAACTCTGAGGGCAGGTAACTGAAAATAAAGTAATGGTAGGATTCTCTTCTTTCCCTCCAAAGAAAACTAGAAGGCAGAAAGGATCAGAGCAGCAGCTACTGGCTTTAGCTGTTCACAGATGGTGGCTGGCGTTTTAGGGGCAGTCCCAGCAGGCATACTTCAGAACAGCTGTTTGAATACTGTATATTGGGGCTTTTGATGAACCAGCCTTAGAATAATAAGGTAGCAGGGATTTGGCTGACTGTAGATGTGGTGAAGAATTTAACCCTATTTTTGTAAAGTGCCCAACATCATTTAATTTCTATAAACACAATTATGATAACCATAGCTCACTTTGGGCCCACACTCAAGTGTCCAGAATCTCTCTGTCATTTCAGAGTTTTATACAGAGATTTTATTTCCGATACAAAGCTACGCAGCTCTCAGTTCAAAAAAGAAGAAATGGAAATAATTATTTTCAGAATACCAGGTGTTACAAAAAATTAGCAAAAGATTTCAGAGCTCAAAATATTTTATTAATATAATTAGAAACAGTGTGGAACAGGAAAAATAAAGATTAAAATATGTATAATTCTGCATGAGTGTATAATCATCTACCATAAATTTTTGTAATATTTAGTAGTAAAATGGTACCTGAAATGGAAAAGAAGATCTTGGAGTAAAAGGAGGCCTAAATGAATAAAGGTTTAATTTTCTTAATTACAAGCAGCAGCATAGAAAATATTTCCAAACCTTCTTCTCCCTTTTCCAAGTTAAAGTGTTTATTTTGTTACCTGAACAGCCATGATGTACTGTATATATTTGATTATTACTCTCAAGTATGTGCAAGTTTCCTTGAAAAAGGACTGTGATTTCTGTACACATCATATTTATCGGACACTTCCACTCTAGGTTAGATGCAATGGATAATCATCATCTGGAGGCATTTTCAATCATTTTGGCTACTGACAGCCAACCTACCCAGTAGTTTAATGCCATCTATTAGAAGGAACTCTCAGGACAACTGCATTTTCAAACGTGAAATCAAACTGTATGGAAGTATTACCTTGAAATTCTTTTCCTAAGACAGTAAGAGCAAGAAAAATGACTCAGTTAGAAAAGTTCAGGTGGGTCCGGCCTTCTAACATAAGTTTCAACCAGGATTTTCAGTGTCTTATTCCTCTCCTTGTCAATGTAGTAAATTTTCACTGGAGAAGTAGTCAATTTATCTTTTAGGAACTGCAATATTGTTTAGGGTTCACAGAGATAGCTTCTTTGTAAAAATACACTTTTGCCATTTACTGAATCACCAATAATGAGGATATGAGCTTTAATAATATGAATTAAGGATTACATTTGTACTGTTAATGTCAGAAATTACTGCCAGTATGCAATCTCCCCAGAAAATGCAGTTTGATTGCAGTGTGGAATTAGTAAAGTTGTACTTGTGCCTTTGAATTCTTTTGTATAAAGATTTAATCCCACAAGTGTCTCTTCTTATGTTTTGGATTTTACTTGCTCAGTGTTAATTAGTATGTCAGTAGTGCCCCATTCTGTTTCAGTAGGAAGACTGGGATTGAGTTTGGCTAGCTAATGGAATTTGTGTTTCCTGAAACGTTCACCTGAGATTCCCTGAATCTCTGCTGAAGTGCAGTATTGTTGAGATCTGCAATCCACAGGCTGAGTTCATATGCAGAAACTGTATACTGTCTGAAGTTGGATGAAGGGAATCTGCAGCTGAGCTTGATGGCAAAGTGTTGCCCACCTTGATGATGATGATGGATTCTCACTCAATTTCTGCATTGCCTGCAGCATTTGACTTGCATTTTTGTTTGGCTCCATGGTCAGACCCCTTTGTGAGACTAAAATACTTCAGCTGACTGTCCTGAAAAATTTGTTGGCAAATCTTCTGTCTTTCATCCAGAGTATGACAGAATCACAGAACAGCTGAGGCTGGTAGGGCCCTTTGTGTCCACCTGGCCCACCCCTGCTCCAGCATAGACACCCAGAGCAAGGGGCCCAGGCTGATGGCCAGGCAGCTTCTGAATATCTCCACAGCCTCTGGGCAACCCATGCCAGTGCTCCAGCACCACACAGCACAGAAGTGCTGCCTCGTGCTCAGAGGGAGCCCCTGTGCTTCAGTTTGCTCACTGCTTCTTGTCCTGACACTGGGCATCACTGAAAAGAGCCAGGCTTCACCCTCTTGGTGCTTCCCTTCAGGTATTTATAGGCATCAGTAAGACCCACCTGAGCCTTTTTCTTCTCCAGGCTGAACAGTCCCAGCTTGCTCAGATTCTTCATGTATGCTAGGCCTTTCATCTTTTTCATTGCCCTATGCTTGGCTCTTTTGCAGTAAATTCATGTCTCTCTTGGAGGGTCCAGAACAGTACTCCAGAGTACTTCAAAATCATCACTGAAGCCAGTTAGACCAGCATCATAGGATGAAACTGCTCTTACTCTTTGTTTATAGATTCTGTTGCACTGTTTCATCCATTATGCGAGAAGGATTCAATTACCTTCAAGTTACCTTAAAAAAAAAAAAAAGAGAAGTCAATTAAAATGAATGTAGTCTTTTCGCTCAATGCTAAGGTAAATCCGGGGTTGGAAAGTGTTTTTACTTAGGATCATATTTGACAGAGGGCAATTATAGCTTCTGTTTAAGTGTGCTTTCATTTTGTAGTTCTGCATACCCTTTATCTTCTATTGCTATTAAATCTTTGGTTAAAAAAATCACTCTTTTATGAAAAAAGTAGTGTTGTCATAAGAAAGCAAATATGTTCTGTCAAATACTTGTGACGTTGTTTTATTAGTTACTTTTCATCCTGGTAAAGCAATTTAGCCAAGATTTGAAAAGTTCCACGTGAAGAGAAGCTCTTGCACTTGGTCAGTTTCCATGGACTCCTGAATGTTATTTTTTAAGCTACTGGCAGATACAGACCTCGGTAAGCACGTAGTTGCGGTGCAGGAATTTAAGGGAAGTGACATCAAAAGAATCACCAGCAGATGTAGTCTCCACTGAAGAGTCTCTCTCTGGAAGGTAATAGGGGACTGGAGGAAATTAAAGGAGATCAGAAGCCTCTTCAACAATTTGTGTCTTTATTTATTGACAGAATCTTTGGAAGAACATAGTTGGTGTAGCTTATGATTCCCTTTTCTTTATGTGAAGCTGTAATTTTCATGGGATACCCCTCAGAAGGCTCTGAAGTCCAGAATACCTCAGTGGACTGCCACTTGCCTGTGGTGGATCAGAATTTTCTACAGTAACAGTCTATAGCCAGAACTGAATCCATGTGGAGTCAGAGATGATCCCAGATGTGGAAATGACCTAGAGCAAAATCTTATAGAATGCCCAAAACACTTTTCACTTTTTCAGTTCTTCCTTCACAGAAATGATAATACATTTTAATGGATATAAAAGAGATCTCCTTGTTCATTTATCCCGGTAATCTTTCACAGTCCCTTCATACCCTCCAAGAAGGTGGAAGCAAACTACTGCCTGTAGGTTGAAGACTGACCCAAGAGAAGGCATGGCAGTCTAAGTTTCATGACAAAAGAAAGATTAAAAAAGGGGATAATGGTCCTTGGCTATTTACCACTGAGTTTTCATAGTTAACACTGAGAAGAGCAAGTCGTTGTGGTGTGACTTACTTGTAGCTTTGCTAAGTTGTGTTAAGTACTAGGTTAAGTGATGTACAAGCATTTGAAAGTTCTCTTCAGGTTTCAGTGTTATTTCCATCTATGACATGTTTGTTTCTGGTGCTGGTGGAGGATATTACTCCCTCCATAGAGCTTAGCCCTTTGTGAGTCACAGTGCTGGCACAGGATTTCCCAAAGAGGAATAGGGAGCACTGCAGTGTTGTTCCATCTTCAGCAGTCCATGGGAATTATAGTTAGGTTCCAAGAGTCAGACTGGAAGCTTTCCTAAGCATTTCTTGTAGTACTTGCTGAGGGAAGCTTTCAGCTCAGTTTCTGTGTCCTTGCTTTCCAGTTCCCCTACTGTTAACAAGTACTGGTGGAAGTAAGGGCGAAGGTTCCCCTTTGTGGCTGTGGATACATACTTTTATAATTCATTTGCTGAAACTGGGGTTGTGTCATGCAGCGTAGACTGTCTCCTGCAAAGAAAGATAGTAGAAAGAATTGCTGTCATAAAGGGAGACATCACTGGGTGGTTGGGCTCGATGATCACTCAAGGTCCCTTCTGATCCCTGCAATTCTGTGATTCAGTGATCGCTTCTGCTCCTAAGTATTTCAAAATCTAAAATCTCATCTTAAAACTTAAGTTGCCATGAAAATATGCTATATTATGTTGCATCACATGCTGAGGTTTCTTCTTCATTTATCCTTATCTCTTTAGCGTTTTTGTTTTCTTATTATTTCTTCATTCTTATTCCAGTGGGCACATACAGTATCACAGCAATGCCTGAAGAGCTGGTTATATCATGTAAACAAAAACTTGCTTCAGGTAATAAGTAGCTTTCTAAATAAACCAGAAGACAGAGAAGGGAAAATGTTTTCTTGGTGCTGAGGTGAGGCAGAATACATGCCTGTGGTCACAAAGGAAGAGTCAAAGGTTGAGCTGAGAGCTCCAGTAAAGTATGAAGAATCGCTGTTAGGCCCCCTGCAGCAGGAGGTGTTATTTGTGAGGAGACCATGACCTGCTGGTGCATCCCTGCATGCTGTTTCCCAGAGGTCACCTTCTCCTGCTCCAGAAGTGCCTTTAAAAACAGAACTGGGGAGAGAATGTGAACTGCTGTGAGAAAGCCCTTCATTTGCACAAAGAAAAGCCTTCCAAATGAGTGAGAAAAGCTACACAGACATGCTTTCTTTCCTCTCTTCACCATCAGTAACTGTGCCAATACCTCTGCTACTCCCCTACATGGTTTGTGACATTTTGTTTATAATGAGGGAACTGTATTGCTGGAACCACAGACAAATAGAGAAGGTGGTCTTTTCATGGGTCTTTCACTTTTTCCTTATAAGTCTCCATTCTCAGATATTTGTGATTTCAGTGCTGTGGATTTTCAGCCAGTGAATTTCCATGCCTTAAAGACTTGTTACATTCTCCTCCTTTTTGCCTGCGCAGTACTAGGTTTTCCTCCTGTATAAACAGAAGTTTGTGAGCTGCTGGTTAGAATCCATTACGGAGATGCTGGAAATAAAGCAGCAGCTAACTGGAGTTTCAGTGCCTCTGGACATAGATTTATGAACAAAAAAAGAGGAATCAGAAACAAAAATGAAGAAACAAAAAAGTAAGACCTCCTGCACTTCGAGCTGTTGCAAAGATAAATGTGAACCTTAAAGTCCACTGTATGGCTGCTTGAAAAGCAGTCAGCCCATTCTAATAGCCTCATACTAGCATTATTTACGTGCAGAATTCACTCTAATAAAAGTTTAGCATAAGAACCAATAACAAGATAAAGTTTTGAACTGATAACTACTGGAACAAAGTTTGACAAAATGCACTATATTTAGACTTGTACTTTTCCACTGTCAAAACCTTACATCTCAAATCTCTGCAGAATGTCCTGAGGGAGACACACATTTCTGTCAAAAGGAGGCAAAAAAAGGTGTGTCTGGCATTAACAAATCTTGGTCGAATGTTGTAGTTTAGCTCTGCATGCTGGGTTTGCTCTGAAAACAGTTAGGAAGAGGAGAATGTTTCCCTTCCAGTTTTTTCTTGATTAACTCTTTACTAGCCAGTATATTAGTGTTTGGAAATAAGATTTTTCAGTGGAACCAGAAAAGCAAATCACAGAACTTGAAAGTAGCACCACTGGAGTTCTGCTATAACATTTAATTTCCCCACATTGTGCTTTCCTGTACAGTTTGAATCATGTGTGGTTCTGTGTGGAGTCGGGTTGGACCCAGTGATCCCTTGTGGGTCCCTTCCAACTCAAGAAAACCTGTGGATTGTGACCCAAGAAGCCAGAATAAACTGTCCTCAGCATCTTTTTCCATTTTTGACCACGCCCATTACTAGATTCCTGTGATTTGGAGTTGAACCGTTACAGCAGTGCCTTCTCTGATCAAGTACTTCTGTACTGGATGACTCTACTGTGTGATACTGCCCTTCGGAGGAATTGCAAGGACATGATTAGTAAAGCTAATGCTCAACAGTGTCAGCAGTGCAAGACAGAGGTCAGCAAGTTTTTTTCCTGTACATATAAGGAATTCTGGAGTGTGTGAATCAAGATACTGTGTACTTTCTGTGGAAAATTGTGTCAGATATGGGAAGTAATTGCTTCCCTTATAAATTTGGTTCTGCAGAAAAATAGAATGGATTGTAACGGCAGATGCAACCTTAAATCTTCCTGCTGTTTGCCAGACCTTCTTGACAGTTAAAAAAAGAAGGCCAGGGAACTCCTTTCCTTTCTGAAGAAGTTTGTGAATAAAACAGTTCTTAGATTCTTTCACTGTCCCTACTGAACTAGATGATATGCAGATCTTCCTATTGAAAGGGATCAGGTATTTAAGAAAAGCAGCCATTAAAGATGCTATTTGATGCTAAGCTAGCGTACACTTTCAGAAGTGTCTCCTCAAGGTAGCTTCAGAGACTTTATGCATATCCACATCATCGGCTGTACAAAGCTATTAGTAGTAGTTCAGCATGGTTACATGTGAAAAGAGACTGTTCTCATCAACATGGGTATCTAAGACAATAAAGAAAAAATAGTAAAGCTCTTTTAACTGACAATAGTATTTTCAAAGGGTTGCATAAAGAATAAGGTTCCCAAGCAGGCAGTTCACAATTTGTTTATTGTCATACAAGAAAACACTTTGTCACTTACTGCTCTCTGCTGAATTCTTGCTGTAATAGTTTGATCAGTTTCTATAGAAATTAAATGTTCTCTCTTCAGCGCAGCAGGAACTCAGTCTCTACTTATGAGATGCCCTCTTTTCACTGAGTACACCATATTTTCATTACAGAATCAGCTCACTGAACATGTGTAAACTTAAGAGAACTACAGTGGGATTAATTTCAATCTTTCATATGCTTTATGAAAATGAAATCATGAAAGAGAACAAATACCTCAGAAGAGTGAAGATTGCTGAACTATAACAGAGTCAAATGCATGCTACTTGGTTGTGAGCAATTAAATGGTTCACAGGATCATCCAGCTGCTAACTAGTGGAAGGAGAACTCGCTTCACTGACTGAGAATTGATTGCTGAAATTCACTTCTATTTTCCTCCCCTAAAACATTATCACTATCTGTAACAGGGAGTAAATGTAAAGAGCAGTATCTTAAATACATTTAGGTGCGGTGGCTGCCTGTCAGCACAAAAGAACAGAGGAAGAAAACAGTTTGAAATTGGAGTCCAAGCCTATGGATCTATTTGGAATTATTTTCAGACTAGTATTTGGATTCTTTAAATTAAGTGTGAGGAAAACAAAAAGCAAAGTTCTTACAAAGAAGCACTGCTGAGCACTGGTGATCAGTCTTAAGATTATATTTAAGAAATCCAGCTCTCTGACATCTAGATAAATAAAAGATTTTCTGGACGCCTTTTGACATCAGGGCAGACTGGGCAGCATGTCCAGTCACTGCCTCAAATCTTCTTCAAGATTCTACTTCATAAGTAAAAAATATAAATGTTTTAAGAGCATTTCATTTGAAGAGGAGTGGCAGAGAATGATGTGGTGATACTAGCATCTAAGAACATATTTTTTAAGAAAATGGAAAAATGAATTTTGGAGGAGGAAAGGACAATCCTGCAGTGCGATGAAACGGAACAGTAACAACAACTTTCCTTTTTAATATTTCTAAGATTTTTTTTAACCTCAAATGATGCAAAAAACTTTTGTAAAATGTAAGAGGCATAGTAGACCACAAAATTGAGCAAGATTTTCCTGTCTGCAATATGCCACTCCATTCTGCCCTCTAAGGTCTAATTACTTATTTCAAAAGACCAATGTGACTCTGAAAGCTTCACACAGTTTATGTTCCTAATTCTTTTTCATTAGGGTGATAATAATGATACTTGAAGAAAAACCTTGCTATCCAAACAAGTGGAAAAGCACTAAAACAGTCAAAACACTGCTGTGGATATCAAATGTGTCATAAATTGTGTTTCAAAGCACAGAATAGCCAGGCACTGAGCAGGGCTGGTTTGTTTACTGAAACACCACTGCCCTGAGTCAGACTGGTTTATAAAACAGGAAGACAGCTTCCACGTCCAGGACATTTTGGTTGTACTTTGTCAAAGGGTAGCATTTAGCTACAGTGAACACAGACCATTACTTTGGTCCTGAAGTCTCTATAATATCATCACTGAAGTCTTACTCTCTGCCAATCCATTCAGCAAAAGTATTTTCCGTGCATCTGCCAAACCAGTCATGCAGTGCCCTGCAGCACTTAACAAGCTTGTTTTTCAGGCTTACGTGCAGTCTGTGTAGGAAGGGTGGGAATGTTTATGGTGCCAGCAAGTCCTTGTGGCATCCAGACTGAGTAACCTTGGAAACGGAATGCTATGGCTTGTGCTCCCTTATGTCACCGCTCCGATTGAAAGTAATATTAAATGCTAAGTCTGTTGAGAAATTGTGATTTTTAATGTGCTACCTAAAGCTTATATTTGACCTCAGTTTTTATGTTCACATAAGTAAACACTGCATGCATAAAGAGCATATTCAGCACACTTTATAAATTGAGACTTTTTTGCTACCTCATTTTCTACCTGCTGGCTTCAGTATGTAATGGCAAAACTACTAATCCTCACAGAAATCAAGCAAAGGCTGATAGTATACAATATCAAATTTGCTACGTATCTTGTTTGAATGAATACTGTTTTTCTGTGATTTACAAAACCAAGCACATTAGATAATAAAAGGATAAGAGCTTTAAATAAGAGCATAATGCCAGGACAGGAGTCCTTATGTAGATAATGCTGAGTATAAATTACATAGTAAAAAGCCTGGAAGCTTCATGGTATCAAGGCTAAACATTTGTAAGAGGAACATAATTTAAGATTTGCTCATTACATGTAAACTGAAAATATGCATCATATGAGAATAAATGGTATGCTTACATTTTTTTAAAAATATAAATATTCAAGGTTCTGGTGGTTGGATTTTATATACACAGAGAAAATGCAATTCTGTTAAAGAGTCAATCAGTCAAATAAGGAAGGACGTGTAGAGCAGGAAAAAAAAAGTAAAGTATGAGTTGCAGATTTCTTCTCAGGCTGGTCTATGGCCACTATAAAATGGAATGTTCAGCAAAATCTGGTCATTGCCTGTCAGTTCTTTTTCCAAATTTGCTTCACTGTGTAGAAGCACAGCTTCTGATCCCTTCCTGCACAGACATTTAAAAATGTCTTGTATTTGAATTTGAATTTGAATTCCTGACTCTGTTGAGTTACCAACATTAGCCGTGGGTGACTGACATTTCCAGAAACTGTCTAAGGTAACCAAGGCAGAAAGGCCACGTCAACTTCTGTACACCTCACAACAGCTGAAAGCCACATAACAGTTTTTCTCCTTTGTGTTTCAGTGTCTGCAACAGTTGAGGTGTCTTGTGCCTCACTAAGTCCCCAAACTGATTGTTCTGAGTTTCCTTGGTCTGCATGGGTTGTTCCCTACACACTGTGAATGACCAAATAAAAGAACTTGTTTTGGGCTTCTGGTTCCAGAGCAGTGTCATGGCATCAGCATGGCTGGGTAGGATGAGATCGAAGTAATGCTGTACTCATGTCTAGCTCAGTGTCCTGTTTCCCACAGTGCCTGCTAGCAGATAACTAGGGAAAGAATGCAGATGAGTATGGAATGACACTTCACCAGTGTTTCTTCCAAGCTTTAGGGAGTCTGTGGCATAGGGACTTGCAAAAGCCAGTCTGTATCTTTGTACTTCATGATTCTTGAAGGACTTTCTATGAATTTTCATAACTACTTTCTGAATCGTTCATAGTTTCAGCATTCACAATGTCCTGTGGAATTCTGTGAATTCAGTTATGAATGAATTCTGTGATTCAGTTACTTTGGATGACAAAATATTTCCTTTTCTTTAAATCTCATGTCATTTAATTTAATTACGTGTCCCTATTTCTTACTTACAAGAAAGGGTAAAAATTTTTCCCATGAGCTTTTTTTCTACTTACCTACTTATTTTTCTCCACTTTCCTAGGAAGCATCTTGACACCTGTCTTGCTCTTTTCAGTAGTTTGAGTACACTGCATCTTTTTTGAGACATGATGATCAATCTATTTTCCTGAGAAGAATTTATAGTCATGTAACACTATATTTTTCTGATAGTCATTTTACTTCTAACTCGCACTGATTTTGTGTATATAAACAGTCATGCACTCAGAAGAAAGCTGTCTTTACACCCATCAACAGTGATTTTCAACCACCGTTTCATCTGTGAACTATATGATGAAATATTTTTTAATTTCTTTCAGTAGATTTGACATTCCTGTATATCATCGACAAACTCCATTACTTTCTTGTTCTTTCCTCCTTGCCTAGTAATTAGCGAGCTGGGAAGCACGGATCTCTGTTGGGCTACTGTGATCATTTTTCTTCATCTACTGGGAAATCTGACCTCTTGCTTACTGTACTTTAGAGAACATTAAAACATAAGCCCTCTCATCCTACAGCATCTTTGTTTCCTTGGTGAGAGACTTTGGGAAAGCTTTCTAGGAGCTGTTATCAACTGATTATCTACTTATTCCCTCACTTCTTCAAAGAAAAACAATGACTTTAAAAACCAAGACTTAAAACTTCTGCTGACACTTTGCTATTGCACTGATCTAGATGTCTACTAATTATGTTACAATTTAACTTCTTCATGAAGTCTTGAGACCAGAGACTCTTCACTACTACCAAGTTCACCAAAGCTTTCTCTGCAAGTAAGGAAAATTAGTGCGCATCTAAAACAAGCCTAAAATCTTAGTTTTAGTTCAAAACTTGTTCAGGCTCCTTATAAAGATTGTATTTATTACAGCAGAAAAGAGTGTATTAGCACTACTGAACTTCAAAATGAACAGCTGTAATTTTAGTGTTTCAAGAGAGATGAGAAAGAACATAGTGGCAATATTTTGTGCTCCATATTTAAGAGGAACTGAGCCTTTATAATCAGATGGTGATGCATAGGTTTACTATTAAAAATGGAACAATTGAATTTTATGCAGAGTGAAACTGACTCATATGGCCCCGGTTTCCTGCAACAGGAACAGCATCTCAGCACTTGGTACTACTACCTCACTTCTGTACCAGTGTGTTGTGCTCCCACCCTTAGTGATCAACTGGGCTAACAGAGACAGTTGTACCAACAGTACAGTTAGGGCACTGTGCTACTAGATACCACACCCTTCTTCAGTGACCTACAGCTCTGAGACATAACCAGTACATAAGTTCAACATCATACTAGCAGAAATTTGGGAGGCAAGTTACATCAATGTTTTAATATCTGATTTTTTCCTTTTGTATTTAGTAAAAAAAATGAAACAAAGCTGGAAAATAGTTTTTTAATCCCTTCTGTTCTAATCATCAGTTTTCCATTCACAGAGGTTCATTGGCCTTACTGAGATTCATGGCCAAAACATTGCTTGAAACTAGGCTGAAATTCATTAATATTAGGAACTACACTTGGGAGGAATAAGCATTTGATTTCTGCAAAACACAGCAACTGTTTCCTTGACAAGAAGCACTTTGCTAGCACTTCACATGTAACTTCAGTGAGCCAAATGGCTTACTGATTCTAAGTCTTGATCCTCAGACATTAAAGTTAAAAACCTTGACAAATAATCATTAATTACCTATCAAAACAATTGTACTTCTTTGGGATTCTGTAAACAATGTATGTACACGATGTTTCATCCTCAGATGATATACAAGGAAGACAGTGAGACATGCCGTTATGCATTCTGGGTGAAGACTGCAGAAGAGCCCATCCAAACAAATAGAAGGAAATTAATCAGAGGCAAACAGAATCTGTTAAGCTGTGTATGTGCATAGGTTCTTAATGGTGTATACAGCATTGCAGCTAAATGTGGCTGAATGCAAGAGAGAAAGCACTGCAAATCATCTCTGGGGGAAACTGACAGTAATCAAAGACAAGATACTAAAGAGTGAGGAGGAGAGTAATGTAAAGCTGTGAAATGTTAGGTGATACAAGTAGGGTTATGTAAAATAGTTCCTTGATTCAGAGATAATACAGTGATGGACAGCCTCCAAATGATTTAGCTAGCTAGAAGCAATGTATCTGATTTTTCAGGATAAACTGTAGTAATTAACCCCAAAAGGACAGAGTGAGTAACCTCCGTAGGTTTTATACATGATATTATCGGCACAAATGAATCAAGCATATGCTTGTGATATACTGCTGGTGGGGGAGGGAAGGAGACCGAGCAGATGTTGCTTAAGAGGGAAGATTTAACAAGGAAGAAAAAGCAGAACTTCCTCCTACTGAGATCAACATACTCCTTCTTGTGTTTCATTCAAAAGAATATTTCAGGAATGTCCCGCACAGATTTATATGGCTCAGGAAAAGGTATGTACAGGAAGCTTTCATGTACTTACTTTACTTAAGAGCAACAAAAAAAAAAAAAAACAACAAAAATATCAGGTAGCAAAGAACGGAACAGAATTCACTCTTTTTCAGCTAATCCTTCATCTTAGAATGTACTGCCAAAGCAGGAGCAAGTAAAAAAGAGAATCAGTAGCTCTTACTGGCAGAGTAAAATTGCAGCCAGAAGGATCAGCTGTTGCCATTAGCCTTATTCAGGCTCCTGATAATATCTGAGGATATTTTTGTCCCTTTTATCTCAAGAATATCATTCTACTTCAGATGGCATTCCCACTTAGAACCAGCATGATGAAGCTGTTAATCAGCTGCTCTTAAGTCTGCTTTTTCCATGTTTCTGTGCAGAATCATTTTGTTCAGATCCACGAAAAGGATCCTTCTAACTCCTTGTGTCTTATGTATAAAGATTGCAACTAAAATTGATAACCTAGAACTAAAAGCCAAAACCTCTTCTGCGTTGGAAACTGATCTAGTCCCAAATGAATGTGATGTGAGTATGTAACAAGCAGTCAATTGTATCTTCAGACAGACAGAACTTTTTCATCACTTCAGCTATTAATGTGAGGTTTTTCCCCTCAAGGCTGGAGTATGGCTTTCTAAAGTATGTGGAACTTGCTATGAATACGTGGAATACAGCTGGTCATGAGGTGGCAAGACAGACTGTAAAATAGACATTTTTTATGAATCCATGATTTGATTTGAAATCTTGGTTTTATTGAGATAGCTTAGTCTTCAGTAATGGTGTACTGTGGAACTGAGCTTTGGCAACAGTAAGTATCCTACCAGTAAGACATCTTATGTTATTATGTACCAATCTAGTAATGAAAAGAAGTCCATGGAGACTTGGAGTCTTGTTCTGTTTTTTCTGAGCAAGTATCAGCAACCTCCTTACACAAACAGTCCGTTAACAACATGATAAGCATTTAATGATTGTTTAGGAAAGAACAGTTAGAGTTGTTCTGCAAAAAGAATAATGAAAATTAAGACTGTCTGCCTAAGATTCAGTATCTGGTGAATAATCAATGTTCTGATCTGCAACATTTGTCATTTGTATAATTTCTGTGTCTATGGAGGATGAGATTAACTAGTAAATGCTCTAGAGTCATAAGCTGTATTGTTAGTGTTATCCACATTGAGTTTCAAAACACAAGAAGAAAGAACAAAATGTCAATAAGATGATAACATGAAGACATCCATGTCTACTGAAAATTAATGTTGTTCAGCTAATGTTCTACCTAGTGAGCTTCCTTAAACTGCACAGGTACCTGTATCTGCATGCATGTGCATGCGTATCTCTTAGGGTCCAAATTAATTTTCATAAAATTCCCTGAATAGAACAGAATATTCCCTTCACAATAAGCTATTATTGACCAAGTATGAACTGAAGACCTGGAGGTCATTTTGTGGTTATTTAATAAGGTAGCCTATATACACAGCTGTGTTTGAAACTGAAGTTCTGCCATAAACATGGAAAAGTCCCAGCATGATCTGCATTTGTCCTCAGGGGCAAATCTCGAAACTTCCATGTTTGTTTCTTCGATATTCTAAAATATGCTGCTATATGATATTGTAGAACAGAGCGTTTCTACATCTCAGCATGCATAATATTCTTTGGGAAAATAAGGACAGTATAGATTAAGTTTTAGAATATACGTTCTCATAATGCTAACTGACACTTTTTTTTTAAATACATAAATCAGAGTTGGGTAGTGACTAAGAGATACAATTTTTCAGGGAAGGTAGTTAATTAAGGAAACAAAGCTTGTAATGTACCTTAGTATATGAAAATACAGACCACGTACAGCTGAAGATCGATGATCCTAAAAGCATCAAAAAATGTGGAATATTTCTGAAATCTGATGAAATTATTTTGAAAGATGAAGCTAAGCATATATTATGGAGTAGAATACACTCATTCATTTTATATTCATTTCTATTGATTTCCATGTTCTTAATATAAATATTCATCACTATGATATGTGTGCCAGTATAAGGGCATTCTAAATATGGCTAGGAAAGCAAAAGTTGCTCTCTGCTCAGAGTTCCCTGTGAGAATTCAAAAGGACTTGTTGGGCTGCCCTAAGTATAAATAATCCGACTGGAATTACCTTAGATACCAACCTAACAAACAAAGACATGCACAATTGCTGTAACCACAATAAAAGCACAAGCAGGTCAGATGTTGCAGCTCAACAGGACTCACTTGCCTTCTTTAAACTTGTTAGATTTGGGAAGACAAAGAACTGAACACAATGAATTTTATGATACTTAAATTATGAAATTAAATGTAAGGAGCAGTGCTTAAGACTGGGTGCTTCGGTGCTGAAGTGCATTGTAAAGTGAGGCTGAGGTGCTCAGGTCCAAGACAGCTATCCAGATGTTCTCCTCAACCTGGAGAAACCTCATGTCTAGTTGTGGTACCCTTATTATATGGCCTGTACAAAAAGAAATGAAAGACTTACTGAAACAGATTTGAATTACTAATAAAGTTGGAATTTGACTTAGTTTTCTACTGAGAAAGTAACTATTCTAAAAGAGAGGCTGTAATGAAGTCCTGTCCTTTTCAGTGCTATTTCAGGAATACAGAAGCTATTCTTGAAGTACAGCAGCTTACAATAAAGGACTTCAAATTCCCTTGTTTCCCTGTTTATTCTGTCTCGTTCTTTCACTGTTCTATTTCCCGAGGAACAATGATCAGCATCCATGGCTGAGATAGAGACATACCGCCCAGTCCATTCTAATCTCATAGGGGGCTTGTTATAAAAAACAAAACTATAGCCCTATCTCCTCAAGTCTGACATTCCAGGTTTACCATTTCTCAAACTACTGTGTAGGTGACGACAGCTGCCTTCTTGCTCCGCATCAAATCTGAGAGGAGAATGTGGTATTGCAAAACCTGCATGAACAGACTCCCCGAGCTGATGGTTCCTGGTTAATAACCTGCTTTCAATAGGCTCATTTACTAAGTGTCACCTACTGGTTATCTCTTCTCAACTTCTTCCAAGTTTATAGTGACGCTGATCTTTGGAACTATTTGGACTTTCACAAAAATCAATTCATGTAACCACTTTTACTTCTAGAACAATGTGCTTCATACTTTGTCATTCAAATTAATGGGTTTAATAGGGAAATACGCCTGAGAACGTGGGAGTTCTGCATGCCTCAGTTCCAGCTCCTCCCTCAGCAACTGAATATGCATTCTGCATTGCTTTCTTTCACTGAAATAGCACTGGGAACAAACTGCTGTCCATGAGTTTCTCTCCTAATTATTTATCTTTTGCACTAGAAAAAAATCAATTCTTGCTTTACTTTAGTTTTTAATGAAATCTGCTTTTAGTGAGAGAGAGGTTACACTTTTACGCATGTTCTAATTAAAATCCCAATTTTAGCCATTGTTATAGAGGCTTTTCCACCATGTAAAAGGATGAGATCTTGACTAGATGTGGTAATTTAGAATACTTAACAAAGGCAAACAGCCTCATCATGGCATTGAATGAGAACAGGTGCCTCCAGAAGGAGTAATGAAGCATTTGGTTCAGACTGTTAAAATTACATAGTCGCATATAGGTTACTTATATACAAATGAACATTGGTTCTGACTGACTGATAATACACCAAAGACAAGATTTTTCATCTCAAAAAGCACACACAACTTTTGCTTCTCACAAGACAAAATAGAGGCTTTGTGTTGGTGCCTTCTGTCTGCAACTTAGTAGTGCTAAAACTTTGGCAAGATGGAAAGCAAGAGGTCCATGTCCTGTACACCAAGCATGTGAATGGCAGAGACCTAAGCATTTTGCCTGGAATTAGTTACTGCAATTAACACTTATATTTTCACAAGCAACCTATCTGTCCCCAAAGAAATTATGTGTCAGTAATATTCTTTATGACATCATTTTTTTTCTTTTTTCTCCTTTAAAATACTTGCATACACAATTGTATCTTCAGACTTTGAAAATATTTCTTTCCTCATTGTATTATCTTTAATTTGATGAAAACTGATCCATGTTCTCTTGTCCCTACACTGTTCTCTTAGGATGCAGCTCAAGCAGCTGTCCACTTTATAATTTCTGTTTTCATGAGTGTTTAAACATAGCTGCAGCATGAACCAGACTTGGAGATCTAGCTGATGGTAGTATAAACCCTGAGGGAAAAAAAAAACAACCAAAAACAAATATGCTTAGTTACTTTCCACTGAACTAAGATAGTTTTAAGTGGATCATTTTCACTATACAATTAAAAGCCAAATGAATGCTGGTGCTCACACTGATGGTGTGGTAACAGGCACAAATAATTGAGGAAAGGTGGAAGCAGCTCATTCTTTTGGAGGGCCAGATTTACAGGATTGTAGAGTTTAAAGAGATACACTTTCTGCATCAATACCAGAGGCTAGAAAATAATCCTAAGGAGAGGTCATTGTTGCACATTCAGAGATCATTTACAGAGTTCTTCTCAGTCCCATTCAGAAAAATTCTATTGTTTCTAGATGCTGAGGACATAATGGCAGCATGATGAAGGAATGTTGTTGTGTAGAGATGTTCAAGGTCAATCCAAGTTTAAAAAATCTCATAAACATTATGAAAAATATTTATATTTAGTTTAGTTTCATGATAAAAAGAACAAATGCTGCTCAGGTAATAGGTCAGTAGAAGTAAATAGAGTAACAGAGATGCATATGTGGCTATAATATTAGTGGACAACACAGCTCAAAGTTTCAAGGCAAAAGACATATTTGTCTGGTGCAAAGACATAGGTATATATTCTCTAGAATAGAGTAAGAAGGGCTAAAGGCTGAACTGGCTTTTCCACAGCTGCCAGTAGAAACATTGAAATGAAATGAAAACTAATTACAGTGTTTAGGTCAGGACAAATCTGGTAGTTAGGATAGTTTATATATCAAACATCTAATGGCACTTGGGCCACGTAGTGTGTGACTCTGCAGTTCCTGATTTATTCATTAATTCTGGAACTGACAGATTATACATTCATTTCTACTGGCAAGTTTTTCAGAGGAGGGCAAGGGGTGAGAGAGAGGAAGAGCTAATTCTGCTGAAAATTTATTTCAGTAAAATGTTTTATTTGAGGGGAAAAAAAAAATGGAACATTGTTATCTCCTGAGTAGGAGCTGATTTTAGTAGTAGAAGGGTTGATTTGAGTGTACTGTTTACATCAAGTAACCCTCAGAAATCAGCACTCCAAAATGCTGACGTTAAACTCTGATTTAATTGAGCAGCTGCTACAAGTGAATAGGAGTTGAGATAGCTCAGCACTTTGTTCCCCTGTTCTGCCTGCGCACAATAGACTTGGCTCAACAAGAGCATTTTTTATTAAACAATGCTTTCACTTGCAGCTAGATGTAGCACATAATTGCATCATGCTCTGATTGGAATATAAGAACATTAATTTACCGTTCTGTGTTCGTAAAGTCTACGGCACAGGTAGTAAATATAGTAATCGCACTTCTGGCCTCACCATCTGTAGAACACACATCTGAAGGCAGATGTCAGTCATGAAATTGAATGCTGGAGATACTTTTCTGTATGTAAAAATTACTGGAATATGTTCCAATTGGCTTGAATTCTTTAAACCTTGAAAGTTCCAAGAAATGCGTGCACAAAGAATGCAAGTATACAAATGAGCACCACAAACCAAATTATGTTTTCAAAAAGAAAGAAGAATTTGTACATACAGTAATTTCTGCTGCAAGACTGAATCATCTCCATGATTTGAAAGGCTGAGTGACACTTCACAGTTCACTACCACTGAGATGAGTGCAGGGAAGACCTGGCTGGACCAGCACAGGGTGGTTTCCCACGTGGCAGGAAAGTCTTGGGAATAAAACTGATCAAAGGCAAACCTGCAAAAGCACATAGTGTGGCATCTTGTCTTGCTGTAGGGGTGAAGTACCCTGACAGCTGTAGCTGTTAGAGGATTGTCCACAGAGATGCTGCATGCCTGGAGGCATCCAGGGCCAGGTTGGATAGGGCCCTGGGCAGCCCGACCTGCTGGGTGGCACCATGCCACGGGGTTGGAACTGGGTGGGCTTTCCAACCCGAGCTATGCTGTGATTCTGTAAGATAAGGGATCATTTTTGTCCTCCTTAGAGAAACGGAACAGAGACATGAAAGCTTGAAGTTGGCAGAAAGCTTCCCAGCGCATCACTGCACAGCAAAGAGGTTGCACAGAGTGTAAGTAAGGCCCGTGAACTGCACATCAGTTCACAGGTTCGCACAGCTATCTTGCAACTAAAAGGAAGCAGTGTCCCCAGTGTTCTGGTTCCAGAACATAGCAGCGATCCAGGCATCCATCTCTCCTTGCTGCTGCCAGCAGTCAGCCCCGGGGCTGACGGAGACTCTTGAGAACTGGCCGACACCCGGCTCCGGCGGCGCCGCGGTCCCTTTAAACGGAGGCGGGGCCGAGCCTCAAAGTTTCCCCAAGTTGTGGAGCGGGGCCGGCGGCCGTGCGGAGCTGCGTGCGCGGGGTGGCCCAGAGGCCCCTCCGCCATGGACTACCTCACCGCCTTCACCGGCAAGGGCAGCCGCCTGCTCCGCGGCACCGCCAGCCGCCTGTGGGGGGCCGTGCCCAGCGGCCTCCGACAGGTCCGCTTCCAGGACAGCGCGAGCTGCGCGGTCCCGCAGCGCGCCGAGCCCGCGCCAGGTACCGGCGGGGACGGGGCTGGGGCGGCCGGGCCGCTGGGCGGACGGAGCGGCGTGCCCCGCCGTGCTGTGCCGCCTCGCTGCTGCCCCCCGGCGGCGGGGCGGGAGCGGAGCTGGGCGGGGGGTCCGGGTCGAGTGGCGGCGCCGGGGAGCGGCAGGGGAAGGCGGATGTGGCGGTAGCAGCGCTGCGCTGTTGACTTTGGCTCACGCCTCCCGCGCCATGCCTGGTGCTGCTGCTGGTTGGGGCACGAGTGGCCGCAGGACGGCTGCTCCGCTTGTGCGCTCTCCCTCCTGCGCGGGGCAGTCTGGAGGGCTTGCAGAAGTGCTTTAGAAGGATCAGAAGTACTGTGTCTGCTTTTTAGTGGTTGACCGAGACAGCAAGTAACTTCTGTGGTGTTATTCTTTGGTGTTGTCACCCCCATTTCTTCGCTGTGTCCCTGTGCTGTCTGTAAGGGTATTGCATCTAGATTGTCAGGATGTGCCCTTAGGAGCAGAGGTGTGGGCAGTGTGTGCGTACGCTCCTGTGTTGGGGAGCGAGCGCTCCAGGGAAGTAATGCTGTGGTCTGGGCGGAAGAAACAACCTGTGACTTAACTAAAGCAGCGTGGCTGGGTACTCTCTGGGAGGAAGGCCGTTTGAAGCTGAGTCTGTGGCAGTGTGCTCTGAAAGTCTGCAGGGTGGTTTACAATGAACAGTGATTATTTTACATAACTTTTTTTTTTCCTGTGTCAAGTAGCTCTGTGCTAAGTGCGTGATCACGTGCTTGTCATAGTCTGTAGACAGGATTGAAGTCAGATCTCTACTGAGAAATAGTGTTGGACTGTTAAGTTTCATTCTTCCTTCAGCTATTTTGAATAAGTAAGATACTGATTTTTTGTTTTGTTTCTAATGAGGAGAATTAAGATCTTACTGTCACAGTTAGGTGGCTGTGCAGTTGAGATGTAGTTGTTGCTTTCCCTGTCATGTTGTGTCATACATTCTGTACAGAAAGAATCATAGGTGACCAGCTGCATTTACAATGCTGTGCTTTCTTGCCTTATTTCTCTCCTCTGCTCTCCAATCTGAAGACATAACAGGGTGAGAAAGAAACAGCAACACATTTCAGCAGTGAGATAACTTACCTTGAATAAGCCGTCCAGAAACTGTTGAGGGCTTGTTATTAAAGACTGCTGTTATTATTTTGCTGAAGCAAAATGACAGTAAAACTCCTCAGGTGTCTTCAGTCAGTTACGAGGACAGTTGTTCAGCTGTTGAGTAGTCTGCAGCATCTCTTGGAATAGATGACAACTTGGAGGGAGAAGCTCCTATGGCTGTTTATTTCCTCCTGCTCAGGGACAAAGGATTGATTTGGATTGCAGTATAATGTCTTTTTTTTTTTTTTTCCCCCGTGGCTTTGAGCATGAAGCGCATTTCCCAAAATACTTGCATAGTGTAATATTTAACATTAGCATTAGTGAAAGGTGACTGCTGGTCTGAAATGCAAGATAGATTTCTGCATACATAGTCTGACATGTTTTTTTTGATGGTTACCATCCTTTGAGTTGTCCTAATCTAGGCAAAGTATGCTGTGTGAGGCAGTTAGGTCTTGGCTCTCTCTGCTGTCTTATTCACAGGGTTTAGGTCACTTAGAGGTAGAAGCAGATTCTCATCAAATTTAGAACTCTTCAGCTAGAGTTTTGCTGGGCCTTAGGATCTGCCTGTGTCTTGGTACCAGTGTGCTGTGCTGTGGAAGCTGTAACAGAGATTACAAGACTCAAAGTAGAGGTTAGATTTCAGCTCAGAGATAGGTACCATGTCACTAACTTAAACCTCAGTGGCAAATTCTGTTTTAAGTGTCCATGCAATGTTCTGGATCCAGGTCTATTCCCGTGTTTTTTTTTTTTGTCCCTTGTAACTTTCTGAACAGTCTCTTTAGTGCTTATTTCTTTCACATGGTTCAGTTAGGACTGTGTTTTTTCTTAGAATAGTTCCTCCATATGTTGGCTTATTCATACTTTTCATGTGAAATGGGCCAACCCTAAATTTCTGGAACAAATGAATCTTTGTTTTTAATTCCTTTTATTTTTCATTTTAAAGTATCTCAATTTTGTTCATGTAATGTTACTAAATGCATATTTCATGTTTTCTTATTTGACTGTGGACGCATGTAGAACACTATAAGAGATCTAAGTTTGGGGGAGCAGTTCTGGACAAATGCTGTGTTGTAATAGCTGTTGTGAGCTTGGATGTTCCTTCAGGTATATGCTGAACAGATTCTGTCCCTTCATAGAGGGGAGAAAGGTGAGGTTGGGAGGATGAATAGTGCCCTCAGAGGCTGTAAACCTGTTGGACCAGTTCATGTTGTGTGTCACAACTGTGCCAGTGAAGTAACTTTACAAGTGTATTCTGTCTTCTAATGAGTGTGGTAGAAGATAGGGGAAAAAAAAAAAGCGTGGAGAAACAGAAATAATAGGTTACGATAGGTCCAACTTTACGACCAGTTTACCAAGAATTTCAGTGTATAGTTCCTTTTTGAAGGGGGAAGAAGCCGTGTAAGTTTTACAATAGCACTTCTGAAGGTAGTCCATTGGTAATTTCTACAAGGAGCTGGTGGGTATGCGTGGCTTAGATTTGGAGAGGAAACTTGAGAACAGAATCTTAGAATCACAGAATGATTTGGGCTGAAGAAACCTTAAAAGGTTCCAAGTCCCTGCCATGGGAAGGGACACCTTCCACTAGATCAGGTTGGCCAGGGCTCCTTCCAGCCTTGCCTTGAACATGTCTGGGAATGGAGCACCCACAGCTTCTCTGGGCAGTCTGTCATAGTGCCTCACCACACTCTTACATATAGAGAGGAAATTTTTTCCTAATCTTAACCTGCCTTCTTTTAATGAAAGCCATTACCCCTTGTCCTGTCACTATTCTCTCTTTTATCAGAGTCCCTCCCCTGCTTTCTTGTGGGCTCCCTTAGGTCACAGTGAATTCTTCTCAGAGCCTTCTCCAGATTAAACAACCCCAACTCACACAGCCTTTCTTCGCAGGAGAGGTGTTCCAATCCTGTGAGCATCCTTGTGGCCTCCTCTGGATCTGCTCCAGCAGCTCTGTGTCTGTTTTGTACTGGGAGCCTCAGAGCTGAACGCGGTACTCGAGAGGGGTCTTACAAGGGTGGAGCAGAGGGGGAAATCACCTCCCTGGCCCTGCTGGTCACCTGTATTTTAATGCAGCCCAGGATAATATTGGCCTTCTGGGCTGGAAGTATGTGTTGCCATCAGTGTTTAGTTTCTCAGCAACATTCCTTCAAATCTTTCCCTTCAGGGTCTCTCTCATTCAATTTTCTGTCTATGTGCTTGGGATTGCCCTGACCCAATTTCAGGACTTGGTACTTGCCCTTGTTGAGCTTTGTGGCATTTCTGTAGGTTCTCCTCTCGAGCCTGCCAAGGCCCATCTGAATGGCATCCTTTCCCTGCACTGTGTTGCTGTTACCACGCAGCTTGGTAGCTGTGCAGCTGTTGTCTTGTCTGTCGGTATGTATCATAGGTGCTCATATAGTGAAGATGTGTGCATTTTTATTTGCTTTAAGATGCAACTGAAGGCTTTAGGGAATGTGTGATTAAGGATTGTCTTCACTGCAGAATTATTAACTTGAACTTTCAGTTCGGTTTGAATTTAATTCATACAGAATTTACTGAAGTGAGCCAGCAGTGTGTCTTATAACTTAATATGCCATTTGCTTAATCTGCTGCAGAAGGGAGCACACTGGCAGTATAAGGGACGTTATTTTGCTTATATTTTGTTGCCCTCGTGTGACTATATATGCATTACTGTGTCCTGTTTTGTGCAGCACAGTTCAAGAAGGCTGCTGAGAAATCCTGTAGAGAGTCCACCTGATGATTGCCAGTGTATTTAAGAACATAAGGTATATGAGCTATGAAGGACCGAGAGAAGGCCTTTAGCCTTGTGCAAAGGGAAACCAAAGCAGTTCAGAGGCAATCAAGGGGGAATTAAAGGGTTATGACTATTCTCAATAGTAAGATGATAAAAGAAGGGGCAACAGCTGCAAGTTCTAGCTTGGGAAGTTTGAACTGGACAGTGCAAATTTCACTAGGAGGGTAGAACATGGCTGTTACAGATGACAGGCCGGTTTCCATCGTTTAAAGTTCTACTTGCTTGACTCAGCCAAGCCCCAGCTGACCTGATTTGGTGTTGACAGCACTTCTGCTTTAAAGTGGAGGCTGGAGTACTGAAGAAGTTTCTTCCAGGTAATAGTGGTCTATTACTCATAGCTCTGACTACCAGTATAGACTGCTGCTTTTGAAGCTCCTCCCAGATGTTCTGCCCTCACTTATGTCTGTGGTCCATTTGTGGAGGGAGGAGGTAAACCATGCAAGCAGTATAGACTTCCTGCAGTACATCTTAAAGTGCAGAAGTTGAAGAAATGAGAGTCAGTCATTCAGAACTCCTAGTTCAGAGTATCCTCTTGCTCAGTCTGCCAGATAAGTTGTTCTTGTTGCCTTCTTTGGAAGACCTTCTCCCCAGGCTCAAATGTTCGTTCAGTTTTCAGCCAAGTGGCCTGTGGATTTATTTACACTTCTGTCACATCAGCCATTGATTGATAATGCACAGTATATCCAGTAAGCGATGTGTCCTGTAACTGCTCTGTACTGCAGTGGAGAAGCAGCTGTGCAGCAGAAATATAACAGGCAGACTTACCAGTGTATTTGTCAAGTCCTGCTGTAAGTTTTGATAAAACACGATAGAGGCTTCAAACCGAGGAGCAGCAATTCTCCAGGCCTTCTTGTGCTTCCTCTGGATCAGTGTGCATATGTAAAATGTACCAGCACCCTTTAGTAAGACATCAGTGCTTCTCACTCGCGTCTGAAAATACTTCAGTTGATAGAGGCATAAGAAGAAAATGTAATCTTGGAACGTATCAGGCTGGTGACTCAGTCATCTTGTGATATGTTAATATATGCACAATCTTTTCAGACTTGTGCGCTGCTGGTTTATATCAGAAATTCTTGTGTTCCCGGTGTATGTGGTATTAAACGATCTTTTGCTTCACCTTGTGCTTTGTTCCGCTGCATTTCACCTTATTTCTTTTCTCCAGGCTTTGTGGCTACAGAATTCCTCACATTGCTGTGACCTGCCTCTTCTATTGATGTGCGATCAGCTTCCAAGTCTGTTCTCTAATGTGTAATTAAATTGCTTTTAAGACTGGCCCATTGGGAGCTCATTAGTATGTCCCTATTCTGTTAATTTATGTTTCTCTTTTCCGTTAGCTAGTCTTTGGGATAGTTGACAATTTTTAATCCAGCCTTTACTATGCAATAGGGTTCTGATATGAGATGTCTTACTGAAGTGTGGTTTCTGTGTTCCAGTGATTTATGAGTTAGTTTACTAGAGTGAGTTGTAGCTGGATTATAATGTATCCTTTGACTATGTCCTGTTTTTGTTTTGTTTTGTTCTGTTTTATTTAATCTGCCCTGCTGGAATTAATTGGAAAATGATAAAAATGCAGTTTCTGACATTAAAGCAGTTATGAAGCTGATGTTCTGTTGAAGTCAGACGTGGAATGGTGGCCTATGTAGCACAGGGTACTCTTTCCCATGTAGAGCACTGCTGTCCTTCTGAACTTCATAAGGTTTCTTTCAGCCTAGTGCTCCAGACTGTTACATCCTCCCGAGTGTCAGTCCTGCCCTCGAGTATGTTGACTGTTCCTCTCAGTTTAATGTCATCTGCAGATCTAATGCAGTAAATGTGTACAGTAAGGTATTTACAGAAGCACTGCTTATAATTTCAGATACATGGCAGATCTATTTGCATATTTGCAGAGCAGTTTTAGAGCACAAGTCTGCAGCATCGATAGGGTAAGCTACCTGATTTTGAGCTCTTGATGAGGGTGTATAGAAACACCCTTGGCTTAAATGTGAGAAGGCCAAGTGTAAAATGCATGCATGCTATTGTGTTGATTTGGTGTACAGTGAAATAGGTTTGAAACACTGAAAGTGAAAGGCAAAACGTGTCAAATGCTTGGAAGGGAACTTTTTCCATCTTAGTAGAGTACTCGTCTTTTTTGACTAGCATGTTTTCATTACTATGTACATCTGATCTTCAAGAAGGTCCTACAGTAGGTGGAACATGCAGCTGTGTAGTCTCTGATGCATGAAACTATATATGTAGACTTAAGCTTCCTTCACTGTTCCACTTACAAACACACCCTGTGGCATAATCTGAAAACTGAAGCATTTGTTTACCTGACTGTGAAACATTCTTTCAGAAGAAAGTCGGTATGAGTTAAGTGGCGGAAGTGTTTTGTGTGGAGCTGGCTCTAGGTCTACTGATTTTTGGAGAAGTGCCCTGCTAACACAGGATGCCTTAAATCTGATTCTCTTGAATGTGGTTTGTTTGTCTTTTTTTTTTTTTTTTATCCTCAAGTTATGTACAGCACTTCAGCAAAAATAATTAACTACATCTGATTGGAGAGCAGAAGGAGGGCCCTGTGTTACCAGAGGGATCACCAGATGAATTGGTGTTGAGTTCATCTCGTAGGAAAGAGCTGTTATAAAATGCTTGAAGTGCTGATGCAGCATTAGCATGGTTTTAGATGAAGTTAGTTTGAGGCTCTTCATTAAGGAAAAATGAAGAAAAGTATCATGAGAACCATGATAAGAATCAGGGGTTCTGAGAATGTGACTTCCTAGGAAAGACTGAATCACAGCGTGAGAAGCAGCTGCTTAGCGTAGGCAAGAGGACTGAGGAGGGCATTGTTCATGGTGCTGCCGTGGTCAGGACTGCTGAAACTTCATCTAGCAAGCTTGTAAATTCTAGCATCTGGTAGCCTGATTTAGGGAGCTGGGGCTTAAAGGGAAAGAGACCCTAAGATATTGGGAGAGTACTGAAGATAATAGTCCCTACCGAACTGCAGAAGGAGAGGAGTCAAAGGGATGATTGCTCTGCTGGGATGCCCCTGCTGGTAGGAATTCAGGTGCGAGGAGGGGAACATGTCTCCAAGCCTTAGGGAGTGTAAAGGTTTCCGATCTTAAACTTCTTCTTGGTTCTTTATGAATAGATTTTAAAGATCTAATTGCTACTCAGTAGAACAAATTAGTAAAAATACGCTCTCCATTCTTCCTCTGTTATATCAATTAGAAAATTATTTCACATGGTGCTAAATAGCAACTTATTAGAGAATCTTCCGAAGGAAGATTACTTATCTTACTTCCTTATGTGATTCATTTCTTAATCTTTACCCCATATGTTCCATGTCTGTTTTTTGGTGTTTTTTTATTTTTTTCTGAGATTCTGCAGAAAATTGTCCTTGATGAGCATTTAACAAGTCTGCTGCCTCTACCTCTTTTTAAACTCATGCAAATCAAATGTATAATGTACAGTTCTTGTTTGTGATAATAAGAATCTTTATGAGGATCAAGAAAATTGAATAAGCACAGCTACTAATTGCAAATAATTTCAATTAATTGATTATTTGTTCAGCTTGCTTTATTTCAAAGGATGCTTAATTAGCTTAATTTTTTTTCGACTAGAAAAAGTGATCTTTAACTTCTGTTAACTGTTATTAACTATTCTGTTGACTATTTTAAGGTCAAAGTTTCCTTATCTGAAGCTCTCTGTTCCTCAGACATACTGTTTTTAAAATTCTTTTTCCTACTTTGCATCAGTGAATGCAGAGGAATAACAAGAATCCTGCTCTCAAGTTCTGTTGATGATTGTGTTCACAGTTCTCTTGCTCTGCTGATCTCATCATCTGTTTCTGTATTCTTGCATCCATCATTCTCTCTGCCTGTTGGTCTGGTGTTATTTTGAACACTGTCCTCTATATCTTCCTAGTGCTAGTCATGCAGGTCCTACGCAGTACAAATGCTTTCTTACATGTGGATCTGACACCTGCTCTTCTGCTTCAGGATTTCAAGGTGAGGTAGTGACACAGTCCTACTGAATAGCAGTTTAAAAATGAAGCTTCAACTCAAATGTTACAAAATGTCTCATTTTCATAGGATCATAGAGTTGTAGGATTTGGAAGGGACCTCTGGAGATGGAGACCAACCCCCTGCTACAGCAGTTCCCTGCAGTAGATCACATGAAGGTGTCCAGGCGAGCTTTGAGTATCTTCAGAGAAGGAAACCTCACAACCTCTGAGCAGCCTGTGCTCAGTGCTTAGCCACAGTGACATTCTTCCTTGTGTTAGTGTGGAACTTCCTGTGTTACAGTTCCTGCCCTTTGCTCTCTTCTTCCTTATCACCAAAAAGAATCCACCCCCATCGACTTGACTCCTGCTCTTTAGATGCTTACAGTCGTGAGAAAGCAGTTACTGAGTTTTGTTTGTATGAAACACTATGGCTATGGATCTGATAACATTTAAGAAGTGCCCTTGCTGAGCACACTGACTCCTGAGGGAGGTCCTTCATGACACATTGTAATCAATGGTATCACTCCTTTCTTACACCTGAGCTCCAGGACCATCAGCCTCTTGTAGCCTGACAGGCTCACTGCTGGCAGACTGTGTGCAGCTTAAGATGTTGAGCTCATGTGGAACAGTGTTTTTATCAGGAAAGTAAATGAAAGGATTGATTCACACTGGTGCTGGGGTCTTCTCAGAGCCCTGCATCTTGCACTGACAGTTGTTTCACTTTTCCTTTGCCTCCTAGAGCACTAGGAATGCAAGGATGGCTGAAACCATGATTGGACTTCGAAAAATAAGTAGCCTTCTCATTCAGCATGAGAGTGTTGAAGGCTTTGCAGTACACCATCAAGGATGTACAATGCTTGTCTCTGCTACACTGGCTCATTTACATTGTTGAAATAGCGCCTAGTTTAGTTCATGACTCTTTTGGTGACATGCACAGATTCTCAGTGAACAGATAGGTAGCTTGAGTGTTTGATGTGGATAGGGATTTGGGATCTAAATAGTGGTGTCCTATGCTTGTCCAGCCAGGTGGTTGGCACACCTGTAGCTTGGTGCTGCCTGCATCTATTTCTTCTTGCCCCAGGGGAGTTAAGTCGAAGCCAGAAGTGAAACATCCTGTATCCATACAGGGAGCAGGAAGTATGGTACAGGATTTATGTATTTCTAGCTAATGGTTGCAGGTAGAGTGAAGATGCTTCTTCAAATAGAGACCTACTCCAAAAAAAAAAAAAATCTGCATTAAGATGTTTGGGATCCAAATGAATTCATTTTGTCTTTCACTGCATCTTTTTTGTGCAAGAGTGTTTGAGCTGGACTGCTTTGGACTGAAAATGATGAGGCTGCTGGTGAAGTTTTAATAAGGTTGGAAAACTTGCAACAGCTACAAGTCTAGTGGTTGTTGGCAGTTTTCCGCAGCTTGCCAAGGGTGTGTCTGTTGTGCAAGGTCAGGTAGGAACTGCCTCTTATTTTATTATGTTGATCCACAGCCTCGGGGTCAGTGTTGGTGATATGACGGTAGAGGCTGAACCTTCCTAGGCCCTATAGCAGTTGGAAGACAGTGAAAAACACTGTCTGTCTTGCCTGGACTGTCCTACAATACCTGCTGTGCAGTCTAGATTCAGAGACTTCTGGCTCCATCTGTTTGGCTGATGAAAGATGGACTATGTGGGGAAAATTTTCCTAAGCAGTGATGCTCTCATAGCAATTGTGAAACACTGGGTCACCTCAGCTGGTGCAGATTTAAGTGCAGCATGCAGATTTTTGTTCATTGCTGGTGGTAATGCATAGCTAATGGTGGTGACTGTGTTGAAACATGCTGTTTTGTAGCTGAGAGTTTGCTTTGTCAGAGTGTTACTGTGCTGTTTGTAGCTTATGAGCTTCAATGGGAATAAATAGGAGGTGTTACTTTTGAAGCAGCCTATGTCCACAAAAAAAGTGGAATTAGTTTAATGACAATTCCCTTGTAAAGTACTAACATTGTGTGCTGGATGTGGCTCTTATTATGGTCCTCTTCAAGTTTCCTAGTGTTGTGGATGTATGAAACTTGGTGAAATTTTAGGTTGCTTTGACACTGCAGGATTTCCTATGCAATTTGTGCTGTATTTTTTTTTTTCTCTTGTATCCTGATTGCTTCAGCAGCCTGTGTGTAAATCTGGGGGAGTTGGGATAGGAGGTGAAATTCCTACAAGCATTCTTCAGTCTCTTTTCCAGTGTTGGTGTAAGGACACTAATTAAAAACAGTGACCTGTAGGAGTCACTGCAGATTTGCAGCAAGTTTGTATGATCTCAGCTTAAATAAACAAAAAGCATGCTTTCTGCTCTCAGTGTGATAAGGTATTGCAAAAGAGTATGTTTTGTAAGGTTTGTTTCTGTTTTTCAACGTGTTTTGAAATGTTTAACTGAATATATTCAGTTATGGCAGTAAAAATGTGAATGTATTGAAACAGTACAGTAATTAATGTCAGTGCAGCATGGAAACATGACATCTCATTCATTAAATATTTTGGGCTCCTATGTTAACAGATATTCTACTGTTGAAGATGGAAGCTGTTTGGCAGAAATGCAACTTTACCATCTCAAAAAAACATTTACTTATTGATGGAATATATTACAACACACTTTTCTAAAGATTTAGTATTAAATAGTTTCTGTTGAATCACGTACACCTTTGTCTTCTCTTAATTATGATATCAGATTGATTAGTCCAAAGCTAGAATATACTGAAAGTACACATTTTTGATTGGGTCATGAAATGGAGGCCATCAAGATAAGGAGCAGCAAAAGAAAGAGTAGTTCTTGTGTTATTTATTTAGATTCTTACTGTTTATTCATAGGGTTTGTTTACTAACATGTTTGCTGCAAACAGGATAATTCTGAACTTAAATACGAGTGCGCTTTATTTCACACAAAAGCTTTAAATACTCTGTCCTTACCAAACAGCATGTAGCTTAAAAAAGCTGATTAGTTCAGACACACTGGAACTCTAGACCACCTGCCCACTAGACAAAAGCAGACTGGGTATAATAGAAAACCGATTAAACACAGTATTTCCGGAAGTGTAATGGGGTAAATTGCCTCTTTAGTATTTCTTCTTTAATAGTTTCCTGGATACTAGCAAGTACTCAGGCAGTTAATTGATTCCTAGTTATCGGTGGTTTATATTGGTCAAATGCTTAAAGCATTGCAAGGGAATGAAGTCGTTATCCTAGCAGCTGGCTCTCTGTTAGACAGAATCACTGGGAGCAAGCTGTGTAACCAGTGAATTAGATGTCTGCCCACGGGGCTGTAGTCAGCAGCCTGTGACAGTGCTGAGAGAGGAAAATGAATTTAACACGCACGTTGCCTCAATTTCTTTCAGACACTGGCCAGAAGAAGACTGCAGACAAGAAAGATGGGCGACGAATGTCTTTTCAAAAGCCTAAAGGGACGATTGAATATTCTGTAAGTTGCTGCTTGATTATTAGAATGTCAATGCAAACCAAGTGCAGATTTAGTTTCTTTACAAGGCAAAACAGTGACATGCATTGCCTTTAATCTTAGGATCTATGTATCTGATGGCTTATTTTTTAACAATTAAAACAGCAGCTAGATAGCTAGTAGTACTTGAGTAATGCTTTTTTAAATCTTCCTTCATAAGTTTCCTGCTTTTTCCAAAGAAAAACAAATAAACTGCCAACATCATTCTAATCAACGTGTCGAATGGCTCAGCTTTACATAACCAGTTAGAAACAGTAAATAATATTAGTTAAAATCATGTGCACTTTGTCTGCTCTCAGCACTGCTAGTAAACAAACTGTGAGAATCAGGAGGGGAAAAAAAAAAAAGCAGAATGAAGGATGAATTTCTCAAGGTAGGGGAAGGTTGGCTATATTTTGATACTGACCTTACAGCTGCCTTGTAATAATTCTCACAGATCCGTACCTTTTGCAGTACAGATCTCGTCCTCCAGCAGTATCTGAAAATGGAGCCTTTCCTCTGCCTGTTCTGTTCTTGAAATGACCCTCAATCTGTACTGCAGTCAGCTTTTCACATTTGTGGTTACTAAGGGAAACTGAAGTCAGAATTATGTCTTGTGTTATACGTTGGAAATAAACCTATAAATAATTTTTGAAGAGTTAACATTAAAACAGGGGAAGCCTATCGTGGTTATTTTTCGATGCTTTTGAATCTGGTAAAGATAAAATAAAAATGAGATCTTATGAATACCATTATTTGATTTCTTGCTATTCTTATTCCAAGAATAAGAGATAAGGAAGACTTAACTCTTAATGCTACAGTAAATTAAACTGATATGGCTTAATGACTATGAAGTCTATGTTAGTAATTTAGAGAGAGTCAGAGGATGTGTGTATTAAAGCAAGATGCATTTCATTAGCTTGATTCCTATTGGGAACTTAAGAAAGCCTTTAGTGTGGGCTAGAATTGAAGTTGAAATTCAAAACAAATGTTGGCTGTTTGAATTCTTGCTACTGAAGAAAGGTAAATGTGACTTTTCTTGATTTTGTTCAACTCTCTGGGGAATGAACACTGTGCTTTTCTGAAATACTGCATAAGCTCCTGAAGCATGATGTATGTGGTCTGAGTCATGGGAAGACTTGTTATCAATTAATGAAAGACACAAGTGTATAATGGAGCAGAGTCTTAAGATACAGTTTTAAGCCAGAGGTCTTACCACTGAGCTGTCACTATAACTTGATCTTTTTGTAGTTATTTAGTGCTAAGTCCAGCTTCAAGAAAGTCTTCACTTGTTTGTGTTAGTTAGAAACCAGTTAGGCTGGATGCTGACAACAAAACTATAGCTGCTCAAGGCAAAATTAGGAGTAATTCTCACTCTTAGCTGAGGGAGTTTGGGTGGCAAGTGCTTCCATGTTGATCATCAAACAGGTGAAAGTTAGCTAGACTTCAAACTCAGATGAATATTTGGTGTTGTTGTAATGACTTGCTGAACATACTTATTTTGAAAGTAGAGTACCAATGTGTGCCTTTCTAGAGTGATTGTGGATTGGACTCCTACAGACTGCATGCTTTGTTTTTTTTTCCTTGATGCATCATTTCAAAGCCAGGGCTATGTTCTTGTCTGACTTTTCTGGGCTAACTGCTTTCCTAGTTTTTTCGATTTTGAGCAATTCGGAAAGTGAGCGTCGCAGTGATGATATGTCACTTCATCTATCGTACTGTTTACCTCTTTAAAATTATTTTTGGTGCTGTGCTTGCAATATTTAAAAAGTTCTTCCTTAAATTACATATCACAGAAATTAGCCTTTTAAAAGTTAGTAGATAAAATCATAATGCGGTATTGTCTGGTGCTGTGCCCAAGCAAGGTAAAGTTTTTTTTTCTTCTTCCCCTTGTTCTCACCCCTCTTCCTGGTCTTCCTATCTCTAATTTTGTTGTTTCTTTCTAGTTATTTTAAGCTGTTGTTTCAGATTTTTTTTTTCTAGTTCCTGGAAAAGTAGTCCTGAAATACTGCAGAAAGAAAACATCTTTTTTTTTGGAAATAGTCTGATACATATGCATTAAATGTGTAATTTTTAATGGAAGAATGAGTAAACTCCAGTTGTAGAGGTGCAGTAACAGTTAAGCTCATTAAAATACGGGTAGAAAAATTGATTTTTAATAGAATGGCTTGGGTTGGAAACAACCTGAAAGATAATCTGGTACTTCTAACACCCCTGCTGTCAGCAGGGGTGCCACCCTCTGGAACAGGTTGGCCCCATCGAACGTGGTCCACATCCAGGGATGAGACATCCACGGTTTTTCTGCACAGTCTGTTCCAGTACCTCATCAACTTCTGAGTTAAAAAGAAAAAAAAGGACAAAAACTTCCTCCTAATGTCTCATCTGATTCTTCCATCTATTACTTATTACCATTTGTGTTTGTCCCAGCACTGTACAAAAACCTGGTTTCCCTCCTGTTTATATGCTCCTGTTTTATAAACTGGAGGGCCACAGTGGGGTCTCCCTGGAACCTACTCTTCTCCAGGCTGAACAAGCTCAGCTCCCTCAGCCTTTCGTCATAGGAGAAGTGCTTCAGCCCTCTGATCACCTTTGTAGTACTCCTCTCAGGCTTCCTCCAACAGTTCCACATCTTTCTTGTGCTGAGGGCACCAAGCATAAATGCTGTACTCCAGATGGGACCTCATGAGGTCAGAGCAGATAGGGACAGTCACCTCCCTTTTCCTGCTAAACAGCCTTCTTTTGATGCAACTCAGATACAGTTGGCCTTCTACATGTGCACACTGTTGACTCATTAGACCTGAGCTTTTCATCCACTGGGACCTCCAAGTGCTTCTTAGCAGAGCTGCTGTCAGTGAGTTCTTCCAATGTGTAGGTCTGTCTGGGATTGCACCAACCCTAGTGTAACCCTTGTACTTGGCCTTGTTGAATCTCTTTAGATTAATGTTGGCTGTCTTTGCAAGCTTGCCTGTATCCCTTTGGATAGTGTGCTTTAAACCAAGTTTTAAAGTAATTTACCAACTTTTCATCTGACAAAAATGAAAGAAGGTATTTGTCTACTAGTATGTGGCAAATGTGAGTACAAGTAATGTTCTGTATATGAAAAAAGGGCTAATGAGAGTTATCTAGGTTTAAATGGGACAAGAGGATTTGAAGAGCGTTTGATCTGGGATAGTATAAGAAAAGTGAAACAGATTATTTGGATCTTAAGTATAGTCCTATCTAGTGATATGTATAAAATTACAGCGTGACAGAATTGTAAGGGTTTGAAGGGACCTCTAGAGATCATCTAATCCAACGCCCAAAATGGGCTTTTCTAGCTTAGAATTTCATGCTTATTTTTATATTATGTAAATGACTACAGAAGGTGGAAGAAGCTAAGGGTAGGGACTTCTGTGTATAGTTATACAACACAGTTGACTAGAAGCTCTTGCTACTGACTGTAGGAAAGCTACTTGCGCATTAAAAAGCATTCTTATACCAGAAGTTAAAATGGTGTTTGTGAAATCTCAAGAATTGTGGAATTGAAAGTCTGTATTCCATAAACACTTCATTTGTTAAGTAGTTCAGAGACCAGCAGCAATAAGTTTAGTGTGAAGACTCATCTATGCAAGTATTACAACTGGGAAAGGGAACTTATGTTTGCCATTGTTACAGTATGGTGTTTAAGATAAAAACTTTCAATTGCTTAGAGATACCAGCAGATGATCTTACTTCTGAAAGCTAAGAATAAATGCAGCCTTAAATGCATAAGTGTTATGCCTTTGTAGTTGAATACTTTACAATAACTAAACATCATTAAGTCTAAAGTATCAAAAACTTTTCATCTGTAAGTGGTACCTGCAAGAGTGTCTACTTGATAAATAGCAGTTTTTCTCCAACACCTATGTGAAAGACAGCTTCTGAATTCAGCAAATTTTAGCAGTGTTTCAGCAAGCCTCCTGTACTACACAGTTCTGATGGTAACACTACTGTCCTTTGTGATTTGACTGTCAGTTTTGTTGTAGTGTATGATGGAATAAGTTGTAATTATCTGTTCTATTTGGTTGTTTCTTTTTGTTTGTTTGTTTTTTGCTTTTTGCTTTCTACTTTAGCACCAATTAAAAAGAGGATATGAGAATGCTGTGATTTATGGATATCTGTGTGATTGCGTAGTACTGTATGGTGCAGAAGTCATTTACACCTGAAATCAGTAGAGGTTTTTGCTGCTTTGTGTACCTTAATGGCAGTGCCCATTACAAAGAACTACCATTACACAGAAACAACTCTTAAAAAAGCAAATTGCTGTTTCTTTGGCAATACCTGTGTTTTAATGGCTTTAGACTTACAAATGCACCTTGTCAAAAAGATAACAAGTTGTGTACAGAAAATCATTCAACTCCTGCTTTTAAATCTTGATGATAGTACCTCTAATAATTATAATGCAAGTAGTAATGTATTGGTGTTTGGTACCCCAAACTACCTTCTGTTTTCTTTCAGAGTATAATAGTCTTTGAAGTACATGGTGTTTGCAGTGTTTGTTACAGGCATCTTTGTTCTGTATTTAATTGTTCCTTTATCAGCTATGCTTACTAGAAATTCCTGTAATGTCAAGACGTGCTCAGTAGCATAGAACCATAGAGTAATCTGAGTTGGAAGGGACCCACTAGGATCATGATGTACCTTTTTAAAAGCTAATCAAGTATTCACTTTCCTAAGTTTTTAGGTCAGTGTTGTGTTTAGTTTTAAGCTTTGGAATGTCAGAGTGTTTTGAGGAATGTTATTGAATGTTCTGTGTTCTACTTGGGTTTGGCAGCAGATATGAGGTGCCTTTACCAGCTATTCTCACAATGTCAATAAGATGTATTAGCGTTAAATATTTAATCACTCATTCTTAACTACATTAACTACATTACTTACATTCTGGAGTAATCTTTGCTGCTTCTGTGAAAAATGAATGTGTCTTGTTATCAGCAGAACGTAACAATAAGCATTATGTTATGCTCTGTAGAATGTTAATTCATCTGAAGCTGTCCAAGATAGACTGTGAATGGGAGCAGGCATGCCCAGGGCATACCTCCATGCTTATTTACATTACAGTATGGTTACAGAAGGAGAGCATTTTAGTCTTTGGGTTCCAAGCACTGCATTTATCTGTGGGGCTGGGTATAAGGTAGGTCTACTCTCAGACCAAATGCTATTACATATGCATACTTTGTGACCCTTTGTTCCTTCACCGTACCCCATTCCCTTTTTGTTCTGCCTCTGCTAATTCATTCAAGCACAAGGGAAGTATTTTTACCTTGTAGGTTTGTTGGGAGTTGACAGGCCAACAAAACATAGGACTTAAGTCTTTAAGGAAGAACATGAGGAGCAGAGGATGCATATCATAATGGATATGCAATCAACTAGTGGTATCCATCTGCTTTCTTGAAAGCAGGTGTATGGAACACAGTAGAAAGAAAACATGTAGTTTTTTTTTGTTTTTTTTTTCCCCTTCTGCTCCTTATCCCTTGAAAATTATGCTAAAAAAAAAAAAACAAAACCATTTACAGAAAAGAATCCTCTATGTAACTGTCAAGTAAACTTATTCTTTGTTGAATAGAAGGAAAACTAAACCTGTGAAAAATTAATTTATTCAATATGATTGGTAAGTAGCAGAAGAGGTATATATCATGACTGTAGTTAGTGGGATTCTTTCCTGTAGCTCTGCTCAGTACTTAGTCCCACAAATATACCTTAGCTTATAGTGCTTCATATTTTCTTAACCAATAAAATGTTTTACCTTTTTTTCCTTGGTACTATGTCACAAAGCCCTGTATTATTGTGAATAAGCTTCTAGTTCCATCCTTGCTTATCGTGTGATTATCATTATCCTTAAATAATTCCTGTGTACCCTTTGATTGATAGATGGGGTTTAAAAATAAACTTCTTTGCATTCTCATTTTGTTTGATATTGGATACGTTTTGGGAGATGGAGAGAGGAAGCAGAGGTGAGATTAAGACTGTGGGGAAAAAAAAAAGTATTTCTTGTCTCAGAAATCACTCTAAAACGCATGTGTTCAGTCTGCTTTAATACTAGTTGACCTGTTTTGCTCATCTTGCTGATCTCAGTGATCTTTACTTGAAAATCTGATTAACAGAACCTTATTTCAGTAGGAGGCTTGTGGAGAAGATGGAGAAAGATGAGAGGTTCTGTGAAATCAGACAGTAGTGTCTATGTTCAGGAGTACCCAGTACTGAACTTACAGAGGAAGCTGTGGTACTGTATCTGAGCTGCAGTCCAGTGTATGGGACTGACAGTTTTGATTTCCGGGCATCTGAGTGGCAAGGCAGGTGTTAATATACAGGTTTAAATTAGGTTGATAACCAGGAGGTAGTTATGTTTTGGGGCAGTCCAAGGTAGGTGGACTTACAGTTGACGAAAATCTACATACTATTAAAAGTTATAAGCTAGTATTTGAACTAACTGCTTACAGATTTGATTTTGTTTTTCTTTTTCTTTCCCTCAATTGATACAGGTGGAATCAAGAGATACTTTAAACAGTATTGCCTTGAAATTTGATACAACACCCAATGAACTGGTTCAATTAAATAAGCTTTTCTCCAGAGCAGTCGTTCCTGGACAGGTACTATTATACTATGTATGTTACTTACTCAGCAAAGATTTTTTTTCACCAAGATTTCTCACGTTCTATCAGAGCAAGTATTAAATTCCTATTGCCTTAGTAAAAGACTTCAGTTTTTTTCTGATCTGTGATTTCCTTCTCGAAAAACAAACCCACAATGAAAATACCTCTCTCTCAAATAAAATCAAGGAACTTTAATGATGTAATGACACTTGGGCACAAACTAAATTGCTGCTTTGTCAATATAGCAGGCTGTTTACAATGGCTTGCTCTGAAAATCAATTCATAGTACAGCTTGCAAACTGTATTTCTGACTGCATGCTAATGCCTGCATTTCTGCTTCAGTAAGTTGAATGTTTTCATTCCAACCTTAAAGCTGCTGTCCTTTTCGAAGGACTGTGTAAACTACTGCTACTTATTTATTTTAGGTCAGTATTGCTTACTTCCTTCTAATTTTTCTCTTTTTCCACCAGCCCTTTTCATTTACTTTAAAACTAGGCCTAGAAAGAAGTGATAGGGCAGCTGATGAGGCCATTTGGTATTAGCCTTTTATTTGTAACAATCCTATGAGGACAGGCTGACAGAACTAGGGCTTTCCAACCTGGAGAAGAGGAGGTTCCTGAAGGACCTCATAGCAGCCTCCTAGTACCTGAAGGGAGGCTACAGGAAAGCTGGGGAGGGGCTTCTTATAAAGGCATGTAGTGACAGAATGATGGGAAATGGTTTTAAACTGGGAAAGGGTATATTTAGAATTGATACTAAGAAATTCTTTACTGTAAAGGTGTTGAGATGCTGGAATAGGTTGCCCTCTCTCTGGAAGCATTCAGGGTCAGGCTGGATGGGGCTTTAATCAAGTTGGTCTAGTGGGATGTGTCCCTGCCTATAGCAAGGGGGTTGGAACTTGATGATCTTAAAGGTCCTTTCCAACCCAAACTATTTTATGCTTCAGTGTTGATTTCTGATGGCTTCAAAACCTAGTGTAAGTTTGAATGCTTACTGTCACCCAAGCAGTCTCTTTAAGGGGTGAATAACCTTCTAGACTATTTCCTTTTCTTCTACATTTGGTGCTAAGAGCATGTCTGTAAACACTTCTCCTAGCCTGCCTCTTGGTTACTCAAGTAAGCAAGAGGAATAATCAGGCAGGACATCCTTTCCTATACTGTGGGGTGTTTCTGACAAACTATATAGTTCTAGTGCTTTCTATTTGAACCTTTTCTCAATTATGACTAAATATCTACTTGCTTCCTAAAATATATTTAAAAGTGTTCGAAGTTTATCAAGAAATATTTTGTTGTATTGTTTATTCCCTCAACTCTGTTAAAATTAACTGGAGGAAAAATAACTTATAGCTTATTTTGAGAAAGTGTGACGTTTAGCTGAAGTAGTGGGAAATCTAAAGTAAACTTGAAAGCATAACTTCTAACTGCATTATATCTTCTTTATAGATTTTGTATGTTCCTGACCCAGACTACATATCTAGTGTGGACAGCTCCCCCTCTCTAAGCCCTATAAGTCCCCTATCACCTACATCTTCAGAAGCAGAGTTTGACAAAGCTACAGTAAATGTAGGTATACCCATTCTTGAAAGTAACTTTTCCCTTACAAGATGAATGTTATTAATGTTATGCTTTCTTCTTAAAGTATTTATTCATTCTGGGGAGAAAGTACTTTAATACCTGGAGTTGAAAGCAGAATAGTAGATGCGAGATTGTATTATCTTAAATGAGTTTTCTGTGTGAAAACTGGCTTGCATTCAAGTCATTACTGTATTTGCAGATTGATATCTTAAGCATTGATTCCTGTTGCATTTATGTGTGTTACCTTTGGGAGCTAGATAAATATTTTTATCTGATTTTTTTAATAATATATTCTGTAGCAACGATACATTTTTACATTGACAGGAATATTTATGTAGTTAAGGGTTCTACCCCTCCATCCTACCCATCACTGCTCCCTTAGTATAGAGGTTGAGGAGCTTTCCTTTGGCTTCATTAAAGAAAAAGAAACAAAAGGTCTATTTCAGTGAAGGGCTGATTATTGAGAGTTGATTATAGTCAGCTTTCACTTAATAGCATTGTCTGCGTTTATAGACTTTTCTGTACTTAACTGTAAAGCTTTGAAAGCTGCCCTATAATTAAGCTTAAATGCAGTTTTCTGTCTTTGAGCTCACTTTGTAAAAGTATCTATTTCCAGGAACACTAGTTTGCTATTAAACAATATAATGGGAAGCTCTTAAACCAGAAATATGCAGAGAAGATAGAGTTCTGATACTGTAATATATGTAATACTGACCTTATTGAGCAGTTTCTTAACATGTCAGTACTAATCTCTTACCAGTTATTTTATTTTGAATAACCGAAGCTGTCAGATGCCTACTCCTGAAACCAAACTGGAGGTGTTACAGCTCAGTAAATAGACTAGACTAGTCTCTTTTCTTCTGTGTCAGCTCTCAGAATGACTTAAAATGCTAGTATAGGCCTGCCTGTGTAGAATATATACTGAGAAGCTACTCAGAGGAAAAAATTAGTCACACCTACAGAAATAGGAGATCTTTCAACAGTGTAGTAAATATGTCGTCAGGAGAAATACTTTAGTTTTGGTCTTGTGAATTATTTTGTATAAGTTGGTTTGCAATAGTAGATATGGGGACTAAGTAATGTATCAGTAGCTCTGATTTCTTTTTTCCAACTGTCATGTGCATATAATCAGCAAAAACAGATGAAAGCTTGAAATCATAGAAGAAACAAAATGGATTAAAAAACTTTTGAAGCTTTAATCTTCTTAGACAAAAGATTTTTTTGCCTGGTGTGGGCAGTTGAGCATTAGCAACATCTTGAGTGTTCATTTTCACTTGATATGCTATTCTGAGTTCTGCAGAACTCTTGTACAGAGCCTTACATGCCACACAAGGATCCCTTTGAATTTTCCTGAAACATTTAAACGGGATGATAATTGTTTATGGACAGCATTGTTTCTAATGTTTTTCAAAACCTGTGTTAGGGAAGTGAACGGTGTATAGATGACTTTTGTCAAACACAAGTGAAGAATGGCAGAAATCATTTGTACTCTACAGTGTGGAGTTTGTGTGGGGGATTTTTTTTTTTTTGGCTGTGTTTTTTTTTTTTTTCCATCAGCAGCAGTGTAAGTGGTGGTTGCCTTCAATTTGAAGGTAAGGCTGGAGAGTTTGGTTATTTGATAGCACTTGTTTTCCATGCTTTTTCCCCTCTGCTGATTACTACCCTAGTGAGAACAATGTTGGCATACATCATTTTATGCTCTGTAGCGCTGTCTGTCATTATTGACCGTCCTCAAAACTTGCAGGTTAACTTGAGAAGTGATGCTACTCTGCCTGTGTGACGTAATGAGATTTCCATTTATTATGATTGTGGATTTCTAGAAATTGGATGAGATGACTGTATTTTCCTAAGCAGAGGTTCAGAAGTTGGTTCTAATAGCCTTGAGCTTTTTGCTTCAATTTCTGTTTCATCAAACAATAGTTTTGCAGTATTGTGTGAGTGAATACAAACCAGCATTTGACTAGTAGTCCTTTATAACTGTTTTTTTTTTTTTTTCTTACAAAGCTGTATTTAAGCTAAGATTTCAGTATGTATTTTAGTAAGCTTAGCATCAGGCTTTGTGTAATAACTTGGCTTAGACTAAGCCTTTCTTATACGGTTTTTTTTTTTGTTGTTGTTGACTGGCTTGTTTTTCTGGTTTTCTTCTTTACTCAACAATCTTATGCACAAATTAAAAAGCTTACTGGATTAAGCAATTAAAAAGCTCCTTAATATTCAGCTTGCCATCAACCAGAACCCCTCAGATCCATTTTCGCAGTGCTGCTTTCCAGCCTATTGTCCCCCAATACATTTATTCAAGGCCCAGTCCCAGGTGCATAGTTTATCACATGCCATTTTTAAATGTCATGCATTTAGTGATTACCCAATGCTCTAGTTTGTCAAGATCTCTCTGCAGACCCTCTCTACTATCTAAGGAGTCAACAGCTTCTCCCAATTTAGTGTTTTACGCAAAGTTACTTAGTATACCTTTGAGTCCTGTATCCAAGTCATTGATGAAAGTGTTAAAGAAAACTGGCCCTGGAATGGAACCCTGAGAAACCTCGCTAGTGGTACAACTGGTACTTGACACTACCCCAGAACAGGAGAGGTAGGACCCAGTGTCCTGGTAGAAAATATGTTCAGCAATGTCCTCTTCTGGCAGTGAAGGCTAATCACATTCCAGGTAGAAGATGAGTAATGCCAAATGGTTTAGGAGAATGATTATTCCTTGTCACAGGAGCTTTATTTGAAGTGCTGTGTGCTTATTTCATTTCCTTACAAGGTAAAGATTGATATGCTGGAGAGAACCCAATGGAGGCTTGTCAGGTCATCCATTTCATGATGGTAACACCGTGCTTAAAAATTGACTGAGGAAGCTGGGGTGGGTTGGTTTGTTTTTTAGCCTGGGGAAGAAAATGCTGATGGAGAACCTGATTACTGCATTGTAGAGAGGCTGCAGGGAAGAAAATAACCTGGTGTCTATAGAGTGAAAGGATGGGCAGCAACAACTATAGGATGTTGCACAGAAGGTTCTGGTTAAATAACAGGAAAATGTTTTCTTGCAGTGAGATTGGTTAAATATTTGAACAAGTTTGTAGGAGAGGCAGTGGCATCTCCAGCCTTGAAAACTTGATTTTGACTGGAGTAGCCATGAGCAACTTGATCTAGTGTAGGCTTAGGCTTAATATCAGTCAAAGCTTCTACTAGCTGACCTTCTGTGAGACCTTCAAACATAGAATAATATATAATATTAAAGGTATAACAGAAAACACTGAACAGGGCTCTTGTTTGTTGAAGCTGGGAAATAATCCTTTCTGCTAACTGCCTGTCACTCATGGTTTCAAATGTGAAAAGGTATCAAGTGATCTCCTTATGTAAGTTTGTATTTTATTTGTTCCTACATTGATTCTGAATGCTGCTGTGTGCTGGCATTTCTTCCCATGGGCTAGTTAAGCTATACTTTATTAGAGTTGCATGTACTTTCTGATCAAAGTATTCCTATAAACTACAGTGGATTTGGAGTTCTATTTTTACCTTTATATTAATATCAAAGAATAACAACAAACTCAACAGAAGATTGTTTAATGAAAAGGCAGTCTGCTACCCACATTCTCCTTTTGCATTCCCTTTTAGGATCCAGATGGAGTGCAACAGAAAGAATCAGTTGCTTCACCAGCACATCCATGCGTTCGTACTACGAGAGTGGTATCATCTACCTCTGAAGAGGAGGAAGCGTTTACAGAGAAGTTCCTGAAGATTAACTGCAAGTACATCACCAATGGCAAGGTACTTAGCATTCATGTTTTATATTTACTGTTTGGAATGTAAAAATAAAATAAACATACGGTAAGATTGTCTTCTTATATAAGGTTATGTATATGTACATTTTTCTTACTGTTTTCTTTGTATTCCCAGACCACTTATTTAATAAATGTAAGACAAGCAGTTATTATGTAATTAACCAGACAAACTTCCCACAGATGTATTGTTGAGTCTTTTTTTTTTTTTTTTTTGTGCTGAGGGGCAGGAAGGCTGTTTGTTCCCCATGGTAGTATCTCTTTCAAGTAATACTTTCTTCATGATGGAGAATATGCCTTGTAAGAAAGTATATAGTTAAGTAACTTCACATCTGTTTTCCAAAAACAGAACAATGAGAGCATAAATAATCTGATTCTGTAGACACTTCCATAATAGATATATATTTCTATGATAATCTATTTTTTAATTTTTATTTCAGTGCTTTCTCCTTACAGAAATCTGGTAATGTTACTAGTGCTTAACTTCCATGCAGCTCATACGTACCCAAGTCTTGTGCAAACTTCTAGGGACTGAGCTTGTCAATGGTCAGAATGCCTGGAATGCTCTTGAGGGTGGGGAAGAGAAGTATTGCTTTCTCACTTCTCAATAAGAAAGACTCGCTGGTTATTTTGATCTTGAGAAAAACATGCTTTCACTCAAGCTGAATTAAAGCAGAGTACTTGTAGTACTTTCTCATTCGCCTGAAGTTTCATCTAGAAATATACCTACATACTGCTCTTCCTTAGAAATAGATTTGCAGATGAGTGACACAAATAGTAAGCAGATCTAAGGAGAATCACCTAAAGCTTCATGGAAAGTGTTACTGATTTTTATTTTTTTTAATGTCTAAATGTGAAGCCTTTTGACAGTACACATGTTCTAGCATAGGTTGTGTGTATTAGAAACAAGCACTGTAAAAGCTTTGTTATTCTGTTATACTTTTCTTGTTCTACAGTTAGTTAGCTTTACTCTGTGTTCTGCGTGACTTCTTAAGCCTATGTGGATTGGAGAGTGGGCAGTGAATGCTAAGTTGTTGAAATATGAGTTGTAGATTTCAGAAATTCTGCATGCAGCTTAGCATTTGTCACACAGTGATTTTACTTCTTTGTTTTGAGAAGTAGTAAGTAAAAGAGAATTAGCAATATTAAGACTTAAATGAAGCGCTGTCAAGCTGAGTACAAAAAGAACAAACAGTGTAAAGTGAAATGGGAAATACTGATTGGATTCAAAACTTCTACAAGAAACAAAGATCTTTAAAAACAAAACTAAATGGCTGTCTTCATCCTTCACAAATTGTGCATTAGTTTTAATTCTACTCTGTGTATTCAAGAAAATAATGGACTAATTAAATGACAAATTCACATCAAAATTGCATTAAGGAAATTCTCTCATACTTTCATAAGTGTTTTACTGAACTGTCTGGTCTTAATTGTACAGTTGAGCCCAAATATTAAGTGTGCTCTAATCCTTCCTTACCATGATTGACCAGAACCTATATCTCAGATATTGTATGGAATTTAAAATCCCTACTTTCTGTGGCCTAAGAAAATTTAATAGAAAGAAGATAAACTGACTCAGAATTGAATATTTATATTCAGGTGCAGTTTAATTCACTTTAATATGCAGACTTTTATCTGGATTGTATTTTCTGGGCCATCTTTAAGAATAAGAATTTCTGTTTTTAACAACCTGGTGTGTGCAGGTGACTTCCTGTGATGAAATGGCTCAGCTCTTGAGACTGTTAAACCTAAACTTCACTGCAATGTGAGTTTATTTCATATCTTTAGAATCTTTACTACATACAAGAAACTTCCGTTCAAGTGGTGTTCTTGAGTCTTGTTCAGACACACTTCATGTAGCTGTGTCATATTGAACTATGTAATAGCTACATGCAGACTTTAATTTTTATTTCAGTAAGAAGTCTACTGTCAGTCAAACTAATTTTGTGTGTTCAGGCTTTCAAATACTTCAATGTTACAAAGATACTCCTCTGAACCAGTAACACCTCTAAAAATAGCACTTAATGCCTGTTAAAAAGTCTGTGGCCAGTAGTTTGCTTCTGCTTTGATCTTTCAAATAAAAGTTGGTTAGTATTCATAGTGTTACAAAACACTGGGATAGGCAATAGATCGAAAACAGCTGGTGTGGTGGCAGAGATGCTTGATTGTTTTTACTTCAAATTTGGGAAATATCAAAAAGCCAATAAATGTAAACATACAATACAATAAATGTATGTATATTTATCTTAGATGAGCTGCCTAGCATGTTCATTAGATTGCAAGCAACTATCTACTGAGTAGTTCTTAGGAACAAAAAGAAGCAAAACTCATTGAATTTTTCTCAGAAGTCATTGATTTGCATCCTCAGAGACTATTTCCAGATAATGCAAGAAAACTTTATAAACTCTTCGAAAGTATCTTTATATTTTTATTTAAAGCAAACAAACAAAAAAAAAAAAACACTTTTCCACACACAAAAAGAAGAACAAGCTGAAATATGTTTTTCCTTCTCATTTTAGGGTACAGTCAATGGTGTGCTGCTAGTGACGCCAAATAATATAATGTTCGATCCTCATAAAATGGATCCTCTTGTCCAAGAGAACGGCTGTGAAGAGTATGGCATCATGTGTCCTATGGAAGAAGTGATGTCAGCTGCTTTGTATAAGGAAATTATGGACAGCAAAATTAAGGATTCATTGAGCATGTAAGATAGTATAGTATTTATGAGCTTTGAGTATAATGAATTGTATCCTCATGCCTGACCATGCAAAGCTAGCACACAAACACTGTTTAGTTGTTTGTTTTTTTTTTTCCTTAAGAGCATTGAAGAGTGGTTTGGAGAGGCCGTGGAGAAGTCTTGATTTGTCATCAGTTCTCACACTCACTAGGCTGTCAGGGCTGCTCTGAAAGTAATGTCTCCTATTTTATTATGTTAGCCTGCAATGTCAGAGGTGGATATTGGTGGTATGGAAGTAGAGGTTGAACCTTCCCACCAACACCCCATTGAATTTTTTTGGTGTGTGACAGGTGGCAGCAGAGAGGCACTCTTTTCAATGTGGAGTCCTATATGGAAATGTGTATGGGTTAAAGGTGTGTCACTGAATTCCTCCATATGGAAAAAAATTGTACATACTGACATTCAGCAATGCCTCCTGAGCACTTATGAAAGCCAAAGAGTGGATGTGAGAACAATAGCACAATCAGATGGTGGGTGGTGCGGATTTTTACAAGTGTGGCATATAGGCTCTTTTATTAATCGCTGGTGAAGATGCACAGCTAATGATGGTGACTGTATTGAATGATAATGTTATGTAGCTAAGAGTTTTCTGTTGAACAGTGCTGTTGTGTTGTTTGTATCTGTAGTTTCTGTGGAAATAAATAGGAGGCATTACTTTTGGAGCAGTCCACATATATAGACTCTCTTCTACATAAATGGATTATAACTTCCTCTTATGGGAGAAGTATGGCAAGAAGCACCACAACACTTCTACCATTTCCAGTTTAGGAGATGCATTTGAATATTTGACAATTTAAAATCTGATGCAAAGAATAGAAAAGCTCAACTTAAACAGCTTTAGGTATAAATCTTTGTGTAGCACTTTCTGCTTTCCAAGTGGCATTCCACATCTTCTTACTCTGTTAAGTAGCTAGATGACCAGTTTTGTGTCTAATATATATTTTTATGGCATAATTTTCCCTTTTTTGGCTAGAGATAAAACTGTGTATTTGCAATCTAAAATTGTTTGAAATGAACAAAATGAATTTTGATTGGTGAGCTTTAATTTCTCACTATTGGTCATTGCTGTAGACATTTAATACTTCTGTTCAAAGAGTTTAAAAAAAAAATCTTTATTTCATTCTTCTACCCAATTTTTTATATTCTTAGTATTTCTGAGGAAAATACAAATATGTTCAGTTTTGATACTAGAATTTATAATATTTAAAAATCGATGAAATAAAAAATTCTGCCTCATTTACATGCCTATGAAGCACAAATATGCAGGCTACCTTTAATCATTTAACTGCCAGCAAGTGTACAGAACTGTATATTTATATACATATATATATATATATATGCATGAGAGAATAAAGCTATTTGCTTAACTGTTATAAATAAAGGGATGATAAATCTCAGTATCTTTACACCTCAGTATAGTTAAGCTAAGGTACAAAGCTACTTAATTTTGAAAAAAGACTTTTCAGATGAAGTTCTTCTAGGTAAGGGGTCTGCATTTTAGAACTCTAGTCAAAAGTATGATTAAATATGAGAAATTATTTATGAAGGTTGTGTACTGCTGAAACTTTGACAGCTTTTTGGATGAATTATCAAGTGGTGTAGATGAAGTTAAACAAGTTCACAGCCCATTAGTAGTCCTCATTTTCTAAAACCTGTAGAATATCTAGTTAGCTTATTTCTGAACGTAATTTTGAATAGGATAATTTTCCTCAGGTTAAGTGCATTCTTATACATCTACTTTTCTGTCTTTACACTCCTTATCGCTACCTGATTTCTGTTATTCAAAATGCTGAGTTGTAGCAACTAGTTCAGGCTGTATTTTGTTTAACAGAGATAATCTGAGTTAGATACCTAACTGGTGAGCATACTAATCACTATTTGTTATTTTCCATAGGCAGAATGGTAAGATCTTGATAAAAACATACCTTGATGGTTTCTATTGTTTTGTGTTGTCTAGCTGAGACAAGGTTAGATCAAGTGATTTCTGGCATCGTCTTACCAGGGAGCTGGATGTGAGCTTTGTGCTGAATGGAACAGATTTTTAAAGATAAATTCTTTGATAGCTAAACCTTTAAAGATTGTGGAGGGTATGAGAGCTGAGGGTTGTGTGGGGCATTTCAACCCCTTCTGCCACCGTGCATTTCTTTTGTTTTACACATTAAGACTCTCATATGCGTTCTCTGGTTATGGAAAATCTTCTCCTTGCAAAAGTAATGTGAAATTTGGAAGTTATATCTGTGTCATACTGGCAAAAGGTCTGCCGTAAGCTTACTGTTAAATGTTGGGCAAGCATACTTGTGCTTGTTTCTTATTGCTGATGTTTACTGCATTAAGGAGTGAGAGACATAGTCATAAAAATTAACTAATTCTAAAATATGTATTTTTTTTAATATTTAACTAAACTTAATAAAGAAAAAAGCTTGACATAACTGCTGTTGTAATGCTCTTATTTGCTCAACAGAGATGTAGGACAGCTGTCTGTAAGGGAACATTGCCATTCCAAGAAAGCTGCGAAGAGCAATACAGAAGAAACGGATTCCAGGATTCGGGATACAGGCAATGACAGTGCTAGCACTGCTCCAAGGAGTACAGAGGAGTCTCTTTCAGAAGATGTGTTCACAGAATCAGAACTTTCTCCAATACGTGAGGAACTTGTTTCTTCGGATGAGCTTCGACAAGACAAATCTTCAGGAGCATCATCAGAATCTGTCCAAACAGTAAACCAAACTAGTGCAGAATGTTTAACAACCATTTTGGACTCGAAAGAAGCTGGCAGTGTCTTAAAACCCAGTGCTGAAATGGTTGTCAGTGTTAAACAGTTAGATACCCACAACACAGATTCAGAAGGTGCAGAGGTGTCTGTAAAGGGTAGGCAAGACTGTAGTGAGAGCATGGAGAACATCCTCCAGCAGTCTTTGCAAGGATCACATGTTAGTGAAGAATGTGACAAAGAAACAGAAATGGGCAAAGATCAAGACTCCACGCTACAAAAAGAGCCAGAAATAGAGAGTAAGATGAGAGAGGAATGTTCACATTGTGAAGGTACCACTGACTCTAAAACAGAGCCAACTAGGAAGGGAGATGCAGAGAAAGAACAAGCTCAAGACTCTGAGTCAGAAGTTGAGGAACTTCGCAAACTCTGGAAGACCCATACTATGCAACAAACCAAAAAACAAAGAGAAAATATGCAGCAGGATTCACAAAAAGAAATTAGTCAGAAAACTGTGACTTCAGGAGATGGGCAGTCAGAAGGTGAGCCAGTATTTATGAGTATGGCCTTTCTATTTCCTCTTGTCTCTTGGCTTTGCTTTCTACACTGCGAAGCACATTCCTGTGTGTTGCTTATTTTACACCAGTGTGCAGATATGTCTAGCCCATTCTCACACAAACCAGTGGGGAGATATTGCTTAAGAAACTGAAAACATGGATACCTTTATTGATACTTTTATATATATATATATTTTTTTTTTTTTAAGTAGTAATTTGGAGGTGATTCTGTATGTATTATCTCCTTTGTAACAGAGTTCTTATGGGTTATATGGGTTACTTTCTGTTATCTTACTATTGGAGTAAATTCAATTCAAATTCATCATTTGAATTGTGCAGTGTTGTTGTATATAGTGAACTGTGCACAGTGTCTGCAGGGGGAAAAAAGTGCCTCAGAGGCAGGTATAGAAGTTTGGCTTTTAGAGGCTTGTGTCAATGGCTTCAGTTGAAACTCTGCATTTCTGATTAGCTTGTTCATTGCCTTACCAAGTTTACTGTTTTGCTTGCATTCATGAACTAATATTTCATAATCTAAATAGGAATTTCAACTAGTCTCATCTATAGGCAATTTTAGGTAAAAATCAGAGTAGCAGTATGGACCTGTTCCTTAACTCCGCAGTCATTAAAGACTAAATTTCAGACAGCTCTTTTAGCAGTAGACTTTCTCAGTTAAAAAATTGACACTATAAGCAGTTATGTCAAAACTATTGATGTAAAGCTCTGAAGTAGTGCTACAGTGAGTTTTGTATCATTGTCACCTAGGTAACTACCTTCTTGTTTCCTGTATTTAGCAAGGACTTAGGTTTTTGCTCTTCTGTGGGAGTTTTGAGCACCTAGGTTTTTGCAAACTGCTGTTTGTTGTTGTTCACTAAAGTTAAATGTTTTTGAGTTAGGTGTTAATGATCTGTTACTTGTTCTGAATGTTGAACAAGTGAGTGATACAGATAAATAACTTTTATTATGGAATAGCTAAAAAGACCTCCCTCCAATTTTTTGTAACTTGAGACTCATTTATTTTTCCTTGTTTTTTGTGAAGCCTGAACATTAACCATTAGAAGCTAGATGCAGATGATACCTTAAAGAAATTGTAATGGTCAGAGTTCCTTACTCAGTGACAATGTTCGCGTTCAAATTCTATGAAACAGCTGGGATTTCATGTGTTTAAATCTTACAGTTTATGCACAGAAATAAGTCTGCAGTGTTACTGAAAATTAAATACACATTGTGTAACAGTGCAATTCTAAATTTTATGGTGAAAATCAGATTCAGAAAGTATACTGTAGAGATGTTTGTAGGTTGAAAGGTGACTGCTGTACTTAATGTATGAGTATTCTGCATGGTGAACTTCAACCATAAATAGAGGGTGGATCTTCTAGGAAGTTGAAATACGTATGGACACGTAATACCAATGGTATGATACATCCTTTTGTGGTTGTAGCTGATCATCACAACTCTAAAAGCTTCATTTTTTCTTTCCGTGCTTCCTTGAACATAATCATATATTTAACTGAACACACATTAAAGCAATAGCAGAAAGAATCCATACTGCAGCTTCTGGTATACTTTATCATGGAGTGGTGTTCATACATCTGAAATGTTTGAAATGACTGACAAAATGAATTCATCTTAGTTGTCTAACAGCATTGCCAGAAATCTTCCTTACTAATTAAGTAATTAGGGAGCACATGTGCATCTGACGTATGTACTTATTTGACATTGTCATCTTTGGCATGAATATGGTACATCTTCAAGTGTGATGTATTTCTGAATCAACTCAGTGCGATGTGCACTGGAAGTATTTTGGAAGTTATTCTCAAGTGTGGTTGAAAGATTTAACTTGATGTGAATTGGGGTCAGGAGCAGAATTATTTCTAATATTCAAATATGCTGTGAGGTTAATTCTGCTAAGGATACATCGTAACAGCAACAAAAAACATTGCAGCATTTACCTGCCCTTATGTTACATCATGTCTTATTTACCTACACTTACTCATTCTACGTATTTATTTCCTAATACAAAATTGTCTAGTCGTTCTTTTAAGCTCTATTGTATGTTGTAGATAGCTTAATTTTTCTTTACTAATAGGTTCTTCCCTTACGAAAGAAAAACGAAGACATCGATCTCATAAGTTTTTGTGTCTCAAGGTTGGAAAACCTATGAGAAAAACATTTGTCTCGCAAGCAAGTGCGTCAATGCAGCAGTATGCTCAGAGGGATAAAAAACATGAGTATTGGTTTGCTGTTCCTCAGGAAAGGTAAGAAGGAGGTAGACTTCTACGCCTTCCATGTCTCCCCTCCCCCTGCTGTATTCAAAAGACTTTAGTGACTGACTATAAAGAAACTCAAAAAATGCCCAGGTTATATTCTGTGTTTCTATGATACTGATTATTGGTTTGTACTTAACACCTGAATACCTCATAACCATAATGAAGCTTTAGGTCGGTACTCTTTGTAGGAAGTAAATAATGAAAGAAAGATTCAATTAAGTGGGATCTGGTGCAGGAAGCAAGTTTTGCAGGGAACTGTCTGTGCTTCATGTTACTTAGAAAAATAGTTGTCTTTACCTCTGGGTTAAAAACAAAAGTATCCCATCTAGTTCTTTTATCTTCATATTTATGGAGCAGCACAGTGGTAGTTTTGTTTTGTTCCCCCCCAGGAAGAAACTTAAAGGCATCTAGGAAAATATTTAAATGTCCATGCTCACTCACTGATAAAGTGTTGATTTTCTTGAATGATTTTTTGCTAGTAAACTTATTTATTTTCAACATGAAAATGCGATTTTTTTTCTATTTTTTTAGCAATGCAATCGCTTACCTTCAGCATAAAGCAAAACTTACAACATATTTTGAAAGTAGTAGTTCTTAGCTTACAGATTAAAGTCATTACCAGGGAGCTCTGATAAATTCTGTTTAACTTCTTGGCACATTACTGATGTAGTTTTTACTTAGTGTCCTCTGGTTTTGTAGGTCATGTTGTAGTGGGATTGTTTTCTTAATTCGGTGTTAAACTTGCTGAGTTCTGCACTGGATAGATCTAAATACTCAGTATCAGTATTCAAATGCAGTTTTCTTTCATTGTGATAAGAAGGAAAATAACCAAATCAGGGAAGAAATGTCATGGAATTCCTTAAATATAATAATTTACTTTTTTTAGCTGCTCTAACTGTTGATTTTGAAGTTCTTCTAAGAGAAAATCTGTTGTATATTTAATTTCCCTGGTTGTTATAGGTTTTTAAAATTTAATACCTCAGCATGTGAGGTACCTGAAGCTTCTTTTCATGACTGTCTTAGAACTTACCAAGCCTTATGCAACTGAAATGTTATATTCTTTCTCTGATGGGCTTTTTCATTATTTCCTTTTGTCTGTGCTGCGTAGAACCTTAGTTTTAACAAGAGTGCTGATGCTGAATAACTGCAACATCCTTTTAGGCAAATACACAGACAAATTATAGCTGCAGTTCTGTGGAACTTTGCTGCACTGTATTTTGTTATTTTTGGAGTATTCTGTTTTATATAGATTAAGTAAAAAGGGGGGAAAAGGTCCAAATTTTCTTTATGCTCTCTGGTGAGAGATGTGGCAGTATTCAAATTCTGTAAGTAACTTATGTCATAAAATTCTACCTTTTGAAGCTGTTGCTTCCACTATGAAGTGTTGCTTCTGGATTCACTGTCCATCCTTTTCCTAAATCTGTCTGCCTGCATACAGGCAGTGCTTAAGCAATACAGACTGACACCTGTTAGGGATTGTAAATAACTTACGATAATTTAGACTTTTTTTTTTCCAAACTGCAAAACAGATTATCTGCCATGAATGGTGCTAAAAGATGGTAACTTAAACATGAGTACTTACTGCAGTGCTACAGATGGGCTAGTTTTAATTTATCTAGTTATGTGTTTGTGCATTGTTGGGGCTTATTGCTTCACATATGCGGTGATATTCGTGGTCTGTATATTTCTTGATTACCTGTCTTGGGAGCATTGAGCTGTTTCATAGAGGCAGGGAATACAGACATGCATTGGAAGATTTTTTTTTTTAAATCTTATCTTTGCTTTTTATGTACTGAATTGTCCACGTACTTTTAATTTATATTAAAAAAAAAATGCTCTGTTTTGATTTGGAAAGTTATTTCAACTGGAAACAGAATATTCCAAAGGGATGATAATGGCTGAAGGACTGTGCAAGTGTAAGCTTCATAAAATTGAAAACAAGCAAATAAAAGTAACCCACAAGAGTATGATGGTTAAGTTTTTGCAAGTATAAGTTTTGCAAGTATGTAAAACATAAAAATCTATTTTTATTTTAACATTAGATACTTTATAATTGTGTGTAGTCCAAAGTTTACCATGTTTTTTTTCTTTTGTGTCATTACTTGACTTCTCTAGGACAGATCACTTGTATGTCTTCTTTATCCAGTGGAGTCCAGAGCTATATGCAGAAGATACTGGGGAATCTCTTCGAGAGCCTGGATTTATAGTGGTAAAAAAGAAGGAAGATCCTGAAACTAGTGAAGAGTCTACTACTGAAGATGCTGCTAAAGAGTGGGAGGTAAGGAAGAACAGTGTCAAAGACTTGACAGTATTTTAATAATGTTCTTCTCAATGGGAAAATGAGAATTTTCATAAGAATAAAGAGATGTACTTCTATCTGCTTACTGTAATCATTATTGCTTAATTTATACCATCCTGATGCTCTGCTCTAACATGAGGTCAGGCAGCAACATTTCCCAATGACAAGTCTGTTTAGTATTATGCAAATTAAGTTAAATAAAGAAAACCTCACACTTGAATGTGATTAAAGCAGTTTTAACATTGGTGGAACAAACTTAATTTTCAGTCAAACTGACGTTTTCTGATTATATGCATTTCTTTATCATGCATTTATCTTAGATGTTGAATAGTGACTGGTAAGCCTCAAAACAGGGGTGAGAGAAGTGTGGAAAATAATCTATTAATAAAATGCTTTTCCAATAACCCAGTAAAGAATTTCACAGTTATTGTAGCTTTTTAATACATAAATATGTTGCATGGATTTTAGTAATACACGGTAACTGAAACTATATTTTCAATGAACACATCCCACATGAATCTGTGTCCACTGTGTTTCTATGGACACATCTTTACATGTCTGTAGTTGTTTCTTAGTGTACATAGAGTTAAAAGACGTGTAGTCTTGTGCATTCAGTGTCAGTCAAAAATCTCGATTCCTGTCAAACTGTTGAAGTATCCCGTCAGCAGTGTTTACCTGGAGTCTCAGGATAGAAATTGCAGTATCTAACTGTAAACGTGATTTATATTTTTTCTTGTTGGAGCATAATAAAATTGAGTAACTCCATACTCGTTCATGTGGTGTGAAGAAACTTTTAAAAATTGCATTAGCCTTTTTACAGATAATAGTTTTTCTCTTAGCCCCAGAAGTCTGAAGTCAGAATTCTACAAAAATTCAAACTTGTCACTTAGCTGAAATATTAGGCTGGTGTTTGGAGCTAATAGACTGTGTGGAGGATTTTGCTGAGATACTGATGTTAACACATTGCATGCTTATCTGCTGAATCTTGAGATTTTCAGTGTTTATATTGCTCAAATATTGTTACTACAAATACATTTTGGAATTAACTCTAGCTCAAAGCCCTTTATGATATTTTAAAGCCTAGCTTTTTGGGACACAAGGATCAGACTGGCAACTGACTGATTTTATTAAGACACAATCTTTCATTGAACTCTTTGATAACTGTATCTTAATAGAAGTACAGAACCAACGAAGTAGGGCAAGCTTTTCTTCAGGATTAAACTTGTAATGTGTTAGGATTTATCTGTGAAGCTGCAAGAGGCAGTCTTCTTCCTAAGTGTGTTAGTTACTGTAAAATGAGGTCATTCCCTTAGCCTTTATTTTAGATCTCCTCTGGAAACAATTGTAGGCGGCACTTAAAAAGAACTGTTATTTCCATCTGTGTTGCATTAAGATTATCTCAAATGTGGTTCACGTAATTTAATCCAGAAAACAACTGATAATTAAAAAAAATATATTGAAGTTTGACACTACCAGATGCTTCAACCTGTTATTTACAAATGACTGAACTGCAGTGTTTTTAACATATGTTCTAGAAAGTACCTGCAGACAAAAATATTGTCAGCAGATGAGATCATGGCTGCTGTTGTCATGCCATTATTTCCACTGTTTGCTTTTTTTTTTTCTTAGAATTTCTGTCAATGCATTTCCTTTTAACCTAACAAAGTTTTTCTGTCAGCTCTTGATCCCAGTTTCATCCAAGGTAGCAGGAGAACGGTGTTGCTGACGCTTTAGGAGATGAAAAATAGATTGCCTTCTTTAGAACATGTGATTAGGAAGAAAAATGGAAAATAAAAGCTTTATGTACAAATATATGACAGAGAACTATTGATTTTTTTGGAAGAGGAAGCTAGTGGAGTAGTTTTCATTTTCCAAAGGTAATATCTCTTTTATTGTTGCATGATTCACTAAAAGTAGAGACAGAGAGAATTAATGGCTAACCTAGATATGTGATGGTGCTCTGAGACAGTTGTGGTTGTGCTGTATTGATGCATCCAGGTACAGCTTTTTTATTAAAAGACTTTAAGGAAGTACTGTGATTTTTTTTTTTTTTGTTTAGTAAAAAAAGAATTAACGTAAAAAAGGAAAGTGAAGACCAGTAACATAAATAACAAGTAGAAATGTTTGCTTTCTTCTGCTGTCTGTATGGTTTATTTCCTGTTAGCCTTTGCAATGAAAAAAGTTAGCAGGTACAATTTCTGCTGATTTACCAGCAAGAAATCAAGACTCCTGCCATCAGATAAACCCTTGTTTTCTCAAATATGAAATATATAAAAAGTTAAAAATATTCAGAAAAAGAAAACTATGCTTGTAAGTATTAGGTTCTTTGGGGTATCATCCTCAAATCAGTCTTTCTTGTGTCCAAATGAATTTGCAGTCTTCATCAGGGAAGAGAATATTTGTTTGTTCTGGTGAGTTTTGTTGCAGTCTGTACTGAGTTGGTTGGGGTTGAAAGACTTTACTACATGAAATAGCAGTATTTTGAAGTTGATTGGAGGAAGAAAAAATAGAAAACAAATGTGTATGTAAAATGTTTTGTTTTGTTTTTACCATGTTAAGGGCATAGTACAGGGCAGTTTATGTTCCACTGAACTTGTGCACTCATGAAATTGCATCATGCAAAACCTGCTAATAAATACTTTTCATGGGCGTTGGTCATAAATAAGGCTCTGTCTGTTCAAACCTTTAGAGAGTCAGTGGATCATATCTGGGGAGAACAGTCCCCTGCGAAGAATATTCAAAGCAGTGTTTTTACAGTTTTAGCACATAGATACAAAGGAAATTGTGTGTTCCAAGAACTTTGAGTAAGGGGAAGGGCGTTAGAGGGGAAATGATGGAAGTTACTGTGTAAGAATACATAGTGGAGAAATTATATAATTTGCTTTCCTGTGCTTTTATTTTTTTTTTTGTACATCTTATTTATCTTGAAGTACTAAATTGATCTCTTCACAGAATGCTAGATTAGATTCTAGAACAAATCAAAACTGTACTTAGGCGAGGTATCACAATTAAATGTCTTCATTATCATGCAGTTATGGAAATACATGATTTTTTAGTGTAAATCCTGTATCTGGTCATGAACTAGAATACTGATATGAAAAATAGAGTTACTCAGTACTGATGCAGCTAAATGTTTCTGAGACAAATTCTAAGCAGTTTTGACAAAATCAGTTAAGGAAATGTTTTTTAAATCTGTTAAGTAAACAGGAGAATTACTTTGCATTGGAACAGTTGATTGTATGAGGTACTGATTCCTCCTTCCCCTTTGCACTTCCCCTTGTCATCAGATCTGATTCATTGCAGTGTTCCATGATTGAGTCATGCTTCAGATCTACATAAATCTTAATGTTCATCCATAAGAATGGTGAAAACAGGAACTTCATTGTCTTAGGACCTGCATGCTGGTCTTAAAGTTGGAAGCTAAACTGTTATAGTGGTATCCATTAGTGTATCCATTGTTTGGATAACACAGAAAGGCAACTTGTTCTCCAGGTGTCTTGAAGTCTACTTCCCAGTGAGGCATAAGCTGATAGATGTTTGCAGCCAATTTTCCCACTTTCCTGAATCATTAACAAAGGAGTGCTCAGAAATTGTTTGTCTATATAGAAATATGAATATCACGAACAGTGATAATGTCTCCAAGTGAAATAAAAGCAGAAGGATTTTCAGGACTAGGATATTGGTTATAGGTGTTTGTTCTTCAGTTGATCTGGAGTACACCCTATGATGTTATACCCTATGGGCATATCAGTGAGCATTGCTCTTTCCCCTTAAATAGGCCATACGTTTTTTTTTATACGTAATAGTATGTTTTCTGTAAATTTATTTCTATTCCCTGCTCTGTATTTTCTAATTAAAACAGCTGTTTACCATGTCTTTCACCTTTAAAATATGGTGTGATCATAGTGATGTATGTTGAAGGTGAAAATGCAGGAACAATAGAAAGAGGAGAACTCTGGAAGGTGTAGGCTTGTTGATACTAGTTGATTAAGAGACAACGTTTCTAACTAGTATGTGCAGTATACTGACTTTTTTATATTGTGTGCTGTCTCTTTTGAAGTTCTCACTATGTATCTTCATTAAATAGTATATTTAATGGGCTTTGCTCTTGGTCTGCACAGTGAGATTTGTATGAATTTTTGCAGTTGTGTAATACTAAAAATGTTATCAGATTATTTTTGTAATTGAAGAGGAACTGGCAGCAGTTAACATAATGCAGTACCTTTAAGAAAAACTGGTCACTTTTATTCTTTCTTTTGTAATTAACTCAAGTATTGTAAAAATGTCAACTTTGTGGTTAGGGCATTTCTTGCTTTGCTCAAGTTATTTTTTTTCTACTTAATCTGCTCTGAAACTATTGTGGAATGTGCCTTCATACATAGAGCTCTTCTTCTCCTGTAGCTGGAATCATGAACTTGGAATTGTAATTCATGGTTATTTCATGTATTTAATGGAAAGAACTTGAGTCCCTTTGCTAGGAATTGAAGCTGCTCAAAAGTCTTGTAGTGTGGAAACTCCTAATGGCTTTCAGAGTGCCTCTGGAAATGCAGAGGAAAATGTTGTGGATAAGAAAATGCCTTTTTATTTTTTCCTGAGCTTTTGAAACAAAGGATGACTTAAATTAGATTTTCTTTCTTAAGGAAGAATTATTGGCCAGCCAAGGAGCTGTGCCATTTGGTGCTGTACAGGGTACGCTAGAAGCTGGTTATGGTAATGCTGAGTGTGTTTCTTGCAGTCAGGCCTCAATTAATCATAGTCTCGCTTCAGCGTGGCTTCTTAGTCTGCATACCTACAGAAGATATTGCAACAAATATGTTTAAAGATCCAGTTGTTCTGGAAGGCAAAGTAGTTGCTTTGCTTAGGGCTTAACACCTGAAATTATTTTGATTATAGACAGTACTGTCATTATTTTGAAACTTGTTAGTTTCCAAATTCACCTGAAAGGCTTTTCTTACAAAGTTGTTTGTCTGTCTTATATTTAGAGGTCTGATTTATCTTCTCTCATTTATCTGTCTTCTCCAAGTTTTCTGATAGCCAAATCTGGGACTGAACCTTTATTTTACTTGGCAGAATCTCTGTGAAAGATTAAGATTGGTGTGCTCCAAATTTTGTAGATCTTGACAACTTGTATGTTTACAGTTTTAATATGCAGGATATATATCTCTTATCAGATCCATGCTATTCTAAAAAAAAAAAAAAGTGTGATATTTCTAGTGTTATTTTGTCAGATTATTCTAGTGTGTGTGGAAGCTATGCTATTTTAAATACTACTTGAGTCAGCTTTCAGTCTTTTTTTCTTTCAGATTCTTTAGTGATAGAAATGATTACAGGCTGGAAAACATGCCTATTATATGTAATAAATAGCAGCCTCATCTCTTTACTTGTTTGAATGTGTTCTTACGTACATCACTGAAAGTGAAACTGATGTCACTGTTAATTGGTTTTCATGTTTGCTTCCAGAAAAGGCAATACAACAGCATAAAAACAACCTTTCTTCTCATCAGGCAAAATGCAGATGACCTGTTAATTGCACTGAAGGCACTCAAGTTAGTACAGTCTGGTTTCTGTGAATTGTTTTGCTCAATTTTTAGGATTGCTTCTGAAATCAGAAGATTACATTACAGTCTTGTTTTGCACATGTGCCTAGGAAGTGATGTTTGTAGCTTTTTGTTGTGGGACCTGATCACATATAACACTGCATACACAAGAAGTTTTAAAACAGAGTAATTCTTCCCAAAAACACATCTGGGTATCTGTCTGGACTGACCTCCCTCCTTTAAGAGAAAAGGAGCAGGAAACATGAATTACTTAGTTACTGGTGGGCTTTTATTCAAAAATGCATGCGTATTAAATATAAGGATTGTAGAATTCAAATTCTTTGGTATCAGGATGTGGCGTTAATAATCAAGTGAAACGGAGTAATGCTGTCTAACCCAATTGCAAGGATGTTTCATGCCCTGCATTCTGTTCCTTTTGCTGTGCTTACCCTGTTTTTTGGTTGTGATCTTGTAAACTGATATCTTTGAATGATGCGTGGCCAATGTATGAACTAATTTTGAAAATAAAACATAGAAATTGTGGGTTTTTTTTTTTTGAGAGAGAGATAAATTCATTAGAGAAGTAATGTGTAACAGTTGCTGAAAGGCCTGTGTGCTTCTGCCTTGAACATTAATTGTGCAGAGATATTTAGCTTAGTTACAAACTAGTAATGGCATAAACATGACTATCATTTGATATAGGTAGATACATTTTGTTGTGTTCTGTTGTTTAGGTAGCAAATAGGTTGGTGCTCGTAAGTGTGTACTGCAGATATGTTGGGTCTGAGCTGTTTTTCCTTATCTCTGGATTCTTTTTAATTATGAACTTTTATGGCAAGGCATGTGTCAACTAGCAAAAAAATACAAGATTCTGGTTCAGTTTAACAGATCAGCAGTAAATCCCAGAAATGTACTAAAGGATAAAAGAACAGTTTATTTCCTCTTTAATTAGAGGATACTCCTGGGGTTGAGATTCTTGAGCTCTTTATCTAGTAGAAATTTCTTTGAACAGTTCAGAAAAAAAATATGAAGAATCAGGATGGAGGTCAGTCGCAAAAGAGCTTTTGCCACTTTCGTAGCTGCAGTGTTCCATAGTGATGCCCAGGCACTTGTTACCTGCTCTGTGCATGCCTTCCCCCTCCAACATACTCCCAGGTGCAGAGCAGCTGCCAGCTGATGGCCTGTGCTGCTGGAAGGCTGAACATGAAAACAAGATCAGCAGGCAGACTGATTTGAAAAAGTTTCTGGTGCATTTATTCTCATTAAACTTTGCAGTTCTCCTTAGGTGAGAAAGTGAGCTTTCAGATCTCACTTTCTCAAGTTCATTGGTATTTTTTGTTTGTTTGTTTTTATTCTGAGCAAGATGTAAAAATGCTTTTGAGAAGCTCTTGGTAGGAGCCACTTTGATTTCAAGAGAGACTGGAAACATCCAACTAAGTTATTTTAATAATTTAAGATTTGAAGGAGAATTGGGAAAGTTCTAAAATCAGAAACTATGTAATGCCCTGGATTGATAGGTTCTTCCTCCAGTTTAAGAGAAGCAATGTGTTAGCTGGAGTTTAGGAGAAATTATTTTTGTGAGGTGAAACAAAGGTGAGGGGGAGGTAGTTCTGTGATCAGCTTTCTCTTTTGGCTTCGATGCATTTCCATAGGCATTTTGAAAGGAAGGAATGGAGAGATTGCAGAAAATGTAAGTTTGGCCTACTGGATTTATTTTTTGCAGATTTTCTTACATGTACTGCAATTTTTTTAACATTGAAACAGTTTTAATTAAGTCTGGGCAGTGTGATTGTTGCTTTACCCTTCAGTATTAGCTCTCTTAGTGATCCAAATAATCCATAGCTCCATTTATTATTTTTTAAATCTTACACATACACAGACAAATACCGTATGAGTTTGTATATATGAAGTTTCCCAAGTGGCAGATTAGAATGTCCCAGTGATTTTAAAAAAAAAATAATAATAATAATAATAATCTCTTTTCTTTGTAATTCTTGGAAGTTGGAACAAAGTTTCTTGTAGAGTTACTAGCTCTTAAGAAACACTTTATCCTTCTGAAATACATGGAGTTCCATATTAATGCGAGTTGGGGTGTTACCAAGCCCACTGTGGAGTATGGTTGAGTGTGAGTTCTGTTTTCCTCTGCTTAGTCTTCTTGGCTTTTAGATCAGAACAGCAGCACAAGGGATCAGTGTGTTAATGGTGTGCTGCTGCCTGTTGCAGTCTTTGCTTATTTGATATTTTTCTCCCAGGACTAGGAGAATTGGGTGTGGGGAAGGGGAATACAAAGGGAAATACAGCCTGCAAGTCCTGCTGCAGGGAAACTTTCAAAGGAATGCTTTAAGCATTACAGCTGAACACACCTAATTAAATAAACATCCTTGAAGGAAAAGAAATTAAAGCATAATTCCAGAAATATTAAGAATGTAGCATCCTGGAGACCTCAAAACCGTCAGAAATCTATTACTTATTAAATATTATTTAACCAGTGTTGCAACTCCAAGAGAAAACTGTTCGTATATACTTGTGAACAATAGTAAGAAAAACTTGTTTTCGTACTGAGTGAGAATTTTTTGCAGTAGAATTGGTTAATAATGAATAGTAGTGACACAATTTCACAAGCAGTTGCCAATTTGGTGTTTTTGAGTATTGTGTACAAAAAGAAATTAAGTTCTGTATCTTTAAATATTTTTAGCCTTTCAACAAACTCGTTCTCTGCAACCACCCTTGAATACACGAAACCTTTCTTTCTCTGCACCGTCATCATTTGGGATGCAACTCCCCTACTTGCTCATTTGTTCCCTGCCACGTCAGTCAAACCTTCATCTAGCAGCCTATCCTGTCACCATTGTGGGGCTCTGTCCGTGCCTGGAACTGACAGCAGGTAGAGAGAATGCTTTCAAACAGCCTTGTATGGTTCTTTTGTCTCTTTTTAGGAGGGAAACGTCTCGTCTCTGCCATGGGAAGCAGGGAAGAAAGCATCAGCTAGTTGATCATAAATATGTTTTGGTAATTTTTAGTAGAGTATGTTCATTTGTTATTTCATTCTCATAATGTTACGGTGCTCAGACAGTTTCTGAAAGTTTAAATTTAGAATGTGGAAACAGGATGCGAGGTCAGAATTTTCACCATTTTGAAGAGCATAATTTATCAGGTGCATAACTTAATTGCTGATATTCCACAAACGCTAGATGAGAAATTAGTTTGAAAATTAGGGGACTGTGGAAGTTTTAATGTTGGTGGATTTCAGTGTTTTTTTTCTCACTTTTGGACTAATGCATCTTATATCAACAAACTTGGTTTGCAGCTAAATATATTGAATTGTACTTTTACATTTTTGTTTAAGAATGGAAGTGTAAATCCAGTCTGCTGCTTCTGTGTCATTTCTCAGAAGTTATTCAGCCACATGAATTACTGCTAATGCTTCTGAATTCGTGGTAACGTGTGCTGTACTCATAGATCTGTAACAAAAAGAAGAGGGAGGCAGAACACTGTTCTTACACTACATCTGATGTATGGAAGTAACTATATTTTTTTTTTTTCCTGCATTGTTTTCCCAGGAAGGTTTTAACTTGCAGTAGGATGTGAAAGACATATTTGTCAGTGGCACTTGCAGTGCAGTAACATCTTGGGGAAAGGGTGGTAGCAATCTTGGCAACCTGTGCTGTAGGAACTGGCAGACCTGGAAGATAATATTTTTCTAATGATTTTTTAATTCAGACTGACAGACTGTTTGCCATCTTCATAAGACTTATCTGTTTTCTGGTGCATGTGTCTTTTAAATATAGAGATATGGATGCGTCTTGCTTTTTTTTTTTTCTTTAATTTAAATACATTAGTACTGTATCTTTTTGCAAATATTTCCTTTCAGGACCAACACTTCATGTTAGCCTCAGTTCACATACGCTGACGAAAGCTTAGTACATATATGCAAAAGTGATTATCAACTCCACTGAAGAGTTTGAACTGTGTGAGAGCCTGTCCTGTAGGTAGGCTTAGATCTGAGAATCTTCTCTGCTGAGAGAGTTGTGAAGAGCAGTTTTCTCATATGTAAAACTTGGATCAGAATAGTAGAAATAACTGCAGATAAGAATATTTAAAAAATACTACTATGTTGACAAGAGATACTATATTCTTGTTTTTTTTGTTGTTTTTATTTCAACTAAAGGTCAGGAAGCTAGTGTACTAGTGTAACCTTGCAGAAAAGCAAGGAGTATTGCAGCCATTGCTTGGGTTATGTAAGGTGGTGGATTGCATGTAAGACTGGCTGAGTATATGAAGTTTTGACTAAATGTTTCGTTAGCATTCTTCAGAAACTCAAATGAAAGCTCAGCTGATGTGAAATTAACATAGTTGTTGGACCAAATAGAATTGCATGCTTCATGCAAGAATGCTATAATTAAGCATAAGTCACCCTGGTCTGTGTACCAAAACCACCTTTGCTATAGGTGATAAACATTTTTCGATGCCTTCTCAGGGAAATCCAAAAGGAATCAAAATCTCAGTGACTGTCCATGCACTACACTCCCACTTCAAAAAGTCAGCGATATGTCTGGTTTTCTTAATAAAACTTTTTCATATTGACTCTCTTCTTTGCACTTAGATAGGTGAGATGCCCAAATGTATTGGATGCCCAAACGTACAGCATTTTTTTCTTTGTCAAAGCACTTTCAAACTAGAAAGACAGACAAACAAGAGAACAAAAGGTGGAATGCTGCCTTGGAAATGTTTGTCATGGCTAGAATGCTTGTTGGAGCTTCTATAGAGAGTGTTAGCCAGAGGAGACAAAGCCAGTAAAACCTTATCTTGGGCGTTTTTATTCTGAAGATGTTATGAAATTGGCATTAGAACGGTGTTGTTTTTAAATGGTTTCCATGCCTTGAGGCTTATGTGGACTTGGAGATTGTTGATATATTGGTTAACAGTGAGCTTACGTTTGCAGTTCTTTGACTATGCTTAGATTGTGCAGATGAATTAACAGGATTTTCCATGTGAATAATGAAAGCTTAATGCTTCACTCATGTGGATGCTGGAAGTGCAAGGTTCCTACCAAGTGCTTTCAGAAGTCAGTATTTCAGTGCTGAGTTTTGTTAGTTATAGTATTGCACTGATCAGGGCAATACTATAATACAGTTGTTGGTAAGAAAACCAACAATCCAAAACAACAGTAATGATGCAGAGAGTAATGCAGTACTTTCATTAGTGATGATTAAGTCTAGAAACTTGCCCAATGACAGATGTTTGCCAAACCCACATTATGAAATACTATATTATTATTAATAATTATGAAATGATAGGCCTCACCAAAAAATGCAGTATGCTAGTAGATGAACATTTGAAAAGATTCTTTATAATCTGAAAGATAAGCTTCTGCTACTTGCTTGTTCTATTTTCCGTGCGTTTTTAATGGTTTGTCCAAACAGAGGTTGTCTGTGACTGACATGGGATTCATTTGCCTACTTGTAAGCATATGTGACACCTATATGGCACAGCACCTGGTCACACCTGATGGCATATTTGCATGGCATGATCAGACTTGCGATTTTATTTTGATCAGTCTGCTTTCAGGTGGCAGCTTGAGGTCAGGCACTGAGTGCTTTTAATGAGGCAACTCAGCTTCTGGTTTACCTACTTGCTAGTGCTGAAAGTGCCTTAAATTTTGTTGTAAGTGAAATTTGTTTACAGCATGAACCAAGTTGACGTCTCTTTAAGAAAGTAATTTTCGTAATTCTGATTCTTAGCTCTTTGCACAGACATCTTAAGTTTTGTTTAATATTTGCATCTGTTAAATGAACGTATCTTGTTAGCATTATCTCTCAAATTAAAGATTTCTAGGATCCTGAAAAATAGTCTGTTATAAAGGTTTCCAGGCTGTGTAAATGCTATTCATGCCTTACAGCTTTGACTGCTTTTTTTTTTTTAAGATCATTTATTAATTCTGCAGAACTTTATATTTTACTTCAACATATATTAATTATGACTTACTGCAGTTGCTGTAGGCTCAGAGGCACTTTAAGGTGGATACTTAACAGTCCTTCCTGCAGTCTTGTAGAGACCCCTGATCACAGGAAGACTGTTGCTGTTGTCTTGTGACATACTGAGCTTTCTGTCACTGCTCTGGAAAGTATCCTGGTGTGGAGAGCACTTCTGGGACTAACAGTTTTGAAAGGGAAAAACAGTAATGCCTGCCAATCTAGTGGACTCAGGTCCCTTCCCTTTGCCAAAAATGGCTAACTCTTGTACCTTTGCTTTTTTGACGTTTTCTGGCCGTTAATCCTTTTACTTGCAGGCCAGCTAATCCGCAGCCTGCCCTGTCATGTGGGACTACTACATCCCATGTGGGTCTGTTTTTTTTTTTTTAATCTCCATCTTCTTGATGTTCCTTTGATTAGCAGCCCTTGCCCGTCTTGTCTGTGTATGGACTACTTTCCATAGGCTTTGGTCCCTCCCTTAAGATTGCTGAGGGTGTGTTCTGTCTCATCATTTGAGACACTAGTTAGTAGATGAAGCAGTACAGGCTCTGATAGTGACTCCTGAGAATTATCCTGGTTAAACTTGAATCAGTATCATTAACCCCTTGAGCCCACTGTCCAGGTAGTTTTTCAGCCTTACTCTCTGCACATGAAAGGTATAACTGATTTGACTGCACAGCCTAGTGCAGGTTTGTTTCAAAAATCTGTCCAGTATGATAACCATGAAAATGCAGTTTCATTTATAAGACCTTTTCACATACTTCTGGTAGTATATGAAATGCTAATGAAGTATGGTGGTGAAGAATTAAAGCTGAAAGTGGAATGGTGCTAAAAGCATCTCCTGAAGTGATCAGGATAATAGACAGCCAGTGTAGAGAACTGAAGAAAAATCATGTTTTGTATAATAGAATGGATTAACAAATTTGGTTGGGAAGAAGGAGCCTTGATGGAATGGAATATAAGCGGAATGTGAATAAAACCATCTTGTAGAAGCAGGGGGACCTTCTAAACTAACAACTCTACTAACATTTCTAATAGCCATCTCAAACCTTCTAGGGACAAAATGGTAGCTGTTTTCAAGATATACCTCCATCAGTTTGAGTGGAGTAGTAATTTAGTCTGCTGTAAAGCAAGTTCAGGTTGACCTGAAGTGTAAATCTTTTGTAAGAGGTCGCATACTGTAACTTAACTGTTGAGGTACCTTGACTTACTCATTCAAAGTCTAGTTTCTTTCTATGAAAAGGTTTTCATAGTTATGAGTACTTAACCTTCAGACTACTTTGTCTCCTGGTTTACTCATACATGGTTTACTCAGAGAATGCTAGCATGGGTTCTGTACGTAAAATATATTAGATTTCAGATGATGGATTGTTTTATTCTTGGTCTTTAATTTTCCTGTTTATTGCTTGACATTCTGTGGCCTGCTTTTTGTGATGCTTCTTACTTGTACACGCTGTTTTGAGGATGCAAGCTTCCTCATGTCACGTGAAAAGGAGTGCCAGGCTTACCGCCCCTGTTTCTTGGTGATCTGAGGAGCTTACAGGTGCAGTATGGTGATAGAGCATGCATTTGTCAAGATAATATTGCCCATAAAATTGTAAACATTCCAGTATATGAAACAGCAACTACATAATGGTGTCAGGAACTGAGTTTTTCTTTTTTACTTTTTCTTTTTTGGGGGATGGAGGGGAAGACTCTCCAGAGGTCATCATGTTTTTATGGCCTGTTTTAAGTTAAACCACTTATGTGATAGGGACTAAGCTTGAAGAAGCAATAAGACTTAAGGGTCATCATTGTCATTCTGAAAAGCAAGAAGTTCACAAGTTGATGAGGAGGTAAATATATAATGAAGTGCTGTGGAAAATAAATGATCAAACTGTCAAACATAATCTGTATGCTTGACAGGAATGCTACTAAAGCTTTGAATTTAACTACTTCACTCTGAAAATGCACAAACCGGTATAATTTACAGTACAAATTTTTTAAGAGATCAGAAGATGATGGAACTAAAACGAGTGCTAGTAGTTTAGATGTTTTAGTAATAAATCTGGATGTCACATACTCCTTTTCCTTGCCTTGCAGTTGCATGGGTAGAGCGAACCATCGCTGCTCAAGAGCCAGTCATACATGACTGGTCTCTGTAATCGGGACAGTGGCGAGTATCTGGCCTAACTCCTTGTTGTAGGGGCAGGTAGATGGGGAGCTGCTGGACTTGTCTTCCTTTGCACCGTGGTAGGATCTCTGGAAGTTTTTAATATACTTTTACTACATGGGACATCCATTGAATCTGTCCGCTAGCTGTTTTAAGAAGCTTTCATACAAATGATGATTTTGACTCTTTCTCAAAATCACATTATCTGCTGCAGTTGCATCTAAATGACTGTTGTAGTCCTTTAGCCAGCTTGTTGCACTCAGAGTAGCATATTCTAGAGCTTTCTGACTAAAGGCTTTCTGTCTGTATACTTTCTGCCAAAATGGAGGTGGCTTTTTGAGTGAATGTATTGATGGATGAGCAGCTCGTGAAGGCTTGGAAGTGAATGGAAAGTACAGGATGATGATACCACGGAGGTGGTACTGGGGAGTTAATAAGCTTTGGTCTTGCCATCTTAACTATCTTCACTTCTAGAGGAGTCAGAACTACTAAGAAGCCTGAGGTTTGCTTCTAGTTATTCTGAGAGCAAACCGGGTTCAGAGGATTCTTTACACACAGAATTAATGAAGCTTTGAGAGGATATTAGGGTGAAGAGCTGGGGATAAGGCATGGAATTCTGACTAACCTGAGGGCTGCTCCAAAAGTAATGTCTCTTATTTTATGATGCCAACCCACAACATCAGAGGTGGATGTAGATTCATAGATATGTTAGGTTGGAAAGGACCTACAAGATCGTCTAGTCCAACCATCCTCTTACCACCATCCCTACCCACTAAGCTACTAAATCAAATCCCTTAGCACCTCATCTAAACGCTTCTTGAACAGCACTAGGGACGGTGCCTCAACCACCTCCCTAGGCAGGCCATTCCAGTGCCTGACCACTCTTTCAGGAGAAAAAATTTTTCCTCAAATCTAATCTAAATCTTCCCCAGCGCAGCTTGTGGCCATAATGATATGGTAGTAGAGGTTGAACCTTCCCATGATTATTCTATTACATGTTATTGTCATGTGACAAAAGGCTGCAGGGGGCAGTCTGACAAAATGGTGTCTGACCATTTGGAAATATGTATGAAACAAAGATCAGTTACTGAATGCCTCCTCCATGCAGAAAAAGTGGCAGTCATTAACATTCAGTGATGCTTCCTGAATGTTTACGGAGCCCAAGCAGTGGATGTGAACACAGTGAGGTGGTGGGTGATGCATTTCAACACCGGTGTCAGCCGATCACCTCTGCTGGTACACATTTCTTTGAGTGTGGCAAGCAGGCTCTCGTTCATGGCTGATGAAAATGCACACCTAGTGGTGGTGACTGCGTTGAAAAATAGTGTTTTGCAGTTGAGAATTTTCTTTATCAAATACTGTTATTGTGTTGTTTCTTTAGTAGTTTCCATGGACGTAAATGAGGCATTACTTCTGAAGCAACCTACATAGTTTTGCATCCTGATACGAGTAACTTCATGTGCTACTTTATCAACTATACATTCATAATAGAGCAGTGAGATATATCAGACTGCTGGTGCCATTAGTGTTTTATTTGTTACTTTGCTGTGTCTACCCACAAGTCTAAAATCACTTCCATGTCCAGTGTTCTTGCAGAAACAAACATCTTTTAGCACTTCTTGTTTGTTTGTCATCAAAGCCCATTTTTCCTTCATTATTTTCCTTCGTTTTTTTTCTTTCTTTTTTTTTTCTTTTACTTTTCTTCAACTGTCAGTGGAATTATTGTCTTCCTGTCTCCATATTCAGGTAGTATCAGTGGCTGAGTATCACCGCAGGATCGATGCTCTAAATAGCGAAGAACTGCGCACACTCTGCAGACGTCTCCAGGTGCCCTCTTCAGTAGTTTAAAACCCATCTCCAGATAATTTTGTAGTGTCTTTGATCAGGGCAGGTCCCACTCTAAGGTGGGTTTGTCTTGTCTACAAACAACACTACAAGGATCCAGCAGAAAATTCCTTTGTTTTCGCTGTATTTAATTGTGTAATGCTATGATGGAATGCAGTAATTTTTACGATGAAATTATTACTTTTGACTTTCTCAAACAGGAATTTTCTGTCAGAATTCAAAGATTTGTTCTTAGTACTACTTGACTTGGTGTGATGATGTCTTTTAACATCGACTTTATACTGGTGTGTTGTGTTAGATAGCTTTCCTAAAAAGAATGCAAAACAGGTGAAGAATCCAAGACTTTATTACCTGGTTGTGTGGGTGTTTAATTTTATATAGAAATTTTGCATCAAGAATCTCACAGTACTTGGCAAGTACAAAGCTTCACAACTTCTGTGGAATAGGTAAGTATTTTTTTCCATTTTACAAGCAGGTAACTGAAGGCTGTGCAAATGGTGTTTGTAACAGAACTTTCTCTTTGAGTAACAGAGCCTCAGTTGGTATTTTTGGGGGGTTACTGACATGGACTTTAATTGATTTTTTTGCATTCTCTTTAGGTGTTTCTTACCATTTTAACTGTGAATGGGCTGAATTGATCCATACATAGCATGTAACTTGCTGATTGAAAACATAACTTACAGCTCCTTAGAAGTATGAAATATTTTGGTTTGCTGCTGAAAGTGTAGAGGGTTTCCTGCTTCTTTGTTACTTTAACCTTGGCTTTTTTCACCCATTATGTTACTATATGTAAGAAAATCTTATCCCTTTGATTTCATTGTAGTTAGTAATTAGTTGTCTTTCATAAGCTGCAAGGTTCTATAAATTGATAGTGAGTACAATTCCAGAGCTTGTATTTCTATGGGAAAATAAAAAATTCTGCCGAGAATGTTTAATTCCCACTTGAGACAGGAAGGGGAAAAACTGTTTTTGGCAAATGTTGGTGGACAATCTTTGTATTTATGTAATTGAAATGCAACAGTTACTTGGAAATAACTTCTACGTGGAGTCTCCAGTTCAAGATGTAAGCTGATAAAAAATCTGACGCAGCTGCCTTGAGCACTCAAGCTGTGCACTCCCTAAACTCTCTGCTCTGAGGCTGAGTCTTTGTGGTATAGGCTGCCTGATATTTACTTACTAACCAGAGCTGCTCCTGGAATGCCATTGTAGGTCAGTCTGCTTAATGGAAACTGAGCAGGAAATAAGCTCCACAAGATTCAGAGCTGTACTGTGCTTTGTCAAAGATCCTTTCCAACAGATAAAGCTCGGAGTGCGCTTCTACATACAGATTTGCTTGGTTTACCTTAATCAGAATTAAAGATTAACATAGGGGATAAGCATTCTCTTATAATTTTCAACAGTGATAAGCATGAGCTTTATGGAGTTGAAGCACTGGTTTACATTGTATGAGTGGCATGTAAGGTAGAAAATAATTGGGCTTCCAAATAATGTGTTCTATAGATAAAATCCTAAAGCTTTATCTCTTTGTATTTAATGTGTATCATGTGTGTAAGTGCAGATGATTTTTCTACTGAGACAAATTAGTAGATAGTTTAACTAGAAATGCTTAACTTTCTATTGAAAATCGGAAGGCTTTGAATTTTTAGTTTGCTTGATTTTTGCTTTCATGAAGTGCACCATTTCTTATCTTAAGGATAATACTGTAACAAAGTTACTGTATGGCTATACTTTGTACATGCATTTTAAAGTAAAGGGAGTTTAATAGGAACTTTCTTGTAGTTCTTGGGGGAAGGAAAAGAGATAATTTGGGGTTGGACTTGTTTCTGTGATTTTCCTCCCGCTTTTCCATATGCCTGTATTTAAGTATTCTTATCTGTATTCCAGCCATTTTTTCTTCCATCTTGCTTTTCTTTTGTTAACTAAAAAAGTTCATTTATCAAAAAATTTGCAAAGGTTATCATGGCGGTATGTGGAATAACGTTGTTGTCCTGTATGTTTCTAATATGAGCTATATGGCAAACACTGGTTATTATTGTGGAAGTAGCAAGTGTTTCCTTGAAATCCAGGCTTCAAACTATTTAGTCTGACATTCAGTGAAACTGGGTTCAGATTGATGAATTTTCCAGATATCGTTCTTGTTAACGTTTCTTTTTTTGTAGCTTTGAGAGATTTCTCAGTAACTCTTGCTGCAGTGACTTAAGTTGATAACTTCCTTACTTTTCTGCCCTATCCTTTTCTCAGACTTCAGTAACCCCACAGAAAGTTTTAACCATCTCTGTAGCTAGACTTATAAAAGGAAAACTCTTTGATTTTCAGTTTGTCTTTTTCTTGATGCATGGCATTTTAGCTTGAAAGTGTTAATGAATGAGAGCTGAGGTAAGAAGCTGCTGTGATCTGATGAGTTGTGTGGCCTTCTGCCACTTCCAGGAAATGGTAATCAACAGATGAAATGGGTAGGTGTGTGGGACAGCTATTTTAAACTACTGCAGGAACATTAGCTAATGTGTGTGTGCCAGATCTCCGAAGATCATTATGTAGCAGAAGTATTCCTGCAACTTTCTTCTCATTGCTCCTCTCTGCTATCAGTTGTTTTTTTTCCTCATAAGTACTCTAGCAGATCACCTCATATAGCAGCAATATTCCTAGGACTCTATTCAGATGCTTTACTCATGTTAATTGACAGCAGACTTTTAGGTGTGTGGTAGAAATGTGGAAACTTTCACAAGTACTCAAAAAGAAAGTATTGATGCAGAAACTAATGAGAAACTAAGTTGAAGTTTCAGTTCCTTGAAGTACTTTAAACTGCACTTAACATGGATGATAGGATGAAATTAAAATGCATCGTGTGTTTTTTCTTCAGGAAAGCATCTAAAGACCTTCAGCTATCTGAGATTGTTTTGTTGCTTTTTTTTCTTTTTAGCGTGAAACCATGACTTTCTTCTTAGTGTCTGTAATGTAATGTGTATATATATATTGAATACTCACTTGCTACTGAAAGCAGCAAAAGTTTTGATCAGGCCAAATGATGAATTTCTTAACTTTCAAAGGGATTTTCATAGCTGTAAATTAGTCGCTGCATGATTTTAAATCTGCAGAGTGTATCCTCCCTCTAATAGAACTGAAAGCACTTACTTTCCTGTGGTTCTTTTTGTAGATAACAACAAGAGAAGATATCAATTCAAAACAGGCAACAAACATCAAAACAGACCTGGAGCCTGAGGCATTCCGGCCAAATCTTAGCGATCCCAGTGAATTACTTCAGCCAGAGCAAATAGAAAAGGTATTTACTGAGATATGTAGGTGCCTATATGTAGGGCTTGGGTTTTTTAATTTTTTTTGTTTTTTCAGTATTGTATATCATCAGAAATGCTATGACTCAGTATAAAACCCACAGTGTAATTTAAGAAGATGTGATACAGATGAGGAAGTACAATGCAGTTCATGGATAATACTTTTGCTTGTTTTCCTATCGTAACTTTCATGCCAATGTCATGTACATCACGCCAACACTAGTCTGTGTTTTTGCTCATATTTCGTTATGCATGGACTCCAGCTTGGTGATCACTACAATTCTCACTATCCAGTTTAAAATGATCCTGTTAGGTATATTTATTGAATGTTTACATCAGGGCTTACGGTCTTCAAAGATACGAGAACAGGAAAACAAGCATCCTCTATTCTCCATCTATTTACCAGTTGACTTCAGTGGTCTAGTGCCCCTGTGGTGTTTATTATCTTTAGGTAACTTTGAGACCTTACCAAGCATGTTCTTTGTTTGGTTAATCATTCTTCACCTGCAGATCACTGGTGGAGGTAGGAAAAGAAACTTGCTTGAGACCGGAGGTGGTAAAAAAAAAAAAAAAAAAAAAGCACATGTGAAACTTTAGGGTTTGTATGATACTTTGAACTAATTGTTAAGGCTTCTTGCAGGAGCTCAGAAGAATGTAATGAGCCTTCATTTACATTCTGCATGTTCTTACAAATAGTAAAAGTGAGTAAAAGAATTGCCATTCTTGTTAACAGCTCACAAAGTCTCTACCGCCACGGACCATTGGATATCCATGGACTCTTGCCTACAGTACTGCAAAGCATGGCATGAGTTTGAAGACTCTGTATCGAACTATGTTGGGATTAGATACGCCTGTGTTGCTGGTTATCAAGGACAGTGATGGACAGGTAGGAAAATGTTTGTCTGGAAATTGGGACCTGTGCAGAAAACTGTGAAGTATAAAGGAAAACAGGAAAGTGTGTGTATTGTGATGGCTTCCTTCTTAGTAGTTATAATTGAGGCTTTTTAAAATATGACTTGCTGAGAAAGAGTTCTTTGACATACTTCATTTAAAGGAAATAACTTCAAAACTACTAGTTCACTCTCAAACTGTATGAGTCTTATAATATTACTGAGCTTACTCTTAATATTTTTTATGACATACTTAAGCCATTAGAAAGTCTCAAAAACTTCTGATGCCAGAAGTTGAGTAGGAATGTTTTTTGCCAGGTACTGCTAGTACTGCCTGGTACATTCTGTGTCTGCAGAATCTCTCACCTGCAGGATCTTTGCTGCATAATGTTTTATTCCTTGATCTCTGGCTAGGGTGTAAATTTGAGAAAGTGGATTATATCTCACCATTTGAGTAGCAAACATCCTCTCTCGAGGATTCTGTTAAAATATGAGCATTACAGGCAGCCTGAATGAGACTTTGAATCTTTCTGAATGTCTGGTGCTCTCTTATGGAAGTGACAGAACCACTCTAAAATCTAACATTTCCTTTACTTATCTGTCCTGCTTTGGTAACCGCTGTTTTTATTTTCAGGAAGCATGGGCTCATATCACCTCATATCATTCAGGGGGGCTGAAAACTGTAAATAAAGGGTATGTTTCCTAATCTGAGTCCCAACTCACATTCTTTTTCCCTTCCATTTTCTGCTTAAGGGATCCCATACTTTATAAATTAAAAATCCTTCTAAACCTCTGCTAATGTCATATTTTTTTTTTCAGCTCAAGTTCTTTAAAAGAGAACTTATTATCTTTTAATTTTGAAGATAAAGGCTGTTCAATAGACTTGAAGTCTCTCAGCAGACCCATATGCTTGCTTCTCTGTTTACTTTTCTGCTTACTTCTCTTGTTTCCCTTGTTAGCTTCTCAAGATTAATTTTTGAATCCTACAAGATATCTACTTCCAAGTACCCATTTATCTGGCCCATAGTGTCCTTTTTTTTTTTTTTTTGATAAATGTTATGTCACCAGAATGTAGTATTGCCCCAATTGCTGAACCTGTTAAGGTGACCTTCCACATATGAGTGTCTCAGCTTGAATGTTGACTATGTTAGCTTCCAGAGGAGGTGATAGTTTCAAGCTGAATATAAAATAAGAAGAATATAAAATAAGAAATAACTGGAATGGTTCAGTCTCTTCCTGTTACTGTGAAGCTGCTGGAAAATTTTCATGTACCAGTTATTCAGATACGGACTTCTCTTTATTTCAACAGCCCATTTTTGTTCGTTTCATGAATCACTTTATTAATTTTAATTGAGTGTGGATCTTTACAGTTCAATTACCTGCATTCAGTAAATATAGTCTTTTATATAGTTATTTTTATAGTTTTTAAGGCTTATTTTTGCTATTTGATCAGCGGTCTCTAAAGGACAGTGAATCAATAATTCTTAAAGTTCTGATGAAAAACATGATTTTATAAGGAATGAAGTTACTGAAACTCTTTAGCCAGAACTACATAAAGTCACTAGTAAAAGGATCTCTTTCTTAGCCTTTATTCAGACTTTTCAGTAGTATTCAAAGTACCAATTTAAAATGACTGACTACTGTCAATTTAAATTATTTTTATTGAATCTGAATTGTTCTGTGAAATTGTACTTAATACACACTGCAGCTAAGCCAAGCCTGTTTTTAGAAAAACAACTTTAGAGGATCATAGAATCACCAGTGCTGGAAAAGATTTCCAAGATCGTCCAGATTGCCTACCCATCAACAGAGTTAGTACTCATTTAGAGTAAAACAACTACTGCTTCACTTCATTTAAAACTGAAATCAAACAGCAGTTCTAATCATTTAGTCTAATAACTTAATTTTGGAGTTCTTCATAAGCTGCAGAGGGAAGGAACACTGCATGTCTTTGTAGCTCTGAGCTGAATGTGCCTGATTGTTTAATGGAAAATCAACTGGCTTAATGTCACACTACAAACAATGGTTCTTAGATCTGTTTAATTGCAAATTTAATTTTCTTCTTTCTGTGTGAAGAGCACTTCCCTAGCTATTGTGTCAGAATTGAGAGATGCGCTTTTCTCATCCTCTTGTTTTTTCTTGTTGCTTCCATTTGAACATACAACCCTTTAATGTTCTGCACACCAATTACCACAACACCTGTATTAGATGTTGTACTTGATTAACACTCATGTCAACTTTCACTGATCCAGGAGGTTGTCTGGGCTATCAGTGCTGTAGTTCTTAATATTGGGAAATAACCTCAAGTCTACCTCAAAAACAACCAAGGAAATTAAAACAAACAAAAAAACACTCCAGGAACATGAAGGGAAAACTATTTGAAGGATTTGTTCCTTTTGGTCTAATTTAATTAATTAGGGAAAAATTGGGGGAAAATGCAAAATTTGTCAAAAATTTTTTCTACTGTATGTTCAGTGAAATAAATGTCTGTACCAAAGAAATATTGAGTTAGTCCTTCTATGAGCTTGCTTTAACAATTCTTCTACATTTTTCCATTGCAAAAAAAATCACTTCGGAGGTACAGAAATTTGAACTTCTTTTCATGGAAGTTCTAGGTTTATGGCTGAATGTAATCATGCATTTCAAAGTGGTATGTGTCTTTGAAAAGGGAGTACACTTAGCTGACTGAGATGCTTCATTTCATCTGCTTGTTAAGTAAGTTCAAAGCAAATTGTATTCCTACAAATAATCATATTTTAGTGTCGAAGTATTGTTCACAGGTGTTCTCCAAGGTAAGGTATCTATTCAATGTAGCAGTGTTCTTAAAAAAATAAAAAACAGAAAATAAGGCTTCTTTTGGTATCACGGCATAGAGGAAGTTCAGCATGTAAAGATTATGTTTTCTGCTCTGTAATAGCAGGGTGTCTACATTGTCTGCAGGTTAGTGTATAAGTTCAACAAAAAGGATTCAGAAAATGTCTTGATTGCTCTTAGTCAGACTTAAGACACAGTCTGATGTACATTGTCATGACATTTTGAAGAAAACTATCTCTGATAGTCCTCAAAGGAAGGGGAAGTACTATCTCAAAAATGTCCAGTGGAAGACTGTGTATTGAGTGGAAGAGGATGTTTTGTTCCTTAATGAACACATCATTGCTTTAGATTACTGTTCTTCCAGGCATTCTATCATTTATTTCAAATGGAAGTATGAAGTTTCTGAACAAGAGTGTTCCTGGACTCAGTAAAATTGCTGAGAAATAAAGGAATTTTTTAACAGCAGTTTTTCTGAACGGATAATTTGAAATCAAGCCAACTTGAAAGCAGTCTTAATTAGATGCTTGATCCTTGAATTCTTGGTATGAAACTTGAAACTTAGTTCCTGCTCATATCATTTCATATTTGTTAATGACTAGTGTAGAGCTCAAAATGGAATGGAATGCTTGGAAAATCTATCTGTGGCTATGAAGCTTCTTAGGATGGGTGGAAAGAAACTGTTTTACATCCTGAACATAAGGTACGTGTTCAGGACATGAGCTTCTGTGCCTCACTCTCATCAGTGCTTTGCTTCTCTAAGACTCACTGTGAATCAGAACACAAACTTTATTTTTTCGTTTCCTCTCATGTAAGCAAATGAGAGTGGTGTATTGGTCTGCTTTGGTGTTTGCATTTGTTTCAATATCTATGAGAGCAGAACAAGTTTCCTGTGAGTGACAGGAATACTGATTTGGTGTTTTGTGGAGTGCAGTTGATTTTTGCATAATTGTCAGGTGCTTTTCTGATTATTCTTTTTCCTGAGGAATTGATAGTGTTTAAATTTTAATATCTGATGATCAGTCCTCAGACATTCTTTTAACTACTGTTGAAATGTTGTTATTGATAAGTATTCATGGTATTTTTTACTTTCCAAAGAGACTTTAGTTTAAGTCAGGTTCTGCTGTAAGACAGGGTAACTGTTACTTCTTAAGTATTTGGTTTAGAAGGAATAAGTGATGCAAAGAACAGCTCATTTACAGTTAGGAACTTGCTGAAAGCATCATAGCTGAAGTGGAAGTACATATAAAGTAACAGAACGTGCTAAGTTTTTAAATATGTACGTTCTTTCTGAGAATTTCCTAAAAGTTTAGATTTTATTCCTTCAATTATTTTTTTGGTTGACTTCTTAGTAAGTGAAAGTCCTCTTATCCTTTTGTACTGCTACATACCACAGTGTAAATCTGTGCATTCAAAACCTTGATAATAAGTAAGGTTTATACTTCCACATTAAATAGAAAAACTAGGAGTATTTGCAACCCAGCTGATTTGTTTATCTGTTATCATCAGTCATTAGAGACTCTCAGATGCTGTGTAGTCTTAAAGGATTTTCTTTCATGTTTTCATTTTTATAGATCTTTGGTGCACTAGCATCTGAACCATTTAAAGTGAGTGATGGATTTTATGGCACTGGGGAGACCTTTCTGTTCACTTTTTCTCCAGATTTTGAGGTAAGCTGTTACTTGGTGTGCATTGATCTTCCTCCTACCCAACCACCAGTGTGCGTTATCTCTTAATATACTATTTGAATGAGTTTGAGTGAATAATAAGATTTGGCATAGGAAATACCATCATCATACAAGCTTTTCCACAGAATCAGTGTGCTGTAAATGTAGTGTTTGCATAGTGAAAAACTGACTCTACTATTCTGAATATTTTTCTGTAATTTTAAATTATGCCAGATGTCTGTCTGAGAAGTTGAAAATGGCATCATTTAAAGTATTTTCTTGGAACTTTCATTGTGTAGAAGCATTAGTACTCAAGGAATTCTCAAGGAAGAGTTTTTTTTTTTTTGAGTGGTGTTATTTTATACAGTATAAAACTTAAACAAGTAAACAAAACAAAATAGTACAACTTCTGTGTGTACATATACCAATTTTCAGAATTTCTCTGTATACATTTTATAACTTTATTAAATTACCATCTGACATCTTTATTGGTGTTTAGTTGTCCTTATGGAAACTTTTGGGTCTATTTTCACTTCTTAACTATTTTTTTTTTCAATTAGGTTTTCAAATGGACGGGAGACAACATGTTCTTCATTAAAGGCGACATGGATTCCCTTGCTTTTGGTGGAGGAGGGTGGGTCATAGTTTATTATTAGGAAGATCTCAACTGTCTGTGTGCATCTTTGCATCTTTAGAATTCAGAATTTATTTCAGTTTGACATCTCATTCTTCAAAAGTTATCATTTGAGAATGATTCAGTACATCTTATGCTTAACTTCTGATGTTTAGTACACTTAGAAAGGAGATCTGTCTTTGGTGTAGTTGACACCAAGTTTCAACCATAAAAGGTTGTTGTACCTTATATGCTCTAAGTACATGTGTCTTGGTATATTCTAGATGAATACATATTACTCAAGTTTCTGATGACGCGTCAATTTGTGACATACCTACAACTAGAAGGGGCTTGAATTTAAGTTGTACTGTCCCAAGACATGCCAGCGTATTCAGAAACTAATGATGTCTCATCCTTCTTTTCAGCATTCTTCTCTCTATTATGCCAGTTGCTTAATAGCAAATGGAGGGGCTGAAAGCTGCAGAAATCTGATGAACTTTTCATTTTAGTATATTCAGAAAGAAGTACTCACAAAATGAGAAAGAAAAACATCTTTGCAGCTTTAAATTTATCAACAGTTAGGAAGTACTTGTGTTGACAAAATCCTATATTTTTTTTTTCTAATTTATGAATGAAAAAATGCATTCAAAAGTTTTATGTTAACTCTTTCAATCTTTTGCTTTATTATGTTGTCTGTCTTCTGTCTTGCAGTGGGGAATTTGCTCTTTGGCTCGATGGGGATCTCTACCATGGAAGAAGTCATTCATGTAAAACATTTGGGAATCATACACTTTCTAAGAGAGAAGACTTCATTATTCAAGACATAGAAATTTGGGCTTTTGAATGAGTTGTAAATGTGAACTGTTTCTACAGAGTATTGTCCCAAACCTGAAATTAATGCAGCTTGGAATCCCTATGAGCAATATAATGCACCAGTTTACCTTTGTGGGTTTTTTCTTTTTTTTTTTTTTTTTTGTAGTTTTCATCGTGGCAGTTTGGTTATTTTGCAATAGTGGATTTTCTTTGTGCTTTCTTGTCTATAACACGCTGTCCTACTTTCTGTAAGCTGTAAAAACTCAAAAAATACAGACTGTGGACTAAAAAAGAACATCACTTCAATCCTTGCAGTCTATAAAACTTTATCATCCTTCTTACACTTGCTTCCCAGGTTTCCCACACACATCTTTCTGTAATCCTGCTGCGAGCTGCTTCATTGAATATAGGTTATTATTTTTGTATTTAAATTATATCTGTAAATGAAGTTGCCCTGTATGATTCTATGTAAGTAGAAAGCTGCGTGTAGGTACTTGGAAGTAGTACTGCAGAGACTGGTCTGGACCAACAATGGGAATATTGTTAAGGTGCCACAGACGAGAAGCCTAGCATTCCTTCTTTAGCACATACTAGTATGCTTGTGGTTGAGTTAAAAGATACCCAAAGTCAACAGTGCCACTTGTCTTGATTTCTTTTTTTTCCATGTTGTGAAAGTGAGTTAAACAATATGTTCTAGCTGCATGATGACTGTATTAGTGTTTTGCACATGCTGTTAACAGTCTGCAGGTTTGGGACAATTACTGACAATACTGAGCTACATGGCAAAGACTTAAAAATAAAAAAATAAATAACAAGGGAAAATAAGAATGTAATAGTTTCACAAAATTAAAAGACTAAGGTGAGTGAAACTCAAGACAAACTGTAGCTATAGTAGGGCATTAAAAGTACAAAGATTATGAAACAAACGCATCTTTCAACATAGTGTCAGATATATACTGTTATACTGTTGTAGCCGTGTAGCACATCAACTCCAAGAATTTAGCTTATTCCTGTCCAAAGAAAAAATAATTGTGATGTTTTTTGAGTGGGTCTATGTTGTAAATTTACAGTTAGCACCAGCTCTGATTATGATGAGACAATGTACTATAGGTAGACAATATTGTAATTCAGTAGACTTGTGGAATATGCAAACTTACTGTCATGTGACCTCAAAAATGACAGACTAGTACACAGTTCCAGTAGCTCTTGTTCACTTTTGTAGGAAAATTGATAAGCCGTTGTGGCAATAACAGCTCAACAAATTTGTTTGTTTCAAAGCTTTTATTCTATGTTCTGCAAACAAGGCAAAAAAAAAAAAATTGCTGTTAAGTGTGACAGTGACTGACTGACTTTGTGCTGAAATTTCAGCTGTTTCAGATAAACATTGTATATTATCTTGTAAATTAATGTTTAAAGTAGTTTTGTTATTAGAGAAAAGTGTTGATTGACGGGTTGCTTATAGCACTTTAAATTATTCTAGAAATGGAATAAAGGCCAAATGAGTTGGCTTAAGTAGATGTAGTTGTATATTTCAAAATATTTACATATTTGGAAAGTTTTAAAAACCTATTTGAAGACAGTTTACTGCTATGGTAATGAGAAAGGGCAGAAGGTTCATCTTATAATACGCTAATGCTCTATATGAATAGAAATACAGGGCTTTGTTTCCTGTCTTTGTGTATAGCTCTTTATCCTTATTAGAAATTAGTACAATGTGTAGACTAAATGTTTACAAAATAAGGAAGTGTAAATAAACTAAAATGGCTTTTCTCCCTTTGGTCTTCCACAGCAGTATTATTGTCTTTGTGGAGTTAAGACTGATTATTGAAAAAGAAAATCCTGTAATGGATTTTAAATACTCTAAGGTCACAGTGATGTATAGCAAATAAATCTAAATATATGTAAAAATAAACTTGAGTTGGGGTTTATTTAGAAGTTGGAATGCACTAGAAGCACAAACGCAAGTTATTGTTGTTACTTGCGTAATGTCACTGAATACATAGAATTCAGTTGCTCACCCTTAAGTGCTGATGATCACTCCTTCATCTTTTGATGTGCAACAAGTGTTTAGAAAATCTCTGGTCAAATATTGCAGGAGTTTGGAAAAATTGGGAGCAAAAATATGAGTGCAGCTGGTTTTGTTTTATAAGAATTATGTGCCTGCTTTAATGACCTTTCTTCTTCTAGTAACATAAAAAGATAAATGCCTAGTAGTAGCATCAGACAGAACTGTAGGGGCTAGAAGGGACCTCTGGAGTTCTTAGCATATTGCAGTTAATTCAGTTAAGTAATACTGTCAACACAATTTCGTCTGTACTTCTGTAAATACTTCTGTTCTTGTGAGGAATTGAGCTTTGACGTACGCTGGAGGCCCTGTGAGCTACATGTTGAAAGAGCTTTTTGCTGGGAAACTGTCTGTGTCTCAGAATACTGTACCTGGATTTATTCATTGACTAGCTTGATGTTTTAATGAAATACCTGGAATACTTACTGGCAGCTTGCTCATTTCTTTGGCCAATGATGACATCTCACCGCAGTTGTATAATTTCTGCTACTACTGATTTTTATTTTAGTAGCATAGCTTCAAAAAGTGCTCTGTAATACAGAACTCTGGCTCTAGTGAAAGAATTACTGCCATGGAGGAGGGAGCTAAGTTGCAGTGGATGGGATATGCATCTACTTAATGATCCACTCGCTCAAAGCCACTGCATCAACTGTTGTGATGTGAAACTCAAATTTATTCTGATACAAATTCAGCTTAAGCTTAAAAGTTATATTTGAAAAAGAAACATGAAGCTCAGGGATCTTACAGGAGAGGAGGCAAGTTTGTTAATACCAAGGAAGAAACTTTATTTTGCAGCACAACACTTAAAACAGCAACATAAACATCAAACAGAAGAATAAGAGAGACATTTCAAGTAAAGAAAAATTCATATGTAAATAGAGTTACTGGGAAAATAATGTGCAGCTGTAAGCTACCATGACAGTAACTATGCTGTCCACTGCTCATGTGAAAAGCTGATGGTTGTGGAAAGGTTAGTCAATTTGATAAACTGTTCTTGAAGCAAGACAGAAATAAGAAACCAGGTGAGAAAATTTACCAAGACTACTTTAATCAAGCAGTTTCTGACTACTATCTTAGTATCTAGAATTTGAGTATTTAAATTCAGCAGAGATCATACTAGCAACAATCGTAATATAGTGGGAGAGGTACGCTGGGAGAATTATGAAGTACTCACTGCATTTTCATTAGTTCAGATTTACTTTCTTCAGATGATTTGCATGGAAACTTCGTTTTCAAATTTATGTAAAAACTTTTTAATGAAACACTTAGCATACATGAGACACTTTTATATATCCTTAACTGTTGATATATACAGTTCTTATTCAAGAGAAGTATTAAATCTGCATCATTTTAGACAGCTCTGTGTCATGCCTTTTGCAAAAAAGTTGAATGAGGGGGAGCAGTGTTAGGCAAATACAGTCATATTACTTAGGTGAAATTTTTTTTTAATCCAGTTGGAAATAAATATTTTGCATCCAGGTCAAATGTCTGCCTCAATTCAGTGCATAAGTCAGAGACATAATCTGCTTGTTATGCAGTCACCCCCCTCCTCTTTTTTGTATTAGAAGATATGCAGCAAAGCAGAGATGGCTGTTATGTGAATGAAAAGAGAAGTAATTGCTTATTTTAGTTGAAAGTTCTTTTTAATGAAGAAATTGTTAAACAAGTAGATGGTGTAAGAGGCACTCCAGCTTCCATTTCCCTATTAAAAAGGTGGAATAGGTGAAAAAACAGTTTACAGTTTCTTGCAAGGTGTTTTTGTATGGTTGCTGAGTGGCTTAAGGCATAATTCAGGTTTTCTGATTCCTACTTCAGCAATACACCTGCTTTTTCCATATGTTTCCCTGAAGGTGCAGTGTAGACTTTATATTAATGCACGTTCTTACTACCTGCTGTGACTGTGCATAATATTGAAGTGCACTTGGTGGTTTACCGTGTTTCTGTTTCAGTACAAAAATATATTTTTTTTCTACTGTCTAAGGGCACTGAATGAAAGAAAATGTATATAATTCCACATGTGGTGATGAGGTGCTCTTGGGCTTTAAATTCCATGAGTATAACACTGAAAAAAGTATCTGTGATGAACTTAATCTGTGTTGTGTTGTCTTATAATAGGATGGAATTTCTTGTGAGCAGAAATATGATGTAACTCAGTAAACATTTCACAGAATTGTCGCACAATTGAGGCTTACAGGGGCCCAGGCCCATGCATGTTGTGAAGAGGAAAGGGACCTGGAGGTGCTGGTTGATGCTCAGCTGAACATGAGCCGACAGTGTGCCCAGGTGGCCAAGAAGGTCAATGGCATCCTGGCCTGCATTACAAATATTGTAGCCAGCAGGAGCAGGGAGGTAATCATTCCCATGTACTCAGCACTGATGAGGCAGCACCTCAAGTACTGTGTTCAGTTTTGGGCCCCTCACTACAAGAAAGCCATCGAAGCCCTGGAATGTGTCCAAATAAAGGCTATGAAAATGGTGAGAGGTCTGGAGCACGAGTCTTACAAGGAGTGACTGAGGGAGCCGGGGTTGTTTAGTCTGGAGAAGAGGAGGCACAGAGGAGACCTCATTGCACTCTACAATTTCCTGAAGGGAGGTTGTGATGAGGAGGGGTTTTGCCTCTTCTCCTAGGCTACAAATAGGGCCTGAGAAAAAGGCCACAAGTTGTACCAGAGCAGGATTGGGTTCGAAATAAGGAAAAACTCCTTTTCTCAGTGACTGGTGAGGCATGGGAATGGCCTGCCCAGGGAGGTGGTGGAATTGCCATCCCTAGCAGTGTTCAAGAGGCACCTGGATGAGGAGCTCCAAGGTATGGTTTAATGCTTGTGGCAGCAATGGTGATGGGAGGACAGCTAGACTGGATGATCTTGTAGGTCGTTTCCAACCTTGTGATTCTATGTCACTTCTGAAGGTCTGCGAGGAGGTGACCCCCTGTTTTGCCTTTGGAGTGTATTCTTTTTACAGGTATCTAAATATTCCAACTGTTTCATTTCTGTGTGCTTTGAAGTCATCGTCTGATGCTTTGGACAGTGAAAGCTCCATAGGCAAATAATTTAACAGCTTGAAAACAGGAGAAGGTACTTGTATTTCAAAATAACCTATTGCTGTTTTACTTCATAGAAGATAAATGCCAGTATTTCTTTTCTAGTGTTTGGGAGAGGAAACCAAATAAATAAATATTTTATTTATAATTCATGTATTCCTTTCACAAGCAGACTCTCAAAACAACTTAGGAAGCTGTGTGAATAAGGTAAGAATATGCTAATATTGAAATATTACATTTGAAGTCAGTTTTGCAGATCTATTTGAGTAACCTAAGAAATCTCGAGAGAATATGAATGCTGAAGAAATGCTATTGAATTCATCTAGTAGTATTTTTTCTTCCTGAGATTCACAATGGGTAACTGTGCTTAAAATACTGTGTCATGCCAACTTACAATAAACACATAGTAACCAGTGTTTGTACCACCTGCTGTTAAAATATGTAACTCACCTGTTCGTTGGACATTCAAACTGAGGTACCTGTGTTCTCGATGATACATTAGTAATGCTTGTTTTATAGCAGAGTCAGAGTGTCCATACAGCCTTGTATTCTGTAAGAAAATATCTGCTCTTTCAATTTAAATATTCAGAGTCTTAGAAGGGGAAAAAAACATTTCTCATTATGCAAATTACTTGCCCAGGCCTCTGGATGTGTAACAAATGATTTGCATACAAAGCACATTTTTAACAGCATCAGATTTTTTTGTTTGTTTGTTTATTTGTTCTTTTTTGTTTTTTCCACAGTAGTAGTCTGGTGACATTGTGATCCATATAATCCAATGAGCAATATAAAGTTCTCAGATTTGTGTAAAAGACAAACAAAATTTTTAGACATTAAAGTGTTCTTTCACTGGGATATAATTCTCTTCAGCATCCCCTACGGAAATGCATTGTGTTAGCAATTTCAGAATGGTTAAAGCAACAAATACTGTAGAATTAGGCTGGTTCTGCACAACACCGCTTCCCCTGAAGTCAGGTGATTTCAGGGCTGAGCACTGCTTCTGTATCTTATAGAAGTACATTTCAGTAGAAGATGTAATCACTTGTTCACTGTAAACGTCAGTACAGTTACATGACTTTTACATTATGTCTTATTTTCCCCTGTATTTACGAAAGATATTTACAAAGTTATTCAGATGATACATTGCACAATTTTGCATAAGAGGTATTTTCTACATGGCTATCTATTCTAAACATTTTATGCTTTATATTCTATTTAATGGTTTCTGATCATCAGCCGTAACTAAAAAATGAAAGCATTTAATAAATTATATAAATATATTAAATAAAAAAAGTCTCGTTTATAAAATATTTGTCAGATTCTGTGATATCTAAGAAAAAGTTGGTGGTAGCTGTCACTGTAGAAGTATTTGCTTATATTATTTATAAAAGAAACAAACTTGTCATCCTTATTGTATACAAATAAACCTTTTTTTATATGCATTTAAATAGATAAGCTAGGAAATACGCACATAAGATCAAAAACTTGGTCTGAGTTTAGATCATCATTCCACCTCTGATCTGGTGAGGTTTATATTCCCTTTTTAAATAGTTGAAAGAAACTTGAATGTGAGAACGAGTAAAAAATGGGAATTCATTTGTAGCTGTTTCTATTGCTATGAGTGTCTGTATTCACCTGCTTATATTCCAAATGTGTGAAAGCTAATAGCAAAGGTAAAAAGAGGTTTTCCAAGGCAAGTTGCTCATGTAGCATGCTTATTTTAATAAAGTAATTATGACATTGTCATCCCTTCCTTGCCATAACATTTCTCCCTCAAAGTCCACCAGCCCATGTTTCCTGGCTCTCATGAGAATCCCAACAACCTTATCTGAAATACGAACATATCTCTCAAAGAGTTCCCCAAAAGTGACTTGTATCTTGCCGTCACGCCGTGGCTTAGCCATGGTCTCAATGATGAAACACAGATCTCTAATCTCGCGGTGGATGTGGGCCTCCGCTCTCTTGGCCCTTTCAGCAGTTTTGGTGCCTTCCTTTGGCCGTCCGTAGCCTTCGTCTCCCTTGTGCAGGCGTGTGGACATGGCCAGCTTGTGGTCAAATTCTTCGCTGAAGGGGTTCAACTTCTGCATTGCGACGTGCTGGTCTGCCCACTCCTGCCACCTATTCTTCAGACTGCTAACAGGACTGTATTTCCTGTGAGCTTTGATGCTTCTTTCTTCGCTGAGTTTGCTCGTGCTGGATGAAACAAAAATGGCATTTCAGTTTTGCATTTCATAATTAAGTTACACTTCTGCTACTAATCTTTATTAACATAAACATGTATAACATTTTCTAGAGTAGTTGCTAACCACCAGGTGGCATATTTTCCTCAGTTCTGAACTAGTTCTCCAGGAGCTTTTAGTCCACATTTCAGCTGGTACTGAAAGGCAAATGCACCAACAACTTGATTTCATCTTGTAGCCTAGATTTGAGTCCAGAGTTCATATTCTCACTGGCAAGGGTGTGAGGCTGGAGGAGACTTAAGGCTACTAATCTTAAGAATTCTTAACTGATTTTGTGTGTGTGTGTGTGTGTGTGTAGCAGTATCATATTGCTGATTGACTGCAGGCAGGCAGACTGTTTCCTGTAGTGGACAATGTCATATTGTGAGAGTTACAGATACTCTGAGCTAGTCTTTGTGCTGTCCATGTCCTGTCACTGTGTCAGTGTAGAGCTCACCTAAGGAGCGCATTGTGCTGTAGCTATACCACACCAATTTGTTTTTTTAATACTTCTAGTCCCCAGAAGGCTGATACCACCCCAGTAGCGTCTGATCATTTTTAACAACATCAGAACAAAACTACAGTTAGTAAAACACTGCAAGCTTGCTGCATGCTTTGTTTTCTACTGAGCCTGTTGGAAGAGAGGTGTGTGGCACTGATGTCCGCTATTCAGGTCTGTGCACCAGAATGCCACCAGTACTGGACAGCACTGGTGCAAGAAGTGCAGACACCTCATGCCTGAGGTAGAAAATGATCTAGGAGAACAGGACGATTATTTTCAGTTCTGGAGTTGCCACTTGCTTGGCTTAACTGTATTAAGAAATTGTACCAAAGTTCCAAGGATACCCTTCACTGTCAGTATGGTGACAAGCACAAGAATCAGGCTGCTCCACTGTCTTTCCAAGGACTGTGATCTCTGAGAAAGGCCTCAATCTGCAGTTCCCCAGGTAGAGAGGAGAATCTGGCAGTGAGTGAGATAGCTGATCTCTGCAAAGTCTTCTTTATGTCTTTTTATTTAAACTGTCTAGCAAATATTTTCATATTTTCTTACCAAAGACGTATTTCCTTTATTTCTCTTTTCAAGCCTTCCCTGCTGAGAAAAATGCCATCATGTCAATCATTTTGCTTTTATCATGCTGTATGTCAGTTTGGAAGACCCATATTGTTAATCTTTTAATGTATTTGCTAGTCATATTTGCCAAAGTGCAATTTTCCTTGTTATTTAGTTTGATGAGTTAATGTAATAAACTATCATAGACCTAAAATCATTTTTTTCATGTTTGTATAACAATGAATTGTGGATCCAAATTGAAGACTGAGTTTTAGCCCACTGTAATAATCCCACTGTGAGTAACCAGTAACCTGCATTAACAGGTTACTGTTACACTAAATGATAACACTAACTGCATTCTGAACTTGCAGGAGACAGCATCCACGTCCTGTATTTCCTATTATCCTGTTTACAGAGGAAGAGCGTGAATCCCTAAAAACACTATAAAAGTGTTCTGAATTTCATCTCTGCTGAATCCCTTGAACTCCTAAACAAAAATTAATTAGTACTGCTTAAGCCTGTAGAAGTTAACGTTCACTCGATTAAAGAAGTAGCCTGACTGCATTAAACATTGCACTGAAGGTGCAGTGTGAAGGGGAAAAATACTGGCACTGATGTTTAGTTTTTGTTCTTTTTTTTTTTTTCATGGGATATAGAGTGGAAAATAGGAAATGTTCCTTAACAACCATATTCTTTTGGGCTTTTAGAAGAAGATTAAGGCCAACTGAGATTCATAAAAGTAACAGGCAGAAATAATGTGTTCTGAGGATATAAAAAAATGCATAAAATATAGTTTTTAGAACAAATCCAGTCATGCTAATGACACAGCAAATGAAGAAAATGACTTGCAGATTTCAGTAGAAGAGATAGCAGTAATTGTCATTTTCACCTCATTGCATATCTTTTTTCCCCCAGGTAATAGACACATGGAGAAAACATATGTAGGATTTAAAAGCTAGCTGTTTTGCCTGTACTGTAATATTTTTAGCAAGCAATTTGTTTTAATTGGTGTTATTTACAGGTAATATGCTGCAAATATATTCCCCCCCCCCCCCCACACACACACACAGTCTGTGTTAAATCTTTGTTTTGATGCTTCGTTTCTGTGATAATTTCTGTTTAAGGACAGTGCACACAAACTCTGCCACGAATAGGGACCACAAGCTCTCAAGCTCTGGATTACTGGAGAGCTTTTCCAGTTTAACTCTTAACCATTTGTTCCTTCTGAGAGATGACTGGTCAGTTACACAGCAGAGCATTGGGAAGCAGTGTCCTGGTGCTGACCCCTTCCCTCCTTGCAGACTCATCAGGCCAGGCCTGGCCCAGCTGCAGTTAGGTCCCAGCAAAGCCTTGGCACACCCTGGCCTCAGAGCTGTGCCCTCTTTTCGTAACTCATTTAAAGTTCGATGTGAGGTCCTACACCAAACAGTTCAGGCTCAATCGTGCATTCATGCCTGCAGCATTACAGTTTGTGAAGCAGAGCAAACCGTGCTGCGTCTAATGGCTGCCTACAGCTTCCCCTCGTGAAGCGTTGGACATGTGGACCTTTTCATCTTCTGCTGAGAAGAGCGTGATGAATGAGTTTGGCAGCTAACCTCTGGCAAATCTGGCTCCAGCACAGCTGTCTGTAGCTGTCTTCTGGAAAGGTTGTTCTGCCAGAGGTCTCTGGGAAAGCAGACAAGAATTTCTACCAGCTTCTGCTGTTCCTTGGCTATCTTGGGAGACCCCCAGGGCCACATGGCTGTGGCTGAACCTTACTTGCTCATTACCTAGGTTTCAAACAAAGCTACTGTTATCTAGTAATCTTCAAGCACAGTCCTCTTACTGAAAGAAGCCCTACCCAAAACTGTCTGGTACTATGATTTTGATTGCAACTTAATTCCAAATTCTCAGTGGAACTTGTAACAACTATTTCTGCAAGTAATAGATTCTGCTTACTGCTTTTTGTTCACACCAGTCAGAAAGTTTGTACTTCAGAAACTTCCGCAATGTTTGATGAACAGTTTTTTTTTTCTATCGATGATGTAGAGAGACTATGAATTTGAAGAATCTATCAGTGATTCAAAAGTTCTTTTTGTCAAATAATTTATAACATGATTTATAAATTATTTATAGCATCGCATGATTCAAATCAATCCTGTGGAAGTAGAGGCAGTATGATGTTTTCTAATGCTTTCTAATATATATTTAGGGTCCCAGCTCCTGTGATAGTTCCCATTCTTTGAGCTTGTGAATTTCAAAGCTGTAGAAAGCTTCCAAGGAGCAGCTTTTATTAAGATGTATTTAGAAGTAATTCCAGCAGTATCTTTTTTGGACATCCTGTGCAAATTACGCCCAAGAATGTTCACAGTTTGTATGAAGCAAAATAATGAATAAGCATTTGGAAATATTATTTGCTCAAGAGTGTTTATTTTGACTTGTTATTTGCAGAAGTAGATGAATAGCTGTGGTTTCTTGATGTGGAAAGAAATGTTAATCTGAAATAGGACTAAAATATTAAGAAATAAGTATTGGCTTAGATGAACCAATAAATCTAGTGTCAAATTTTATGACATTTCCTAAATATAACTTCCCACTTCTCTAATGTGTATAGTCTATGAAACCTGAGACTATCGTCAGATGTTACCAACCAGCCTCTTAAACACAGATATGTGAAAGGTTTTTCTGGATAGATTCTTTTTTTGTTTGTTTTGCTTCACTCTCTTTTTCATTCAAGAGAATGATTTCTCTTTGACCACGTCCTGTGAATTAATTTTGGTCCGGATTTCATTTCCCTTCTCTCTCAAGGAGTCCTGGTCCTGCATCATGGCCTGCTGACCTGACCATTCCTGATACTGTAACAAGGATATTTTACTTACGAAGATGGTTGTTTAACCTTCACAGGTGTCACCTCTCGATCATTGTCCTCAGGCTCAAGTCTGTCTTCTGCTTCCCCGTAGCCACTGTCCTCTGCATCCATGCTGTTATCGCAGCACTTAAACAACAGTTCTTCCTTGTTTCCTAATTTGTCCTCTTTTTTATAGCCATTGATCAGCTCTGATACTATGTTTGAACACTTTCTCCTTATAGTGGGAGATAATTTCCCATTAAGAATTTTGTCAGTATCATTTGATTCTTCTTTTAACTTGACCATCTCTGAGTCGCCATGGTTGTTCTCGTATCTACCACTGAGGAGGCTAACATCGCTTGCTCGTTCATAGGCTTTACTTACAACAGTTTTCGGCACCTCTTTGCTTTTAATGTTGAACTTTTTAAGGGCTTCATCAGATTCTCTTGATTCATTTTCAACATTTGTTGTCACTGATTCATTCACTGAGGAGTTTTCATCATCTTTCCCTCGGTCCTTTTTGGTTGATGGAGTTGGCCATTTCTCAAACTGTCTTTCTCGCACCGTCTGAGCTGATACATCTCCTGCACTGGGGACCCACCCAGATGGTTCTTGGGCTTGCTTTACATTGCGGTCACTTGCCCACTGCTGCCAGCCTCGTGCCAAGCTGAAGACAAGGCTGGCAGTTCGGATCTTGTGGACAGCTCTTTTCACAGGAGTCCTGCTCGGCTTCTCTTCAGGAGCCATGTTGCTGTCTGCTGCCATTCTGGTGTTTAGGTTTCTGCTAAGCACCACTTGAATGAATTTTCTGAAGTAATGGCCAGCAAAGAGAGCTGCAGAGGTTTAAATAGAAGCGGGAGCAGCTTGTGCCTATGGAAAATATGTGAAACACTTCTCACAAAGATATAGTATCCTCACCGTGACGGGAGTTCTTTTTTTAAAACAGGATCACATTTCATCACAGCAGATGAATGATGCATGGTGTAGACAGGATGACACAGGCCTGCACTGGAGCAGTGAGAAATTCACAGCTTCTTTAGGCTTTCTTCCCTGGGACTGCTCAATTCCCAGTTTGTTGTTGAGTGGCTTGGTCTTCTGGAACTGCAGAACTTTGGTTAAAGATACGGAACAAAGTGTCTGAAATGGCTAAATGTTAGGTGCTGACAGCTTTGGCCAGGGCAGAGACCACTCAGCATCACAAGTGAAAGGTACTGTCCATAGGCTATGAATGAGACACTTTTAGATGCATTTAGTAAAGCAATGCCAGGCGATTTCATTTTGTTGCTCATCCAAGAAACTATTTATTACTATTTTTTTAGAAGATATATATGCACACTTTTTTTTCTTATTGTCTGTTTACTTCTGTCTACAAGAAGGACTACAAAGATAGTAAAGGGTCTACAGGAGGAAGACATGTCAGGAGCACTGGGGCTGCTGTGTTTGTGCAGCACAGAGCAGAGGAGCTGAGCGGAGGCCTGATGGCGGCTGCAGCTCTCACAGGGAGTGGAGGGGCAGCGCTGAGCTCTGCTCTGTGACAGCGACAGGGCCCGAGGGAACGGCATGGAGCTGTGCCAGGGGACGGCGGGTGGGGGTCAGGGACGGGGTCTGCACCAGAGGGTGGTGGGCATGGAACAGGATGCCCAGGGCAGTGGGCACAACCCTGAGCTGCTGAAGCTCAAGAATCATCTGGACACTGCTCTCGGACATATGATCTGATTTTTGGGTGATCCCATGTGGTGCCAGGAGTTGAACTCAGTGATCCTTATGTGTCCCTTTCAACTTGGGATATTTTATGATTCTGTGATTTACAGCATACTCTTAGGGGAACTAGGAACACTATCATGTTTGGTGTCAGCACTGTGTAGGTGAATCACTCTCTCTAGTTTGAAGATTAGTATAAGAAGTCTGACTTGATTGGATGGATGAATGACCTAATTTTTATTTCAGGGTTTGGAATTCACAAAAAAAAAAAAAAAAAAAAAAAAAAAAAAGCATTACCTATTTCATTTCTGACTTTTTTCAAGGTTATTATTATATATTAAAAAAAATACTATTTAGTTGTATGTTATTTACTACAAAATTATGGTAAGCTTTCACAATATAGGTAAAATAAAAAAAATACACTAGGAAAAATTGTGGTTTTTGTGTTTTCTTCATTCCAGAGGACTTGCTTGAGAGTGGTCATATTTGGATTTATAAAATTGTTTGTTTGGAGAATTGATACATCAGCTGTTACATAAGTATAAACAGCCAATTTCTGAGTTATGGTTCTATAGTATCTTATTTCCTAGTATACTGTTACCTAAATGGGAAATAAAAATGGCATTGCTTTTTCCATTCATCATACCTTGCAACATAGTGGCTGACTTGCCATGTGGCAGCCAGACAAACTGAACTTGAAGGAATTCTGTTGGCTTCACTGGTGGTGTTCCAGAGATAGATGTGGACTCCTACTACTCTGTTTTTTTCTCTTCTCTCTATTAAAGGCTGGGCTGTTGGATGTAGGTTAGATCATATTTACTTTCTGTTTAATAATAAAAGGCTTGATCATACCTTTGACTTCTAGGCGGAATTCCTCATTAATCTCTTGGGTCATTTCCTCTTCAAAACTGATGACATAATGTAGGTTAATGTTGCTATTTGATATTTACTCATCTTTTTTTTTTTAGAAAGAAATGTATGACCTCAGTATACTGTACAGTCTTAGCTATTACCAGCTGCATCGTAATTCTGAAATGGCATTGTGAGGTGTACTGGTTACAACCTGATTAAGAAGCATGTGATATTGAATGTTTATTTTATTACTGCTAAAGTCTAATCAGGAATAGGAACTTCTTGTGTTTAAAAGCATGCCTGTGCATGCATATATATGTGAAGGGTGATGCATGTTCCTTAATCACTACAGAAGATGAAGATGACAGAAGAGTATAATGCGTGTGCAGTGTAGGATATAATGAGCACTGCCTCATTACATCATTTCCTATGATTCCTTGAAGATAGGGGTGGCCAAGGCTCTAAGAATGAGTTGTTACAAAACTGCAGTCTTATTTTGTTCAGTTTTTTTTCATTCCAGATCTGATTTTTAATGCTTGTTCCAGTGTTCTTGTAACTTCAGTCACATGAATGGCTTGTTTTAGAAGGGACCTTAACAATCATCTAGTTCGAAGCCCTGTAATTCATAAATGTACATGTTTCCATTTGTGAAAACATGAGCAAAATAAGTAAGTTTAAAGGAAACAGTGAACACATCCAGTTTGTTGGAGAGTTATTGCTGTTTGTTTTCATGTGGTATTCCAGTTAATTTTGTACAATTCCAATGAATTTTGCAGATGTTACAAAAATCAAAACCAATGTTGCATCTGCTGCACTTGCCCATCCATAAAAGATGGCTACTTTTGCTATAAAAACAGTTGCAATTTGTTTAATGCAGTTTTTCAAATCAAAATTGTTCGTACCTGTCCTTGCTGAAGGGCTCTACTAGATTTATTACTGTAATTACTGTTGAGGTTCTTGAACATTTTTACTCTCACACCATCTTTGCAAGTAGTTGTCTTGAAATTCATAGTAATAAAAAGGTATTCCACTCCTCAGGAAAGTTTGGAAATTACAACCCATTTCAAAACATTTCTTAATAAAATTAATAATTTTTTTTTTCTAATGGGATTTGATGTACTAATCATTGTCTCACAGATATAATGCTTATGAAGCTTAGATAAATGGCAGCAAAAAGTCACATACTGTTGAAACTGAACACCGAGATTACAGATGTAAACTACTATTAAATCCATGTTGCATAATAGTATGTTAAACAAATGTTTAGTTTAAATTTTTCACTATTTTAAGCTGAAGTTTTAAAACTGTAGGCCAGTGGAACTTTAATATAATTATTCCATGACATCTAAATCTATTATATTTAATTTTAGAGTGTATAATCATGACTTGAAAGTATTTAATGGTACCTTTTTGACATGGTGACATTACCAATGAGAAGTCAATTATGAGAAAAATATAAGTTTAAGTTATCCAGTCAGATTCAATTACTTCTGTTTTTTTCTGCACTTAGGGTAATGTTTTTGAACATATTTATAACTTTTATTCGTAGTGGCCAATGCTACATCTGAATGTCTGTGCCTAACATCCCTACTGGCACTTTTACAAGCCAGCAGCCAGCTATTAGGATACACCTCATGTGCTGTGCTCCAAAGCACAGCAAGACATGTAGTGCAATGACTATGCCTTGGACTTGAGGCACAATTTATTGCAGAATGTGTATGGAAGGAATAGTGTTTGGAGCAGGTAAATAAATGAGTAGGCTTGACATGAATCAGCTGCATTCAATTTTGGGATTCACTCTCTTTAACATCTTGGGGCAAGTCTTCTCAAGTTCCTAGATCACTGTTGCTCCTTTAGAATTGCTTCATTGCAAACCAATTTCCTGAATCCAAACTCATGAAGAACCAGCTGAGATCTTGTCACCGTTTGTAATAAATATTGAGGGTATTTGTTGTTGTAAAGCTGTTTTTTTCCCCCCCTACATTAGTTGTTATCTGTAGTTACATGTTTTTAAAAGCCATAATGTATAACATTATAATGTAGAATATTATCAATCTCTGAGTGGCGGTTTGTCATTTGTTGATTTTTTTTTTTTTAAGGATACTTGATTTTAGAAAAATGACTTTATCCTTCATTCATCATTTTACCATGTCAGACATTACGCATAAGTTATTCAATTTTTTTGAAGCCTCTAAACAAGGAATTTCATTTTCAAACAGTAAATGCGTGGAAGATTCTCTCTTCTTCCTGAGTTAGTGGTGAAAACAAGATTGATCTGTGTTTCATGGTTAAATATAACCAGCTGCCATTATCAATAAGGAATTTCAAAACTGAATTTTCTTTTTATCATGACTCTGGTAGAGCATGCTGTGTCACAACACCATACATTCTCAAAATGTGATTACCTCAAACCTGGGTAATGAGTTAGAGCTCTGCATTTATTTTTAGAGCTTGAGTTGAATGTATTACTTCTAAGAGTGGTAATCAGCAACTGTGCTTCATTCAGAGTGAAGTCTGTAGTGCTGGTTTCTGAGTTCTAAGAAATAGACCATTCTTATGCCTTTTTTTTTTTTAACTGAAAACAGCCTACACATTTGTTGGTGCAGTATTTTACATTGGCATGCTTTTATGTTTGCATTTAACCTCTTTTTTTTTTTTTTTTTAATTTGCTGAGATTATGTTTTACTGAGTCATCTATCCCTCTGTAATTAACAGAGATGCTTGAATCTGTATTTGATTATGTGTAATTTTAGGATTCAGCTGTATTAGAGACTAGAGTTTATCCATGACCTATCATGACAGCCCTCCTTTGTGAAGAAAATACACCCACTAAACTACTAAGGAAATGCTGGCCAGAACCAGACCTGGAGGACTTCACTGCAGAAGGGGCTGGGAGTGAGAGGGAAGAGCCACCATCCAGCAGTGCAACCAAAGTCAATGAATTGTAGAGTGCAGCCCCAAAGCTCACCTCATTCTGGGTGAGACAGACCTAGATGAGAGTCAGACAAATACAGAAAGCAGCCCTATGGAAAATGACCTGGCTAAAGATGAGCATAAAGCATGATTTTTTGCTGTAGTCTGGTAGAGAGACCTGCGTGTTACAGTGAGAAACTCAACTCAGGACTCAGAGCTGTGTCCATATATCCTCAAGATCCTATACATGTTTACCTACTGAGGTGATAGAAGCATGTTACATGTCCGTGAACCCACAAAGAATCTACACAATTTAATCAAATTTATACAGGAACAGAGAGAGGAGGTAAGCTCAGATCCTCCTAATACCATTCTACTTTCAAGCACAAATACATTTTTATCAGATATCTGAAGAGAGTAAGTAGAACCAAGAAGAAAACAGAAATGAACCAAGTTCATTAAAAAGTCTAAATAAATATTTGTAGGTAAGTATTTGCTTTAGGCTTTTGCTTCTGTGCAGTTTCAAAGAATTTTGAAAGATCATGAAAACAGGATAGTCTTTATAGGATACCTGAAAATATGCACCTATTCAAAAGTATGTTGATTGAATCATTCACACACAAAGAGATATTTTTTTATGATAAGAAATTTTTAAATAATTTATTATGAGCAATTTAATTCTGTAGTTCCGACTTGCTGACGTATCTTAGTTTGCAATTTACTGAATAATAGTTTTATGGCTTTAAGAGTATGAAATTATCGACTGCTACTGAAACCTGTCCCTGAATAGAACATTAGAGATGAGGAATTTAAGATCTTCACATAAATTAGCAATATGAGATGGATAGGAGCCGTACCAGAACAGAACTTGAAATCAATCACCTAAATGTATTATGTTAGATAATAAATGTATTTTAAACATCTGCAAGAAATAAATAGCAAGTAAAAAATATATAATACTTCTGTTCTCTAAAGACAGAAGGTGTTACAAATCTGAAGGCAAGAGTTTTAAACTGTCAAGTATTAGTAAGTCAGTATTGCCATGCATTATGATTTGTTGTTGTTTGTTTGTTTTCTTGGTTGTTTTTTCCTGTTCAAATTAACTGCAGGTTTCTCTTTATTCTTAGATTTCAAGGTGACAAATGTGAGTGGAAAAAGGAATTTTTATTTTTTCAAAAAGTTTCCTTTTAGAGTCAGGTTAGAGCAGTTTGCTTTAGAGCAGGACTAAATTAATATCTTTGTGCTCACTTTCTTCATCAGTCTATTTAAAGAGCATTTATTTCCAGTGGATATGAATCAGTTTGTTCTCCTGTATTATCTTTATAGTATATCAGCTGTGTTCAGTACCTGACAATACAGAGTATACAGTGGACGCAAAACCAGATATAAATGTGCCTTTTCCATGTGACATCCAATGATTCATATAGTCAACAACTGGTTTCTGGAGAATGGTTGAAACATAATTTTAATCTAAAGGCTTCTAGTTATGTAATTATTGTCTTTATATGACAAGTCTTAACTTTCTTTTTTTTTTTTTTTCTAGAACTTAGTTTTGAAATCATGGCTTGAGGAAAACAAACTGAAAAATTTCGAGGACACTCTGAGCGCTTCAAATGCGAAAAAGTTTGCATGGAGCAGAAAATGAGTCACAGAGAAACAGATTTTTTTAATAAAAAATCCAGTAGTTCTCAATGTTCTGCAACATGTTTTAATTCACAATCAGACTCATAAGTAAAGAAGCAGGTTATCTCAATAATTATTTTCAGCATCTTTTGTTATTTTTTGTTTTGTTTTGTTTTTTTTGTCTTCTCTTCTACTTGTTTGTTAGCTTTTAAATAATCACTGAAGGAAATGCCTCGTATTAGCCAAAAAAAAAAAAAAAGCAGTCATGTTTTACTCTATCAATTAAATAAAGCAATTAGTGTATTTCCAGTGCTCAGTCAGAATTACACTGTTCTTTTGATTCCATATCCTGAGAGCTATTAACACAAAGTGTCTCTTCCCTGTGAAAAGAGAATTCTAGGAATGTTTTTGTTGATGCATTTTTGGGTCCAAATCTGCATACACAGCAATGTGACTCTTATTAAAGAAGCTGCAATATGCGAACTGAATTTTGTTGCCTTCTATAGAGGAAAAGCCATTCTCTGCATAGAGCTAAAATCCATTCAGCCAAGGAGGGAAAAGTCATTGCCCTTTCACCCAGCCTGGTGGTGTAGATGCTGTGGCCCCAGATATGCAGATATCCTCAGTAGAAAGCAGAAATCCTCCTGACAAGTTCATCACGATGATTCCAATTGCACAGGGGATCTCGTTTAAAAAGCAATACCAGCACACTCAAGCTTTAAGCTGTGGATACCGACCTTGACCTTTGGGTAACAAAAACATAGTCTCTTGAGCACTGTTGGCCATGTCCACTCCCCCACTATCACATTCCACTGCACCAGGCAGGACACACTATTATTTATTATTTCTTACTTAACCACCAACTGCTTTAACAGCATGCAGCTGTGTTATTGTTAGTAGAGGTGGACCCCTGTTTGCACGCCTTTAGCTAGGCAGAAGTCCCGTGGCCAGTATGTGATAGGAGTGCTGCTCCAGGAAGCTCCTTGCGTGAGCTCAGCTGACATTTGATGTCAAGAAATGAGTGATCGGAATTCTCAGGAGGCCAGCTGGTATTTGCACTGCTGCCTGGGTATTTCCATGGCTTGCAACTGGTCTTCAGCTGCCAGGGAAGTTAGAACAGATATTCCCAAGGCTCTTCAGGGTTGGTTTTGACCAAAAACATCAAGAACGAGTTAGATTTAATTACATGGCTACCTTCTTCTTAAGGAGTCTGTCTTGTTTGTTATATTATGTAAGAGTAATTAGTGGACCATGCTTTAGATGTAGTACTCTTTGCAAGAAAAAAATGAATGTGTTCTTGAGGACTGTCCCCCATGAATGTTATTTAAAACTCCATAATTTTACAGCAGAAAGGGAGCAAGTTCTGCTTTCCTCTTGGACTCAAAGATAGGTAATTGCTGATAGCAGCATGCAAGCTGAGACAAAATGTTCTATGAGAGGGTCATCAGTACTTCAACTCAATTTTCATTTCAGTTTGAACACAGAGAGCTATACTGATTAATCCAGTGTTTGATTTAGTGATTTAAAATATAGATCAGTGTATTAATATATAGAGAGAGAAAGAAAAATAAGCACTTCACCCCTTTTTCTTGACTGAATCAGCATTTTACACGCTTCCTTCACAAGTAGCTTAGGCCTCTTCAGCATAGTACATTTGAGGAGGTGGTAAATTTTCAAGAGTTGCCCCTGATTTTGGAAAGTGTGTGAGTGGCTGGCTTGAGGTGTTTTGCTTCTTGGAGAGGTAAACTCTTCACAGCTCTCACTGGGCTGAACCTTTCTAACTCTTTCCTGGCATTACTACTCATTGCTGACTTAGTCCAGTGTTGTGTACCTCAGGAGATGATTAGAAGTTGAATGTGGAATGGGATTAAACTGAGCAAAAACAAACTCAGCATTTTTTAACAGAACCAGAATACTGCCTCAGCATTTCTAGCTCTTTTCTTAAAATAATCAAAACCACAATGAGTTTTTACATAAAGAGAAAATAAAGAGAAAGGAGAGGCACATGTTTATGTTTGAAAAGTGTTATGTTTCTCATACCACTTGACTGGATATGGTAATTTTGGAGCTCCTGCATTCATCTTTTTTACTTTGTGGAGACTGTTAAGGTTTGTGGCAGAGGCCATTGAATCTGTCCCTGAGGGCTTAACAGGTTTTCCAATATAATAACAAAAGCTGAAACTTAAATCAGAAGTAATCTGGTTTTACTCTTTCTTAGACTGATGATGCCAATAAATATTTCTGCTGAAATGGCTGCAATATTGGCCTTTATTTTTCTCCTGCAATTTCTCTCCACATGTGACTTGAAAAGTTTGAAATTTACTTAGGAAAGAAAAAAAAAAAGCAACTGAAAGATATTGAATGGTAGGAGAGAAGTAATAAAGATAAAAGACTTGTCATACATTTTGAAAATCTCTGGGAATCACATAAGCATTTCAGTGACTGGAATTCACAGACAAAGGCTGGCACAAGAAGAAGCATTACCCATCATCTCTACTCCCAAGCTCACTTTTAAGGGCTCTTCTATTCTGGGAGTTGAATAATCACAAAGGCAAAGTTGAGTCGAGCCCCAGGGCTACAATATTCCACACATTTGACAGCTTAAGAAAAATCCACAGGAAATAGGTCCACTGTGTGTACATTAAAAGTGCAATAAAAATAGTTGAATGTAGAAACAAAATTTATCATTGTCATTGTTTTGGACATGCTGATTATGAGCCCTTAAGGGTATGTTCTCATTAATTTAATTTGATAGCATTTGTGAAATTCAAAATGAAGAGACATCAAGAGAGGTCATATGTGGTAATGGATGCTCAGTGCAAGTCCTGTCCCTCCACCATTGTTATTTGTTCTCCTTTAGCAGTGAAGGTCTTTCAAGAGCATAATGGAATGGTCTTAGGTACCCAGAAGCAGCTATTCACAGAAACATATCAAGCAGTCATCCAAGGAGGTAAAAGGGAGGAAGACATTCTGTTGGTTGTTAATGACAAATTTGGAATCTAAGCAATTTTTATTCCTATGACTAAGAATAACACTTAATGGTAAAGGAGGTAAACAATACGTAAAAACCTCTAAGGGAAGTTCTGACTTCTATGACTAAATTTCTGTGGACACAGTATCTATTACAACTACCAATATCAGCTGTCTTATGAAGGAAGATTTGTCTGGGTTGAGAACTATATTTCTGCACAAGATTTTGTAATTACTTGTTACTCTTACAGTTTACCCTTGTGAAATAAAAGCACACTAACGATTCTTAGTCTGTCTCTTCCGTTATTCTACGTCCTCAAGCTCCTATGAGCTATAAAATATTTATATACTGTTCTACTGTTTCCACAGAGACTGTCTGTTAAATAGGTGACAAACTAGCTATTTGCTTTTTCTTCAGGTATTCTTTTGTTCCTAGGGTCTCAAAAATTTGTTTTTCATCTCTCTGTTTTGTACAAGAAGCAAAAGTTCTCCTTCAGGAAGCCTGCCTTAGTTGGTTAACATCTTAGAGGAGGAAGAAGCTGAAGAAGAGAGAAGCCAGTGGGTCTCCACCCTGTCCATGTAACTCCAGACTTTAAAACATGTATGCAGTCAGAGAGCATGAGCTGTGCTCAGTATGGGCCACATTCCAGCAGATCAGTATCAAAGGTGCTCCTCACTAACTTAGTAGTGCCAAATTAGATTTCCCATTAACTTTTTCAGCATTTCAATGCACTCCTCATGCTGAAGTTCAAACAAACATCTGTGGCTTGCCAGGTGGTCTAAGTCATCCAAAGGCTAGGAGGAGGGAATGTATTTTCACATCTCTCACCTCCTGGCAAAGCTCTAACCCAAACCACCCAGCATTCAAGAGGTGAGGGAGAGAGTAAAAAATAACGTCAAAAGACATGCGAGAACACTTACTAAGGACATGCAATTCTGGATTTTCACTTCATGTCCAAAAGCACTTTACTTTTTATCCAACCACTCATCAGTTTAGTGTCCAAACTAAAATTCTGTCGGAAAGAACTTGCTTTGCTTTCCATCAACTAGAATAGGCACAACCAAAGCTGGAAAGTGCTAACCAGAAGTTTGAGGAAATGATGCAACACTGGCAAAATATAATCTATTTGCAACTCTTTTTTTCCATTTTCTATTATGGGAAATCTAAACTTGTATTAAGAGATATAAATGCTAGCAACAGCACCCTTCTAGCTGTTTTTTGGTAATAGCATATTTTCCTTATGGGGAGTCTACAGTTCATTTTAAAAATAATAATTTGTGATTCTGAAAGTTTATTATTTGTTCTGCAAGTTTGGATTTGAGTTTCATAAGTAAATCTGGTAATTGCTAAAGATTTGCAAACATGATTATATCTGTTCTTTAGTCAATTATTATTTTGAGCCATTTTACCTCCTATTTTGGGCTATTGCTCCTACTTTGAGAAGATTTTCATGGTCCAGCTGTGAAACAGTGCTTTTAAATGTTAGTGTTAGACACAACTCAGAATTGCTGTAGCCTCGGTCATAGAACATTATATTCTTGTCTACATGTAAAGAACCCCAGAGATCTTATTTTCAGATACCAATGAGCATACTGGTAAGAGAAGTAATTACAATGTGATACAATGAATAGTGGTGGTCTACTAGAAGAAAAGAGAAGAAACACGCTTTTTATTTTAGTTGAAGAAAACAATTATAATGATATAGAAAGTAGAGACAACTACACACCAGCCCAAGTTATTCGGACTAGGAGATACGGACAGACAGAGGCAAACCACAGGATGAAGGACATGGGATGGAACTCATCACTCTGAACAGTCTAGAGGCGCAGAGCTAAGTGATGGTTGCACAAACCACATGCAAACAAATGGGAGAATAAACAGTTCAAATCTGAGTATGTGATAACTATTCAGTTTCAGATTTTCTCGAAACAGACCTTACTGTTTCAGTTTTAGGAAACTACTCTTCCAGTTCATGTAAAAACTGCTATCTTAAAAATGTATAAGAATAATGATATCAAGAGTTTTGATGATAACGACATCAAAAGTACCTATTAGACACACAGAAAATCAGAGGAGCATTGATGTATGGTGATTTATTCTTGGAGCTATCTTTGGAGGTTATGAGAGTTAGCTCCTACCCGCTCTGTTTTCACAAAAACTGAATCTGTCAGTCTTTACTTCCACGATTGATCTACACACTATCCCAAGGATTTGCCACAGTACAACTAAATACTTGCCTAACTCTAGAGAGAATTCAGTCTTCAGTTAAAATGAAGCAATGCAGTAGCTTAATTTGGACAAAATTTCTAAGAACTATGTGACGTTTGAAACAATAGCCAGCATACTTCTCTGCTAAATGCACCCTGAACTTTGGGATTGCATCTTCTGTGACACTATGATAGAAGAAGCGGCAGAGATTCTTGTGCCCGCTTTTCTTAAACCATGACATAAGTTTGCAGAAGGCATAACTGAGGTACTGACACTGATCCAGAACTGTACAAAACCAGGTAGAAATATCCACTTGTGCATGATCAGTATGGGTAATGTCCAGGCACTTTTCTATCTCCACCCTTTTTCCATACTGGTACAGTGTTGCCTTCTTGTTCCCGGGCTCATCATGTTCCCAGTACAGCTTAGCTCTTCTCTAAATTTCACCTGCCTTCTTGAACAAAAGGATTTTCACAGGCTAGTCAGGATTAGCTCATATAACTGAATGACTGCAGTACTTGTTACTTTCAACACTTTTAATCATTTTCTGATTTCTTGCTCAGATTATTTCACAGGTTATATTGCCTTGTGTAACACTAACTGTCCTGTATCTTTATTTTAGACGATTACAGCACCTGAGAAGATAATCCCCCTATGAAGTGTGACTGCCTTTAAAAAAAGATGCTGACCTCCAATTCTGAGTAAATAGATCATTTATGGGGATGAATGAATTACTGCTGCAGTCTGGCTTGTCCCAAACTCTACTGTGAGCACAAAGCTGGAATTAATTGAGAGATCAAGAGTCATAAGGTTAATGACATCACACTGCCAAGCTCTGCTTTGGGTTTCCTATAACATGAAAGACTCAGCTCTGATCCTAACTGGAACATTCAGTTTGGGGCTGGAATGGTATTGCTGCTATCTGTTCAGAAACCTGAAACCACCTTCAGTGAGCCATCATCTTGCCGCATGATACCATCAGAAGAATATATTCCTGTGCACATGAAATGACTTAGACCACCACCCTCCAGTTTGCTGTAGATGTGTTTGTTTAGAAGAAAGACTCTTAATGAAGCACTTCCTTTTTCACATGGAGAGGAAATGAAGATTCCATCCAGAAAGATTAACAAAGTTATGGCAAAAAATGCTGAGGAAATCTTACATAACTATGCACTAAGCTGTCAATCAGCTCTATTTGAACTATGTAAAATGTCACATATTACATTGCAAATTAGAAAGTGTTTAGAATCAATAGCTCATGTCTGAAGAATGGAAATAATGAGCCTGCTAGTGCTGAAGGTTATATAGGGACTGACTCATATTGGTAGATAGCTGTTGTGAATATTTTCTCATTCATGATGTTCTCAGGACAGAATGTCATTATGAAACAGTTAATAAAAATAGAGTATAAAAGCTTGTTTATATGCTCTTTCTGCCCTTTGTACTGAATGAGGTTAGGTTTCTGATGGAGGTAAAACTGGACAAAGTATTTGGATAAATGCCTGGGAAAGTGAAGAGTGGAGAGGCAGAAGCAGTCTCTTTTATTGTGAGGTAATACTCCTGATACTATATGTCTACACAAGTTCAACAAAAGCAGTTATTTGCTTGTGATGCAACATTTTTTGGAGTTCTCTGGGAAATTTTTCAAGCACCATTTTCTCCATTGGGATATAAACTTACCTCAGAATCAATAGTTTCTTGTAAGGAGCTCAGCTTCAAAAAAATTCTGACAGAACAACAGCAATTTTCAAAACTAATACTTTTGGTGCTGTATCAGAAAGAGCCTGCCTCCACCTGCCTCCTGAAGCATAGATTGTGTTTAGTGCTGTAAGAATTTTAATTTAGATTTTATGAAGTGCTGTGGTCAAGATTTCTATTGATTTTCAATTGTTTTATTGAACCTTTTGGCTCTCTCCTTGTTTGTTGGATCATCAGTTTGATAAAATGTTTCTTTGGACCGCTCCACAGTAACCCTTAGAACAAAGCTGACAGCCTTTTATAACATTTATAATGAGAATTAGCATCATAAGAGTTTTATTTTGTCTTGTTTAAATAGAGCTTTCAGATTTCAATTTCCTATCAAATACTTCAAATTAGATGCAAATGTTAACTATCAGTACATATCTTAATTGCATTTCATTCAAAAAGGAAACTGGTCCTAAATTCTTCTGAATATGCAAAGCATTTGTAAAAAGCAAGCACTGTATGTAACGTGATTAAAGGCAATTTTAGTGCTACCTTGACCCAATGTTCTGTTCCATGATCTTTCAGTTAATGTGAGAATCATGGAGAACTGCTGCCACACTTCATTAAAATAATCCTGATGCCATTCAGGAAGCACTCTCCTGTTCCTGTTTCTTATGCATCATAGCAAGACCAAGACTGAAAAAATGCTACCTAAAACTAACTGGATTCTCAAATCCTCCATTCCCCAGCAATCACAGAGAAAATGCTAAGATTATTTACAGGTTTCTTTAATTGAAGGTAACACTTTAGATCAGTCACAAAATGGTTTCCAGCCACAATAAGGAATGGAAATGATTTTAGAGCCAGTGATGGATGGTCCCCTGTTGGTAATAGATGTTGGGCAGGAACTGATCCTTGTTTCTTTGAGCTTTTTGCAAACCACAGAAAAACAGTAAGACCTTGAGAAGTGTACTAAAATCTGATAGATTCTTCTCAGAGGTCCCCAAAAGGTTAAGAAAGGAATGTCTGCCATTAGATTCTGTCATCTTCCTTCTGCCACCGTGAGTCTTTATTTTTTTTTCTCCCAAAGCCTATCACGTCTGTTTGAATCTATGAGTGGAATAGATGAGGGCTGTGGCTGGATGGAAGGCTGTGACAGGGCAAAGGATAAACCTTGTCACCTTCCTCCCAAATGACTTCAGGTATTGCTGTCCCATATACAGCTCCTGCTCACCTAAACTGCTTCACTAAGCAACTCAGAGCAGCCTTCAAAGTTTAAAAAGCACAAGTCATGAAAGCACGATCAGTTGGGTGGAACTGACTCAGCCAACAGTTAAGGGCAGAATTAGCCAACTAAGAATCACCCAGAGATGTTAAAAGTGGAAAACTGTTCCATCTCCTTCCTGGGACATGGCATCAGAGACTGTTTTGCTGCAGGCAGAGGATGACTTCAGCTCCTCTGATGATTGTGGAATTGGATCCCTGGGCAGCTGTGGGCATGGCCATGCTGTCTTATGGTACTCCTTGCTGTTAGCAGCTGAAGCTTGTGGCTGGAACCAGCTGCTGCTGCTCCTTCTCCACCAGTGGTACATAACAGCTTCGAGAGCACCAGAGGCAGCCATTCTTTCTAGTTCTAATATCTTGAAATCATATTAAGTCTGCAGAATTGAGGACTGCGGCTGTTTGACATCAACAGCAGGGTCAAACCCTCAGCTGGTGTCACCTGTCTGACTGGCTTCCTCAGCTGCAGACTGATCCTTAAGACTGCTCTTTTTAAACTTCTGAAGACCATTTTTCCATTAGTTTCTTTTCTTTTTTTTTTTTTCTTTTTTTTTTCTTTTTTTTTCCCATAGCAAGGGCTCTGATCTTTCTTTTCAGCCATCAGATTTGATGCCTTTGTCTAATTTTCACAGAGGGAGGGCATGTGCAGCAAGCAACAGGATCTTCTCTTGAAAGAAGCTTCAAGCTGATCAGTGATTAGAGTTGTTCTGGTTTCTTTGTACTGGCCTCCACTGAACATAACCAAACAGAGTTTAATAAAGTGTCATAACTGCAGACAGTTGCACAGGAGGTATTAGCTGCACCCCCTCCAGCACGGTTTATAGCGCTTAACTACTAATATGAAAAGGCTAGAAAAGTTGTTTAAATTATAAAAAATGATATGGAACTTCTAAAGTGATGGAGGCAATTAGGCTACAAACACATTAAATGGCTCAACAATTACTTGATACATGGTCATGGATTTAGATTCTTCTTTTATGTTTAATTTGGCTGGAGGAACTGAGCACTGAGGCTGATAGACACGAATCATCTCTCAGGTTCCACAGGTGGTCTCTGACTCTTAAACAAGTCCCATGCTCCCAGCACTGTCTTCTCAGGCAATAATTATAGGTAGAGGTGGAGCTTGTAGGTGTTTTACCACTGCTCTGCAATAACATTCTGCTTTTTGTATGATCATAATATGGTTTAAGTTGGAGGGGACCTTAAAGATCATCTGGTTCCAACCTCCCTGATGTGGGCTGGACTGCCACCCACCAACTCAGGCTGCCTGGGGCCCCATTCCTGGCCTTGAACGCCTCCAGGGATGGGACATCCACTGCTTCTCTGGTCAACCTGTGCCAGTTCCTCTTTGCCCTCTGAGTAATGAATGTCTTACTAACATCTAACCTAAATCTCTTCTCCTTTAGTTCAGAGCTATTCCCTGTTGTCTTATCACTGTCAGACCATGCAAAAAATTGGTCCCCCTCCTGCTTATTTTAAGTACGCTCCTTTTAAGTACTGGAAGGCTGCAATGAAGTCTCCTCAGAGCTTTCTCCTCTCCAAGCTAAACAATCCCAACTCCCTCAGTCTTTCCTCATAGGAGAGGTGCTCCAGTCCTCCAATCAACTTCTTGCCCTCCTCTGGACCTGCTCCAACAGCTCCACATCCTTCCTGTACTGAGGGACTCAGACCTGAACACTGTGCTCAGTTTTGATACAGCTTGGATGAGAGGGGAAAATCTCATGGTTTGTTTAGTGGTGAAACATCGCTCTCTGTCAGAAGAACCCACTCCTGTCATACAAGCTGCGAGCAGGCTGGGTCCTCCCCATTTCCTACTGAAGTTGTTTGCTCTGGGAAAATACACAGTAATTTTGGAAAGCTCTTATTCACTTGAAATTCTGTGACTTTCTGGAAATATTTCAGCTAGCAAACTATGCAAGTCCTCCAAGGAGAATTCTGTTTGAAGGGGAATGCTAATAAACTTGGGGCTATATTTGTAAGGAATGAAAAACTGGAAAAGGTCACACTGCAAGCAGTGCCTCTCTGCACAAGTTGTGCTGCCAAGCTGTTCCTCCTGCTGTGCGGTGCCCAGCAGTAGCTTTGTGAAGTGCTATGCAGTATCAAGGAGAGCTGCTGGTTGGGGCCAGGGCTCACGCTGGTGGCACAGAGAGCAGTCATGCTGCTGGGCAGAGGACACAGCTCACCTCCCTACCCTGCATGGGTGTCAGGAGACACACACTGAGTGGGAGCTGGAAGCCCTTCACCATGTTCTCTGCTAATTAATTTTGCTGTACCACAACTGGCTGCCTGTGGTGCTTCAGCCCTGCAAGTAGATTTGTGTATTTTCAATGCACAACAGACACCAGTGGGCACTTATGGGGATGCCTGCCTGGGACAGCTCTGTAGTTATGCCTCAGTTAGCAGGGAGTAAGGAGGAAACACACAGTCTTAAGTCTCTTTTCTCTCTTGGAAGCAGACAAAACAGTATTTGGAACGTATCACTAAATGCAGGAAACTAATCAACTGGATGATAAAAGCAACAGCAGCAAGTACCAGTTTCAGCTTTTGGTTTCTTGCATGACTAGAATGATGGCATATTTGATCTTTAAGGTTATTGATGTGTAACTGTTTGCCTATTCTGATTTTTTCCTTCTCTCTGTAAAACCTTCTAACTAACTTTCTGGAGTAATTTTCCGTTCCCATTTATTTTCTTTCCTGGGTACATAGCACAGTTTAATGTCCTCAACTGTTGCCAGGGAAACAGGATTTGGAACCTTGCTTGTCATATTTATGAAGGAGTAATATTTTTTAAAGTGTTTCTATACATTTGGATCAAAGATGATCACATATTTTTGTAGGCAGTGTTAGTAGCGCTACTTTGTGTGACTACTCAACACTTCCAGTGGCAACCCCCCATTCAGTATGACACTTAGGTGCCTCATTTGGAAAGTCCCAGCAAGTCTGATTCAGCTCTTTTTGAGGAAAGAGAGCAAAAAATGTTTTAGATGTTAAACTAACTCTTGCAGCCATCTGTAGCAACCACTCTGGTGCCCCAATGTGAAATTTTCCACGGATGAATCACACTGGCAATAGAGGCTTGGAGTGAGGACGGACAATGTCCTCTCATGTAATTCGTTAGCAGATGAAGCTGTCCCTTTCAGTGGCATCTTCCTTCCTGTGGTCAGCAGAAGTGAGTGTGGATGTGAGGACAGCCATAGGTCTCTGTACCAAGCGAGGAATGTCCAATGGGAGGTGGGCTGCATGGACAGCTTGGAGTCCTCTCCTTTGGAAACTGATGTCCAGATGAGTACACAGCATCTCTCAGCCTATTGTGGAAGGCCCTTTCTATGCAGCTTGTTTCTTTCATAGCTTTCTGTAAATGTTGGTAGAGAGACCACGGAAAGTTTCTGGATGGCTAGCAGCAGATCTCATTTCCTTGTTCACATTTGTCACATTTCCATATTTAGAGGCTGGATACCTGAGGCAGACAGGGAGAAAATCCTCTGAGTGGTGAAGACAGCTGCAGAGAGAGGTTTGCTGGAGGCAGTACCCCCAGAGACCCAGAAGCTGGAATCAGGCATTCCAGGATGTTTGAGAATCCTTACTAAATACCTCTTGCATGCCATCCTGTCACACACACAACATAACTCTTTGACTGGAGTCCCTTTCCAAGGAAAGAAAAAGCTGCATGGCAGGGCCACATCATCTTGGCATCCAGGAATACTCCAAAGCAGCAGATACAAAAGTGAAACAGAGGTGTAATCATGTTGAGGTGTTGCTGAGGTAAGCAGCAGCCTGTGCAGCATCTTGAAGTCTCTTAGAGAATGAGCAACTCCCATGAGCTCTGGGGTATTTTCAGCTTCTGGTTGAGTGCCTACAGTTTTCCATACTGACTGCATAACCTTGTTCTAATGTCAGTGTTTTCAATTTGTTATGTTGCTATCTGAAGAGACTTCAGCTCTAGCATTAAAATAATTGATAGTAATAATATAAATATTATCTTAAACTTCACATAGCCATCTCAGGGAAAGAATCCAAACACAGACCTTTAAATTAAAAGAGCCTGCACTGTTTTTACAAGAACCCTCTTACACTTTATTTATGTTAAATCAATGAGGGTAGTTTTTTCACTTACCACTGTTTGTCACTGAAAACCATTATGCACTCAGAATTTCATCTTACTAGTGGCATTCCTAAATTGTGTGGGGATTGGATTTTTACTGTTTAGTAATGAAAACGTGTTTCTGTAAAACTAAGAATAAAAGTTATATATATATACATATATATATACATATAACAGATTGTGAGTAACTTATGATTTGTTTCAAGCAGATGATATAAGCAAACTCTTTTTCCAGTGCGATCTCATAAGTTGTGGTACAGTTTCCCCCAAGCCCTGTCTGCAGGATACATGTGAAGTCAGACTGACTCACCAACATCCTGGGAATCTTAATGAGATGTGATGTGACACCACTTGCACTCTACTCCTACTTAGTCTTTCAAAAGAGCTACTGGGATATCTCAATATGCGTACCCTCCTCTAACATGAAACATTAATCCAAAAAAGTCAGCTCAGTACACTTCAGGAAAAACATTTTTATTTTTGTGTTCATATCCTAATATTGTTCTTAATGAAATGATTTTGTCATTGTTTTGTTTTTCCCCCATGTTTTTCTCACAATGTATTTTAGACCTGTTTGCATGCTTACAGTCATATGTGTTTTGGGTGATTGAGATACATGTTAATAGTATTTTTTTGAATTGAAGCGACCATACTGCTGCCTTGCTCTTTTTCTGTGTACAAGAAATGAAATAAAAGGAAATAAAAATTCATCCATGAACAAAAGGATCAGTTTCATTTAGAATAAGCATTTTGGGAAATACTGAAATAGATATTCACTTGACTTTACTCTGCAGTTGCAGGTGGGCAGCATCAGTGCTTTGTGGTACTGAGGGACCTGTAGAACCCCTCCCTACTTTAGAACAGAAGTGATCCCTTTTGTTACTGGTTTTGTTTCTGTTTTTGAAAGCCTGCCTACATGGAGCATTCTGTGGATACCTGGACTGCATGATTTTCCTGAAAATATCTGAGACTGAGTCTTTTCTGTTTATTCTCCTGTTGTGAGAATTAATTAGCTTCATGGTTTTGTTTTGGAGTGTTCTTTACTTTGTTGCTCATAGAGTGACACCCACAGAGGACTGATGACTGACATCTAAGGTAAAAGTGCAGTAACTGCTGAGTCTTCCCAGCCAATCTTGTCAGAGCTTCTTTTTGGAAGGCAGAAATATAAAGATTTTGATATCCAAACAAGTTAGCAGAGGACATATTGCCACACGTTAGGTCCTCTATTACAATTGTGTGTTTTTCAGCTCTCAAGCACTCTTTAAAATAAATTGATTTCCACCTTAATTGAGAAGTAGGTCACTTTCAGTTAATTGATTCATATTTACTATAAGATGTGCAAGCATAAACTGACTACAGAGGTAAAGAGAAAAGTTAAGTGGAACAGCATGAGCTTGTCTCTCTCTTTGCTGCCTTTTACCTTCCCTGCACCTCTTTGCTTAAACTGGGACTGGACCTGGTCCTGGATTCAAAGTATGCCCACAGGTGATCCACTGACCTACAGCACTCAATTACTCTGCCAAAACACCAGCACAAAGATACCTGGATCAACCCACTCACCCTAAAGAAACAAGAGAAGATGTGTGGGGAGGGGGGGAGGTCCTTTCAGAAGCACTCACCCTATGAGCAGACCTGAGTAGAGAAGCAAGGCTGATTTCACCCCTTGCTCAACTGTTTTCTGAATCCAGCTGAAAGAAGGGGCTCGTTAAGCCTTTTGACTTTTTACTTTGAGCCTCCTGCAAGCAGGTGTTGCCTCCCTGCCTTGAGCCTGAGAATGCCTCCTATTCTCAAGTACTTGCTGACATCTGCTGGCCTCCTGCTCTCACAAAACTCCAGGTGTCAACAGAAATTCGGGTGGTGAAAGCAGTTTAGCCTTGATGTTATTTCACTGCTGTTTTTTGGCCTCTGTATTGTTGAAGCTCTAAAGGAAATGACGAATTTTGAACAAAAATTGTTTGGGCCAAGTCTATGTTGTTTCATGTGAGTTGTGCAAAGTAGAGAATGTCCCACCACAGCAACTCCGAGCAACTGTAAGCATGGTCCTTAGGTGCTTCAGAATTCATTTGGGGCATATAGAGAGGGCTAAGCTATGCTGGTGATGATGGAGCACCAATCTCCACCCCCGAGAACAGGGCTGGTTGCTGCAGACTGATCCTACAGTCTGTGTACCAAGAGCATCAGCAGTGCATAAGTTGGGCAATTTAAACTGATTCATCCCTTTCTTTTGAAATGAAACTATTACTAGTACTGGTAATTTGCCATCCTCAATGGCAGGTAACTGATCCACTTGATAGTTTTTGACTATACAGAGGCACTCAGTGCAATGCTGGATTCAGGCAGACATTATGCTTGATAAAATTCAGTATTTATTCTCTACCAAGCCTGAGTTGTGCAGGGGCCAAGCTCTCTGTTGCTTTGCCTGAAATTCTCTTATTAGCATCCTAAAATAAATACAGTATGCAAATAACATTTCACTTCTCTAAACGATAGTTCAGCCAGGATGGAAGGAGATACAGTCCAAATATTTCATTGTAGGTTTACGTGTCCTTTTGTGCGTGTGAACATCCTGTAAAGTGAAATGAAACAGGAGCATTTGTGTTTTTCCTTTTACATGTTGGTTTCAAACCTCTGAAATGCAATACAAGCCAATTACAAACTTGTTGGATCCAGAAAAAAACAATGAAACAAAACATTGCTGCTTCTGACAAACTGCACTGTGCAGTCTGGAATGCTGTTTTTGAAATGCTGTTTTGGGAACGACCTATATTTAGAATCACAGACCTGGTCCTAGTTCAGTTGTATTTGTGCTGCTGCAGCACTAGTGGTATCAAGGTGAAAGAGAAATGCTTTCTGCGAGCTGAGGAAGAGATAAACAAGAGGAAAGAAGAGCTGCCATCTTGTGTAGAAAATTGAGACTGCACTGGAAAGGACTAAAATAATATGAAGTTCAAGTATTATATTTTCAGAAATTATTTAGTGAAGAGGATTTCCTTTGTAGTAACTAATTTCACATGACATGTTTTTAACCACTACATGGGTCACTTTGTCCACAAGATGTGTTTTCCTAGCTTTGGCTGTGCTTCAAGATTGTTGAGAAAATGCCAAGGCACCTGTGAGAGCTGTAACACATTCTTTGTCTTTGAACCTGGACTGTCTAACTAGAGTAGGATGTGTTGCACCCACAACAATAGTCCTGCACACAGAAAATATTTGTAGGCAAATTTAACATAAAAAGTAACGTGAAAAAACAAAGGTATGATCTGCAACATAATGCTGATGGCAGAAACAGCCTTCCTCTCAGGTCTCATGGTAGGTTCTTTGTAGGGTCTGGATGCTCTGTTCCTTTTGTCATGTTAGACTTCAGTGATAAGCCCAATCAGGCATAGGAGTGTTCTTGCCAATTTTGGAAGCAAGTAGTCTTATTTCTTCCACACTTTTTTTCCACACATTCTTCCTCATAGCCATAAGCAGGATTGAATACGGGTGCAGTGGTCACAGACTACAAGCACAGCCAGAGGAACAAGAGTGTAGGCAAACCTCCACCTGCTGCACATGTTCCCACCTGCTTCTGCTGTCCAAACTCTCAAAGGATATTGCAAGGTTTAGTTTGTCATGTCAAGTTTCTTTCCCCTAAATGTCTTTGCTGGTATTCTGTTCTTTAATATAAAGTTCCAGTTCCATAGCATCAGAACAGATCGTACTGGCCTCCCAGAGACGAATTTATTTATTTTCTGTAATTAGCAGAGTATATAATCATAGAATCACCAAGGTTCGAAAAGACTTCCAAGATCATCCAGAACAACCATGTAGCTACCACAAGTATTTCCCCACTAAACCATGTTCCTTAGTACAACATAGAAAAGTTTCTTGAACACCTTCAGGGTGGCTCAACCACTTCCTTGGGCAGCCCATTCCAGTACCTGGCCACACTTTTGGAAAAGAAATTTTTCCTATTGTTGAACCTGAATCTCCCCTGGAGCAAGTTGAGACCATTCCCTCTAGTCCCATCACTAGTAACACAGCAGAAGGGACTGACAGCCGTCTCACTACAACTACCATTCAGGTAGGGTCTCCCCTGGACCTCCCCTACTACAGGCTGAACAATCCCAGCTCCCTCAGCCACTCCTCATAAGACTTGTGCTCCAGATTCCTCGTCAGCTTCACTGTCCTTCTCTGGACATGCTTCAGGGCCTCCATGTTTTTCTTGGAGTGTGGGATCCAAAGCCGAACACAGTACTCAAGGTGTGACCTTATCAGAGCTGAGTACAGAGGGAAGATCACTTCAGCGCTCCCACTGACAACACTACTTCTGTTACAAACCAGGTTGCCATTGGCCTTCTTGGCACCTGGGCACGCTGCCGGCTCATGTTCAGCTGAGCCCTGACTGACACCCCTGGGTCGGTTTCATGCTCACAGTCTTCCAGGCACTCTGCCTGAAGCCTGTAGCATTGCCCAGGAGTGTTGTAGCCTTAGTAATTGGCACTTGGTCTTGTTAAACTTCAGCCCATTGGCCTGAGCCCAGCTATCCATTATGTCCAGATCCTTCTGAAGAGCCTTCCTACCCCCACGCAGATTGACACTCTGCCCATATTGGTGTCATATTCATACTTACTGAGGGTGTAGTCAGTTGCTTTGACCAGGACATCAATAAAGATATTGAAAAGGATAGGCCCCAATATCGACCGCTGAGGGACACCATCTGTGACTCATTACCAGCTGGATTTTACTTCATTCACCCTCAGCAAAGAGTGTAGCTGACCAAGCCACAGGCTGCCAGCTTCTCCAGGAGAATACTGTGAGAAACAGTGTCAAAGGCTTAAGCTGCCTTCTGCTGAGAAAGCGTATCTACGAGGTCTGTGAGCATCAGTAAAATGACAGCTCTAAACATTTAATAATAGAAGCTCCTGGTATAGGAGCTGATGGACATTTAAATATGAAAAGAAGTATTGATAGGGGTTCCCTCTGTGTGCTCTCATCGCTAAGAATACTAAGGGAGAGGTCTTGTTTCAGTCACTGGCTAAATTCAAACAAGTAAGTTGGACTTCTAAGTCAGCTACCTCTTCTGGAATCTCACTGCTTTCTCTAGTTTGAAGTTTAAGTGCAATATTTATGGTGGTCTTCGTCTTTATTCAGCTGTCTGTGGCAAGTTAACACTTTCTGCAATGCAGCTAAATGAATAGTATTAACCCTAATTCTTGGGTTTATGGAAACAATTTCAAATGTCTGCTGTTAAACTGGTGCTGGGAAGGAAACCCCGCTGAGCTAGGGACTTAAGATATCTCTTGTTCCTTGTTAAAACTGATCTTTCTGAAGGACTTGCCCCAAATAATTAGGGACAAACTGGAACTTATTCAGTCATCTCAACATTTCTTGTAAGACTCTGAAGACCAAAGAGGAGCCACTGACACTGCTCGTCTAGTCTTACTTCCATCAGTGACAGTTCAGCTATTCCATCTTTTCTTTCTAGTGAATGATAAGCAGAAGAGAGAATTAAGCTTCCTATGTCTGCCTTCGTACGTATGTAATTTTCTCAAGACACAGCAGCACTTCACAATGAACAAATATCTATCTTTGGAAAACCATACGTTCATTAATGAGAAGTGTGGACATCAGGTACTTCTCCCATGTAAAATATGATCTAATATGATAACTTTTTACAAGTGAACTTCTTTTTTTTTTTTTTTTTTTTTTGGCTAGACAGACAGTGGTTCATTGAAAGTGACCCAGCTTCTTTGTGTCTTACAAAGAGGCTCTATGCAACCCCAGCTACAGTCTATTCTTTCTATTCCTCCTTCATACCTCCTGTCAGACACAGCTGCCCTGAGCTCTCTGTTCACATCTTATTGCTACCTTATGAAATCATATTAATGGTCCCTCTGTTGGAAATAGTTGCCTACAATCTATATTGTAAGTGCACATTTAGAGTATAATATTTGAGAACACATAATCATTTTGTGATTGCCTAACAGTGTCTCACTGCATTTCATTCCACACTTTGAAATTAGTTTATACCTAAAAATTCCTGCTAGACTTAATGCACATGAGCATGCACTTGGAATTGCATCCTGTTTCTAGTCCTTTTTCTTACAAATCTGTGATGCTAGTGATAACCTGCTCTTGTATGATATTTTGATCTCCATGATGTTGCTTTCCAAACATGTATCACTGAGATAAAAGTTAATAGTAATTTTTTTAAATTATTATTTGAAGTGATCATATAGCGGCATTGGTATCTTTCTGTGTACAAGAATCAAGCCACTTTTTGTGCCAAAATTCTTTATAAAACTTCCCCCAGAACCAAGCTGCACAGAGCTGCATTTTGGCCCCCTTTCTTCTCCATGCTTGATACTTCACCTTTCAACACTACCCACAGCTGTTTTCAGTCTTTCATATCTCTTTTATTAGTTTCCATCTTTTATCAATTGTCTTTTAATGTCTCAGGTAATACTGTATCACATTCACTGAAGTCCTGGTAGATCAGGTCTTAGCATTTTCTTTGCCAAGAAATTCAGCAAAGAAATATACATGTTCAATGTGGCACTGTCTGTCCCTGATGAACTCATACTTGTTAACCCCTTTGTTTCTTTTATTATTTATTCCTCCAAATTTTTGGAGATATGAGAATGCATGCAGACACAAATGCTTTTGGGGATGATAAAATGAGACCTGTATGTTGCTTCCTTCTTTTTTTTAGTATGTATGAAATTTTATCTTCTTTAGATCTTCTTTAGATAATAAGAGATATTAATATATATTTTGAAAATTTTGTCAGTTTAAGATTCCTTGTTTCAGTTTCTTCAGTATTGTGAGACTGAAACTCATGCATATATTTCCTAATTTCGGCATAGCAGACATTATTACCCTTAGCATGGCCAATAAATAAATATTTCAGGCTGGAACTAAAAGTGATATCTACTCTGGCATTACAAAACTTTCATTTCTCTGCTCCATGTGGCCTGTTCTTGAAACCATATAGAAGGTCTTGAAATGCAGGCAAACACAAATCTACTGTATGTGTGCATTTATCCCTTATCTTATACATATGAATCAAGGAACACTCCATTTGTAATCTTAACTCCATACCAGAAACTTCCTTGCTTTCAAATTTGTAATTAGGCTTAAGCTGTTTAAATTCAGCTCTAGAACCAGATGTGGCCAGTCTATCTGAGTTAACCAGTTAAGTTCCCTTGCATGATGGGAAGACAGTAAAGGAAACTTGTTTTGTATCACCTAACTGTGTCTTTTTGTGATGTTCCCAGCATGAATCAGAGAACCTTAGCCAGGAGGAACATCCTGTTTTTATAAACTTTTATAAACTTCATGTTGCTGTGATATGTGACAAGTTTTCAAGTGCTCTCTTTTCATATTATTTCTTATTGAAAAAAGGGAAATGATAAGATAGAAAAAAAACCAAAAAAAAAAAAACAAACAAAAAAAACCTAAAGCTTGCTGTACTAAAGAATATTATATAAAAGGGAATACATATAAATGCAAAAGAATTTCAAAATGTGCATGAATTAAATCTACTGTAACAAGCACAGTAGAAAACATTATGACATAAAATGTGAAAATATAGAAAGATCTAGAAATTTCATATGGATTCCTGCAGATTAATGATATCTGGGATTGTAATTTTTGACTGAATCCTTCCAAATAGTGATGACCTTACAATTTCCTCTCTTCCTGACGAACTTAGAATTTCCACCTCTTCCCTCACAATTTGTATTCTTCTCTTCCTAGAACCAAGACCTCAGTGTGCTTTAAAACACGCTTGCATAAAGCATGAGTTGAGAAAAGAGGAAGGTAGCTCAGCAGCACAATTCTACCACTGTTAGAAATTTTCCAAGTACCTGACTTTAAAGGATCAGCATCTCATGTTGTTCTGTTCCATAGAATAAATTGTTGTATCCATATTAAATAGTGACTTAGGAATTACCTCGCTGGGAAAACTAATTCTTCATATTTCACTTTTATGTTTTCCTTATGACTTTGAATTCTGCATAACTACATAAATACAGCAGTGCTACACTGTCTTGCAGCGTATCAGGATATTCCTCAGTTAGCATGTTAAGAAACTCATTATAAAAATACCCTCATATTAACAATCAAAAGGTAATGTTTCCTCATGGTGACATTTAGAATTGTGCTCTCAAGTGTAATTACAAGGTGAAATGTACAGGTTTTTCAACAAATATTAAGGCTACTAAATCATGCAGGCCTTATTTTCAAGGAGTTCGGTGGGTAGCTTCTTGGCACTTTGAGTCTTCTTTCTCATTTATTCTTTGATATACTGTATGTCACTTGAGCAAATTGTTGCGTGATCACTTATTCTAGGGAAGCGTAAGCATGAACTTGACATTTTTGGGTAGAGGTAATGATGTTCAAGCTCTAAGTTGGTGATGCGGTAAATTGGGAAGATGGAACCTCCTGGCATATTTCTGCTTGTTTCAATACTGTTTTTATACACAGGTTAGACTGAAGTTGCACAGGGATCTCTGGAATGACTTACTACACTTTCTTCAAACAATTAGTGCTACCTTCTCAGCTCCTAACATTTTTGTGTCATGAGTCAAGATTACTCATCCTACCCCTGGATCATGTTATCAAACTTTGATGAAGCCTGGGATTTGTGTGTCTTCTTTGTCAGTTGAATAGATCTCTCCTCTTATGCTATAAAGCTGACTCTTTGTGAGCATAGTTTTGAAAATGAGAATGCACTGGACCATGTTTCCCATAGGATTAAAATAACAGGCAATCCTAATTTATTGCATTCAGTGATTAAACAAATAAATTCCTCTTTATGTATTTAAATTGCCATCCATCAGCACATTGAAGATTGAATCAGTAGAACCCCTCTAGAAATCTGGAGAAATGCCTTTCATTAATTGTCACACACGGTGTTACTGTTACCTGTACTCAGCTGGTTGCAAAAATAATTCTTTTTATTTTCTTAGTTCTAACTCATTTTTTTCTATCTTGGCAGCAAATGTAGTCACAGCTTTTTCCAATCATATGAGGCTAACCTCCAGTGCCACAGATCTCTGTACACACCTCAGATTTGTTTGGAGATAAATGCAACCTTGAGAGAAGCATTTATTTCATTGTGTGAGAGAAGCAGGGGCCATGCTATATAACAAAGAGAATGAGGAATATTTTCTTTCAAAGTTGAGTTTGCATTGCAGACTGAAGCTGGGTGCTGGAGAGACTGGGGTCAATCTGATTATATTCGAACCACATCTGCATTGGAGAATAATCAATTTCTTACAGACCTATTAAATGCAATGTATTCTGTGCCCACATCCTTTTAGGTGTTCGCAGTTTGCATCTTTATTTTTTGCCTGCAGGTATTATTTGGCTTGATCTCAGAAAACGGATTTTAAATTCTTTGCTTTGGCTGATTTCACTGTGTTTAAGGCCCTTGCAATTTGCTGGTAATTAACCTATCAGTCCTGCTCTGGCCAGCTCCAGTAATTTCCCAACCAGAGATGTCGAGGTTCATTCATTTAATATGCTAGTATCTTAAAATATTTGCTAAACTAGACTGACTTAATTATGATATATCTGGAGCTGGAATATTTTTACTTATTCCAGTGCATTATTAAATGCTTGCAAAATGCTCAGTGCAAAGCACTTCACTGCTTTTATGAACTGTTGTATTATTCTTCTTGGCTATAGACTATTTCAGGACACTTTTTCAGAAGTTCCCTATAGTTGTTTGTAGAAGTAGTTTCATTTGATAACCTTTTATTAATTGGTGGGCAGTAGAGATATGTTTCAGGAAGCTGAGTAAAAACTTCTGTTTTCATTCAGGAATCACATCTAGAGGTGTCAACGGTTTATGGGCCTGTTTGGCCCAGTTCCATGACTAATAGGATGGGAGACCCACGGAGCCACACCCTGGGAAAAGGGAAGGTAGAAATGGAGAGTGTAAGGAGTTGGGCCTCAAAACAAAACAGCAGCAACAATCTGAGGAGAAAAACTAATTTACTAAATAAGATATTAGAATGCAAAATAACACAATATAATTGGAATTGAAGCTAAGAAATCAAACAAAATGAGAGTGCCCAAAACAGAAGGCCTCATGCTAAAGCTGAAGGCGAGATGGCTAGGGAACTTCCACTGCTGAGATGAACAGCAAAAGGGGAAGACTCCAGGACTTGTGTGCAGTTTTATCCTTCCCTCTGTGTGGAAAATGAGAATACAAAGTCCTCTGGGGTATGTAGTTCTTTTCTTCTGAGAACTAGATACACAGAAACTCATCAGTCCAACTCTTCAACTCCTATTGCCTCATGTGATGTTATGATGTGGAATACTGACCACAAAAACCATAAGACCATGACAAAAGGATAGCAGGATACATCCAGAATGATGAGAACAGGACTTCATCCTGCTTTAAATTCAGACCTCAGTGTCTACTGCTACTGTCAGTGGACTTGACTGTCTAGAAAGTTTTACTATGCGATGTATGTTTTACAGGTTTCCTTGTAACCCTAGTTATTTATGATTTTCACTTTGTCTCTGTCTGTGCCTTATTTGATAAAAAAAGTATCTCAAACATAATTTTCCTCTTTAGTGATAGCATGGTAAATGGTTTAAAAGTGTTCTTGAATACTATTCATAAGGAGTGAGGAACAATGAGAGATCCTTAAAATGGTCCATGTGGGCCAAAGCTTTGTATACTGGCAGAAAAATTGAAGTGGAATGGTTATTTTGTATTTAAGAACTGCATTTGGGTATTTTTCATTTTTTCCCACGACAAGAAAAGGTAGGATAATATAAGGAGCTCAGTTCTGCTCCATGCTCAAAAAATAATAAACAAACATATGGTAATTGCAGTTTTCATGGTGAAAAAGTTTGGGACAAAAGGATTGATCTTTCAAGAGATCTACCATTTCAGACATGAAGGTTATAAAAAGGAAAAAAGGCATTGAATAGGACTCTACACTTGCCAACAGACTTTTCTGGGATTGCCAGAGGTATAAGAGAGTTGCAGTTGGCTGAGCTTCTCTGGGTTATTTGTGGGTTGGCAGATATGGGAGCTTCTGGAAAAGGAAACTTGTGTTTCTTAGGACCTGAGGCCATTGAGATTGTTTACATAGACCAGTAAGTGTATTTTGAAAAAATGGTATGAAATGGTATGTTAAAAGTAGAATTTCGAAAGGAACTCTTCCTTACTGCTTTCTTCAAATACATATGAGTTATGATCTTGAAATCTTTGAAGCTGGGTTTTGTTGACATATACTTGTCTATCTGTTTTTTCCAAGTGTGCCCTGAGGAGAGATGCCTTAGCCTTCATGGCCCTCATGGCTCTCCTACACTTACACTATGATGAAGGCTACGGTACTTTTGCATTTGAGCTATGTTCATCCAGAAGATCAATCAGGTTACTTTTGCTCCTGTAGGAGCATTTATGCTTTGGAAACATGAGGAGACACTTCAAATAAAGAGCAGTTTACTCTTGATACAACATAAAATGACAAAGTATGTTTTTAAAGCTAAAATTGTAAATGAGAACATGAATACCCACTGATTGGAGCTTTTCACTTTCATGGGCTGTATGCCAGTTTATTACAGTCATTTCTATTGCTTACACTGCATCTTTATAGCTAACCAAAGACTTTTATTTCCACGGCTTGGCAGAGCCATATGAACTAGTTCAAAAACACTCAGAAAGCATAAACAAAAGTACTGACATTAAATGCACTAGTTTGACATTTTGGCTAAGAACCTATTATCTGACTGTTGCCTTTTTCACTATTCTTGATTTCATTTTCTTCCATTTCTACTATTGAGTTAATGTTGCCTAGGCCTATAGTAAACATCCTAACAGGCAGATCATGGCATTCTGATGAATTATTATGTCCCCATAATAATAATAACTGAAATCTGTCAGGGGGGAGGTGAACTGGAACTGATTTTAGGTTCCCACTCAATTTCACAAAGAATGTAAGAAAAGAAAAGAAAAGCAAGGGGTGGGGGGGCAGTAAGAGCAGAAAGACTTTAAATAGTATTCCTGACATTTTGAAATAATGATCATTGGCGCTAATGCTGAGAAGTTTATAAACCACTGCCTTATGTGGATTAGAAAAGTAAAAAGGCCAGCTCCCTGTTAAGCAGAGTACTTTGTAGTACTATCTAAATTCTGGGGATTAAGAAGGGTTTCAATAGGCTTGCATTTCCTGCCCAGCCTATGACTATTAGGGCCTTTTATGGCTCTTCCAGCACAAACCCAGATCACCTGCAAGAGAGAGGAACCTCGTACTTCTGCTTGTAACCCAGCTCCAGCACTCACTGCTGAAAACAGTGCTTTTCTTGAGCTGTTATCTACATATATCCTGGTTGTGTGAAGTAATGTGGATTACAACATAACTGGAGAGTAATGGCAACACTGACAGGTTAGTCCGAAGCTTTTGGTGATGCAGAAGAATACAGATATGAATATATTTTTCCTTTCTGAGGTCTTGGCACAGGTGGCCCAGAGAAGTGGATGTTCCATTTCTGGAAGTGCTCAAGGCCAGGTTAGACTGGGCTCTGAGAAAAGTAGTCTAGTGGGAGACGTACCTGCCTGAGCAAGGGGGTTGGTGCCGAATATCTTTGAAGTCCATTTCAACTCAAATCTATAATTCTAGGTTTCCTTCAGTCATTTTTCCTCTGCTTCAGTCTTTGAAATCTTTCTTTTCTATGCTTCAAAATACTCCTGCTTTCTCTATTTATTTTTTATTTTTTTGGGAGGGATTATTTGTTTTCTGTTTTCCAAACAGCTTTCAGTAGCTTTTGAATTAGAAATTACACCTTTTCCATGATTAAATTATTCTGTCAATTTCAGCATTCTTGCAGAGTCAGTCAGGCTGTCTTCTCTCCTAGAAGGCTGACCATGAAGGCACTGGTGGGAGTGCAGTCAGCTGGTGACACTGGAAGGATAGGAAGCCCTGTAACAACAAAGTATTTCTCACGAAGTGTAGGAGAGCTGTACAGGCTTAGGAACCAACCTAACAGAGGACAGACAGGTGATCTGCCTGTATGGAATTATTATAAACACTGTCAGGGACTGAGTCCTGAATTTGCCATAGTCTCCGAAGAGTTCACAAAGATGCTTGACAGATTGCAGATGTGATCAGGTGAGTGCCCTGCTGTGTCTTCAAAGGACAGCTCTGGGGCTGGGGCTGTGCTCCCAGGGACTGCAAGCAGGCCTTCTGCTGCAGGAGTTTGGGTCATCCAGTGCTGTCAGATCAGCCCCAGGTACAACCCTGCCTCTTTCCTGAGCATCTGGTGGTGGGTGGGAAGGAGCCAGGGAAGAAAATGCTGCACAGGATGAAGTTTGGTGGTTCACAGGCCTTAACAGAGACACTGATTTAGGAAATCCCTTCCTTCTGTCTCCTTGCTTCCCTCCTCAGTCTCTTGATTCCCGTTCTACATCACAGCACACTCTTCCATCAGTTGTATTACAAAAATTGCTGTTGAACAAGCTGTAAACATGACCGCTATGTCAGGATATCTCCTTTTTGAAGTTTTCCCATCAGCTTTTCCACGGCCAAAAGCACTCTCAGGCTGTTTGCACAGGCTAACTCATTAAAGCAAAACACTCATCTATGTTATTTTCATTATCAGTTCATCCTCAGGGGTCAGTTCTGTACCTGCCTGAGCTTCCTGCTCCTCCTGTTGTTCCAGCTATTAAAAACATGACTATTTCACTATCAGTCTGGATCATTAAATGTTCAAAAAATGATATATCCTGCTGGCATGATGGAAGTGGAATAGCAGAAATGAGTTTTAGGGGACGTTTTGGAATGATTAATCTGGCTGGAAGAGCCTTTGCATTGGGTACATAGTCTGAGAATCGAGGCAGTTCCACTTGAAGCTCTCCAGAAATGCAGCTCTTTTTTGGAAAGGCTGTGCAACAGATGATGTCAAAAGAAGGCAGCTTGTGTAACAGAGACATTTCCTCCCCCTGTGAACAGTAGGTAACAATAGAGATAATATCTTACTCCCAGACCTCCTGTAAGACTCATCTTCTGGCAAGTGTCAGAGCGTGAAGATGTCAAACCCTCAGAGTTTCCTTCAGAAGTTATTTGCTCACTTGTTCATTCTGTGTGTGGAAAACAAAATACCAGTATCAAGAAATAGAGGATAGATTTTTTTAGTACCATTAGCTTAATGGTACAAGGTTTTCTGCCCATTTTTATAGAGTAAGCTTTTCTGAGTTGGATGTTGACTGAAGCAGATATCTTTTGTACTCAATACTGAATGCTTAAGTGGATCCTAGGAATTTTTTTCATCTCAATGGAAAAAACTTTGTGTAGGTGTGGACACATAAAGAGGTATGGTTGGAAAGAGCCAGTTTTGTGTGAAAGCATAGTTATTTGTAAGCTTCAGACAAGTTGGCCTACCTGACATGTTATGAAGAAATGACACCAGTACCAAGGCAGCTTGCATCTTGGGGTTATTGCGTTCAGCCAGTTATAGATTCCACGTGCTATGAAAGCAAAGTCATTGTGGTTATAAAAATCCAGTTAAGAATGAAAGAAAATTCATTTCATCCCTGCTTTTTTGTCCACTTACTGTTAATCAATAACTTATCCTTATTGGAGTTTGTGTCTGGGAAGGTTTAAGACCATTTGGCAGGAATTCAAGGGATAAGGACAGATGGGAAAGTGCCATAGTGTCCATAGAACAAAAATGTAAAATGCTGTACTGAAAGGAATGGGCTTATATTAAAATAGTACTATACACTTTTCAATCTTCTTGTCCATTAAAGGTAAATGAAGCCAGTGAGCTTGCCCACCAGTTTATAGTAGAACAGTACTGTTCAGCAGGATATTGGGTCACAACGTAATAGGTAACTAAATGAAGAAAATTTCATTTCATATTTTCTGAAGGTGACTTTTGAGATGCTTCTTTCAACAGTTCTATTTAGGCTATTTTTGTAACAAAATTTTGCTGTTTTTCAAAGAATTTGAACTGATTTCCTTTTCTGAAAACCCTTACGACACTGAAATTTCTATCTCAGAAGTAGACTTGAATAAATCTGTTGTTATGAATTTGAAGATTTCTTTAGGACATCTGACCTGAAGCACTAGAAAAAAATATTTCTTAAAGATGCTTCTCTGTCATGGCCTAAGTAGAAACTTGGCATGAGTCAGTTCTTTGACTTGAGTTCAGATACTTAAGGCTGTCATGTATAATGTCTATCTGGTCATAAATGGACAAGACCTCTTTGCTAGAAAGAGCTTTTTCCATAAGGGGAAGCAATCAAAGGATTAAGTGCAGTACCTATGGGTTCACGTTCTGCAGCTGAAGTCCAGACTGACCTCTTCAATGACAACAATATTTTTCACTCTTCCATGAAAAACATTTGCAACTACAACATAATTTCCAGAGTAATATATTATAAGAATGTAAGGAATTTTCTTTTCAAATATGCAGTACAGTTCTTCTGCTGTGAGATTTTTTAACAGAATATAGTAAGTCTTATTCAGTGCTATCAGGAACTGCTATCAGATATAGATGAAATTGTGACCTAAGTTTGAAAAATAGCATATTTCCAGAAATGAGTGGGTATCCATCTTAAGTGAAAGATGAGAAATCCATCTGTTACCTAATAGTGAATTATGGAATATTGCATTTTCTCACCAGAAACCCAAGATAGATTTGGTTCAAATCTGCAATGCATATTTGTAGTCTCAGTTCTGCTATTGTTAAAGATTGTGGTGGTATTGTGGCACTCGTGCTGGGAAAAAAATTACTTGACTTGTACAGAAGGTTTCCATGAAAGTAGATATGTTAGAACTATTTTTCCTCTTTTTTTTTTCTTTTTCTTTTTTTTCTAGGAATATTTTAGATTAGGAAATTTTGTATTAATTTTGAAGTTTAAGAAGAAGTCAGTAGCTAGGGTGTAGAAGCAATATTTTTGCAATTTTAGGTTTTCTTATATGTGAACACAAAGAAGTAACTTTCTTCCATTTACCTACAAAACCTTTGATTTATGAAGACTATACCTTATTTTTTCATGATGAACTTTTGACTGCTCTTTTTTTTTTTTTTTTTTTTGTTACTGCATGGCTTAAAAAAAAGAATGTGCTTTTAAACAACTTGGTGTGCTAAAAATGAAACTCCTTGGAAAAGTTGAGGGAATTAGCAAAATCAGGAGTCTACTCCTTAAAACTGAGCAAGGGAAAATACAAACAGTTTGCCTTTCCAAAATCGGATCTATCTTGAAAAGATAGATATAGAAGGACTAAAATACTACTCTCAGATAAATAATTGATGAGATGGCTTTGATTAATATTCATAGAGTAGAAATATATTTTATTGAGTTTCTGAAGTTGAGAGATATTTCTCACTGGCCATGACCGTTATGATGCTCTGATTTTACATATAACTGTTAATAAAGCCCATGCTGATAAGCTCTTCTGTGTCACTGATAACTGCAAATAATTTTAATTTTTTCTTTTTTCTTTGAAAGTTCTGAAGTTTTTATAATCTGTATCTCTACAACGCAGACAGATAGACAATGGCTGAAGCTTAATGATGAATCCATAAACATGTCTTCTAACAGCTTCTCCCTCCCATACTGTGATTTGTCTGCTGTGTTTTCATAATAGAAATTCCTATACGGACAGCTGGAGAAGTAGTAGTAGAAACAACTATGTTCTAATGATAGATGCACCATACCCTGGCTGAGAAAGTGCACCCTGATTGTGTTACCCAGGAAGAAGTCCTCAAGGGAAGCATCTGTGTTTGTATAATTTGTGATTATGCCTCAGCATTTAGATATGAAAGCATAATTAAATTGTTACACTACTGAGGATATAACTGGAAGTCTCACTTAACAAACATCCGCACAATGCAAATCTCTTGACCCAAAAGAACAGTTAAATGTACACATCCTTTAGACTTGGTGGCTACTGCTCAAGTCTTGGAAATAGAATGAATGCTCTGTGGTGCAGCTTTCACGGGGAGAAGCAACTGTATCTTTTCTCCTGACACTGGGTTAGTGGATGAGTTCAGCTGAGGAGGTTGGGCAATCACCCAAATCAGAGCAGAGAAATAAATATTAGTAGAGTATTCTCATGGGAGGTCCATAGAATTTAAAATTGGCTTCCTCAGTTGGTCTCAAAGCTTGGCAGACCCATGTATTTTCTCAGGCATTAAGTGAACACGGCTTGGATTATTTCCTTAAATGTTTTCTTTCTTTTTGGTAAAGCATAAAATCAGTGGAATGATTAAAAAAAAAAAAAAAGAAAAGAAGAAAGAAAATGAAAATTTTGTGTCCTGAGTCTGTATTTATCATAGAAGAAAGGACTAGGAAATATCTCAAAAGGTCACTTACTCCATTTTCCTATTCCAAGGCGGGATTAATGATACATGAAGTAGAGTTCCCACGCTATGGTATACTGGTGATGCATGAACCCCTTTAAAGAGAATGCAGAAAGTTACAGCATTCTGGGGCAAAACTTCAGCGCACAGGAAATACTATTTCCAGGAGATCATTTGGGATAGGCTTGTTGAGGCTGCAACAGAGGGAGGGAGGCCTGTAACTAATTGAGGGTGTTCAGCTTTGGAGAAAAGTGAGAGCAGCTGAGAATGCTGGATGCAGCAGGATGCATCCCTGTCTCCTGTTGCTCAGCTGGGCTTTCTGCCTGGGGCAGCTTTCCTGGCTTACTTCCATCAGCCTGTGCTACAGCTACAGTCTGTGGGTTTCTCAGCCACTCTCACTAAATCAGCACAAGTAAAGTAAACATGTCCATGTCCATTTTCTGGTGCTGTAAATGCTTCGCAAGGAACATCCCTTGTCCTCATTATTACACTCTGCCACTTCCCAAACAAGGTGGCTACTTGCAGGACAAATGTCTGTTGGAGTGGCGCATGGCCCATGTGCGTTCCCAGGCTGTGAATGGCATTCAGAAAGGCACATTCTCTGCAAGGCTGGAAAAGAACCAAGAACTATTCTAAAATTTAACACAAAAGGTAACTGAGTCCCCATGCCTGGGAATATTCTGTGTTGCAACTATGTTTAATTTGATACACGTAGACCCAAACCCTGCAAGTGCATCCACTCCCCTCTTGCAGAATTTCTTTGTTCATGATCACTCTGTATGAAATTATTTTATCATCTTTCTCTACTTGGGACTTCTTACTTAAGGAGTAGGTTTTTCTCTAGCAGTTTTCTCCGTACTCTGGTCTATGGCTTCCTCCTACATTCTGGACTCTTTCCCAAAACTGGGATGTCCTGTGCTACAGAACAATGCAGAAAAGTAATTACTGTAGATGGTGCTACTTAATGACATTCACTTATCTGTTGGTACCTTGCTGCTGTGGTCTATTCAGGTCATAGTGTCTGCTTTGGGGATTCCTCTCCTATTCCTATGTTCCATACTCCCCTCAGGAGTATAGTGCACAGACAATGCAGATAAAGTGAAAGATGACAGTTTTTGGGAAACGAGGCTTGCTTTTTTGCTAATCAAGTGAAGAGGATATGGTGGAAGGTTGCAAAAGGCAGGGAATTTTTTGGAGGAGAATGCAGAGTGAGGTATCCATCTGAGGAAAGGATTTTGGAAGTGATAGAGTAACAGAAAGTCTAGTGATTGGACACTATTCATACCATTCACAAAGACAACCAGGAAAGCACTTGAGGTAACATACTGAGCTACTCAGCCATACATCAGCTGAGGGTGCTGATGACCAGTTCTGCTGTAGGACTATAACCCTGGCATTTGGTTAGGAGGGACAGGCTGTTTTATCGGATTGCACAGGATGATGTTTTGTCCACTTGTTACAGCCTAATATTCCATATCAATACTCAAGAGCTGGCAAAAGAAGACTTTTTGAAAAGGAGATCTTATTTGTAGATGAAAACATTACCTCTCCTCAAAAATATGTCTGTTGGAGGTTCAACTTCTGGAAGTGCTGAGGGAGGAGGTAGATGAGAGATAGGGTCACCATTCGTGCTGACATGCAAATATTTCTGAGCAGTGCTTGTATAACATTGAGGACTATCCTGTTTCTCACATTTCTCTGCCAGTGGAAGTCTTTCTTTCCTCGAAATGGCTGAACCTGCTGGTTGGAAGTAGAGAATGAATGAATGTCATTTTGCTTTGCTTTTATGTGCAGCTTTTGATTTAAATACTCAACTGCCTTCATCTCAACAGATAAATTCTCTCACTTTTACCTTTCTGATGCTCTCCCTCATCACAAAGGGAGAAAGTGACTGAGTGGACAGGTGGTGCTCATCTTCCAGTTCTGGATAACTCATGATGTGAAGTCAGGGAGCCTGTTCAGAAAGACATAATATGCTATTCTGGTACCTTAATATGACAATAAGATGGGATATATAAATTTATAACCTTAGCCCTTGATGGATACTATTTGCAGTGATCTGTGAAAAAAAAACAAAAAACAAAAAAACAAAAAACAAAAAAACAAGGTAATCAGACATAACTAATCCTAGGACTCAGAAAGCTTCACATTAACAACTTCTGGAATGAGATTTTCATCATGACATTAATTCCATAGTGTATTTCACCTCTGTTGCAGTAGAGGACAGAGCTACACCAAGGGCTCTTGTTGCTCAAAAGTATGTTTATCCTGGGAAGCAAAGCTAACAGAAGCAGAATTGACTTTGGCTTGCATTTGACCAACCCTACAATGATGTCCTTCAGCTTGACATAGGCTTCCTTTCACTTGTCCTTTCCATAGTTGCATATTGTTATTTGACAGAACATTTTGGCAACCTGATCTCTCAGCTAGTTTAACATCCTGATGTTCAGAAGACAAGTGACCCTTTGAGAAGTGCAGTTTTTGTGCTATTAGGAGACACTGTAATTACTGGCTGCTGAAATGTTAACACTGAAATGTAATATATAATAATTCCCCATCCTGACTTTCTGAACTACAACATATTGCATCATGATTTATGATGTGCTCGAGGTATTAAATTATTTACACACATAAAATAAATTCTCTCCTAAATCTCATAAGGGAAAATGTAGAGAAAAAATCTACCTTTAAAATTATTATATTTGCATATTAAGGTAGAGTTTCTACCAGCTTGTGAGTAGTTCTGACACTGTCACCAATCGCCAAGAAATCCAGCTGTTCAGAAATTGCATTGTAGTTCTCGAACTGGCTGTCTTCCTGCTTTGCTCCTATTATATATTTCTGTAGGACTGCTAGAGTTGTCACTTTCTAATCTCTTAGCCAAATAAATAATGAATATGACTTCATTTACCAATTGAGATCTTTACATCTACGCTATTTTTTAGGAAGTTCAGAAATACTGTGTGCTGGCTGAAAACCTTGAGACTGAGAAATAACTTTATTATGTTTGTGGTTGTAACCTAAGGGTTTAACATGGATAAATACTTTTGACATAGAAATTGCTGTTATATTAAATACTGACCACACTTTAGTGGTGTTATTATAATTTGCCTTGTACAAGTTGTTGGGGAAGACAGAATTGCATACATAAATTGAATTTCATTATTAAAACAACTTTTGGAAGTTTGGTGTGAGACTGTGAATTATATTTTTTGAGAACCAAGGAACTTATCACTAAACCAATTTATCACTCTGAACACAAGGAAAACTTCTTTGATCTTTTTGTCTGTAAAATAGATTTCTTGAATTTCAGTAACTACTGTTAGGAAAACGAATTGAAAGCCTAAGTAATCCAGAGAGCAATGTGAGTAATTATGAGAAGAAAGTGAACAAATAGCTAAGTTATGGTTGGAAATCTCTATGATGAGAGTTGCATTGAATACAAGAAAAACTTTGGCTTCTGAAAAAAATGGTCTAAAGTTCTTCTGGGAAAAGTGCTAAATACAGAGCCTTTTTCTAGTTGACTAGAGTCATTAACTACACACTGAAATTTAACTTGTATTTCTTAGCATTTTTTTCCAGGTCTAGTTTAGGTTCAAATGGGAATATGTCATCTTGTTTTTAACAGAGCTAATACAAATTGTAATAGTTTAACAATATTCCATTGCAGAAATCTTAATAGAGTGCCCCAGAGTCTTTTCAGGGCTTCTTCCCCAAATGTCTTCTTCCCTCCTCCACTCCTTTGGCCACTTCTTAGTGGAGTTCAGTCTCTGTAATAATAGGATATAATGAAACAATCTCTGCATTAGCCAGAAATTTACAAAATATTTCCACAGAAAGTAGACTTCTGTATCCCACAATGGGCTTCCGTCTTAAAATCCAGATTCTTCAGACAGATATGGGAAAACTATGTCACCTGTATGGATCCACTTGAATGCATAGGACATTTGAAGAAAAAGAATTAAATGAATGGAAAATGTTATCTAAGATGGAAAATGTGTTCTGGCAATAACTGCTGTGCAAGCACTAGGAACATCATTATGAATATTTGTTGAAAGCACACAGACCTTGCTTATGCTAGTTATTTGGGACCCATGTGACTAATCTGCTGAAATCTGGGTGTGAGGTGCCAGATGAGAGAATAAGGTAGATCTACTAGTACTTATAAATACACCATTGGTTTTTATAATGGTTATTATTCTTTAGGATGCCAGCAAGTATCTAGAGATGTTTAAACAGCCATGCTGTTACATCACATCATTATATGAAAAATGTTTAATGCTCTGAGATCAAATGATTGCCATAATTGTATCTATTTTAATGGTAATAAGCAGTTAGTGGTAATTACATATAAGCTATGTGGAAGCAATGATTTATTGTATTTATTTTTGGAGTAAGGATAAGATTTTTTGAGATTGGCTGAGCAAGACAAAAAAGGAAGATAATCTAGGTGTGACTGAGAGGCTCTTGACTTACCTACCAGTTCATCTCCATTAACTTTTTGTGGCAGGAATCAGCCTGCAGATGTCTCCCAACACATGTTGTGCTATGTCCAGTAGTTCAATGCTGTTGAAAGCAGCTATCACATTTATAAATTACCAACAGCTCAAGTGAAAGAGACAAAGAGATGAAAAGCTGCCCAGGAATGGCCATTCTGTGGGAAGACAGTGAAGGTAATGACAGAGTGAAGAGCATCTCAGACCAAGAGAAACTTGAGCTAAACAAGAGCTGATAAGAGAAATAGGAATGAGAATTATACAGGAGGCTGAAGACATCAGAATAAGGGAGCCAAGAAATGACACACTTCATTGTGGATCTTAGATATAGAAATGATAGATTTTCCTTTGGTTTAGTGAACCAGAATTGACCTTAGCACCGTAATACATGATGAAAAGAATGCTACACTTCCACAAAATGACAAGTTTGTGAGTACATAGTTTCTCTGATAAAACCAAAAGGCTAGTGGGAGAAAATATGTCTTGGCTCTTAATCATTCTAATACGATGATGTATATTGGTGACCTTTATCTGTGTTTTGCTAATATAATTCAGTTTTGATCAGTGTTGGCACCAGTGGTAACCTACCTGCATATCTTATGGCAGAGCTGATTGAACCCTGAATATCATTCAGAAGCATGAGTGGAATCCTGAATAGTTGTTTGTTTTGTCTATTTTGCAACCTATTCTATTCCAATAAACAGTCTGGTGTCTTTTCATGCAAAAATTTTATAAATTATTTCTATTTGAATCAGTACGCATATTCATATGCAAGGAAGCACATTTGTCAAAGGGAGAGCATTAACTGGTCACAATATACTATTTGCTTTGTTATTTATCATTTATCATTATTCTTCTGCTTTCAAATCTATCCACTAAGGATTTGTAAGAATACAGAATAGGCTTTCTTGTCTGTAAGCTAATGAAGGGTAATAATATTGAGTGACCTTGAGATAAAAAGTTCTAATTCTATACACAACTGAGTACTTTAAAGCATTTATGTGCTACTGTTCTGCTCTTCAATCACAGGTCACAACACAGTAACTAAAAAGTGAGCTGCAGCACTCACTTTACAGGTATGGAGTATAGTACCACGAGTGGAGCAAACCTGATGCATCCTGATAGATTCAGGTCTACACATGTCACTGCTGATAGACACCTAAACAACCCTTAAAGCCTCCAGTACTAGGTTCTCCCTTGCCCCTCTCTAGGCAAATTACTCTGGTATTTCCCAGTGTTAGTTTGAGAAAAAAATTGAATAATTTCTTTGATCTTTTTTTCTTCACTGTATTTTCCTGTCCATTGTGGCCCAAGCTGATGACAAAACTCAATCAAATCATTGCTTCTCTTCTAATTGTACAGTGACTTTTGCAAGTCAGTGAGTCCAACCCCCTGCTAAAGCAGGTTCCCTACAGTAGTTTACACAGGAAAGTGTCCAGGTGGGTTTTGATGAAGATCAATATAGAATCATAGAATCACAGAATCACAGGGGTTGGAAGAGACCACAAGAGATCATCGAGTCCAACCCCTCTGCCAAAGCAGGTTCCCTACACCAGGTCGCACAGGTAGGCATCCAGGCGGGTCTTGAATATCTCCAGAAGAGATTCCACAACTTCCCTGGGCAGCTGTATATTCCAAGTATACTGGAAGCCTGGGATGTTTCATTCCCTCCTCCATTCTTCGCTTCCTTATGCTGAGCAATCCTATTTCTTTCAGCTTTCCCTCACTGAAACTTTTTGCAAGATTCTGATTGTCAGTTTTCTCTGACAATCTCTCTCCTGCTGTTCTGCATTTTTCTGGAGGTAACAGCATGATACTATCTTGTCAAGTTCAGCTTTCCCATAACATCCAGAGATGCTTATTCAGAACTGTTAGATATTTTGATTTTGTTTTCTTCATTACTGCTGCCTACACTGAAATATTTTGGTGACAAGTTATAATTACCTATACTTGATATTCAATTCTTCATGCTTCTTCATTATATACTGACGGAAGTTTTCACTTACCTGATCTCTGTTGAATCAGTGTAACCTTTCTCTGTAGAGGTGGAAAATACCTTAAAAGGTACAAAATATATGTAGGCATTAAGATTTCTTTAGTAGGATTTTTGACATTATTAGTGAGGAATCCTTGCTGTCTGTTACTCTTCAGTTACTCATCTGTTATGAATCAGAATTACTTTCCCAAAGTCACACAGAAAGCATTTTGCTGTAGTTAACACAGTGCATAAACTAACAGTGAAACATAATTAAATCCTGAAATTACTGAAGCACTCACTCAGAAGTTATTTAAATGTGGTATACTTACATATTTCCAGAACCGAATTTTCATAGAGTAACCACAATAAGTTTTTCTTTTTCCTTTGAGCATGTGTATGTGGGTGTGAAAGGCACTGCTTCAATTGCTTAAAATATTAAAAAATGCTTCTATAAAATTAAGCTCTTGTAATTTATAGGAAAAAATGTTAAAAAAAATCCACTGAAAGGAATGCTTATCAGACAACATTGCTATACTGCATGCCAATGATTTGTCATACAGGTTCTTTGGTAAGCTTTTTCTCATTTTGTGGATAAGCTAAGACGAATAAAATTCTTCAGGCCTATTGCTTCTGACCTGTAAGAGGAAGTGTAAATGAGCCCTTATAGATTGAACCCCACTCTGAAGGAATGTAAAAAAATTGCATCTGAGCTTTCAAGAAACAAGTTACACACAGGGGATTTAACCTGAAAGAGCTGTTGAAACGTAAGGTGCTAAGACTTTTGTAACAAGGTAACCACATACGTGGAGCCTTCAGCATGATTGATGGTGTTTTTGGTGGGCTTTCTTGGTGTTTTTCTCTTTTCTTTGTGGTGATGATGTATTGCACGTTGCTTTGTTTTCTGAGACTAACCTGTCACTGGATTGTAGGAGGCAGGAGAAAAAGAGACAGCTTGAACTGCTGACTGCTTCAGTGAGTCTGAGGGTGAAAGGGACATCTCATATTTCATCTGCTCTCCAAAAATCTACTTGGGAGATTGAGGAAAGCAAAAATCTGGTTTGGCTGAGCAGTCCAGTCTGATTTGTTAGTGAAAATTAGAAATATGTGCTAACATTTATTTCTGGATTGCTACCCTGTCAAACTTTTCTCTCCAAGCCAGAGCAGGTGTGTGAGAGTTGTATTTGATAAGGATTGATTCTACGCAGTTAATCCACCAAGCACTAAGCTGACTAGCTTAGTTGGCTGAGGTGCAGGAAGAAAAGCTGGGAAATTGCTGAATGTTTTGCACCTGTCTGGTGCCTTTTAGCAACTCACTCTTAGAATGGCATAGTCAAGGATATGTCCATAAATTAAACAAATCCACTTTTCCTGTTGCCACTATGGAGTTTACACATTTCTTTCTCCTAAACAGGTGGAATTTACCCTTCAATCAGTCAGCTACTTGCTGCTTCTACTTGTTCTTGTATTTTTCAGAGTGGGGGAAGTTGATCTCAGTGCTGGAATTTTTCTCTCCAGTTGCATCAGGATGCAAAAGGTCTTTTCTTTCTCTGACTCCACCATAAATAGAAACCTCTGGAGTCTTAGTGTACTGAGATGAGACACGAAGGAGAGCTGGGGAAGAAAGCTATTACCATGTCTACATCGCTTTCCTTCTTCTGACTTAGTCTCAGTACAGGGCTGTTCTCTGATCCTTTTTCTTCCCAATTTAATGAATGTATACTGACCTGGTTATAATGATATCAGAATTAATTATCTGGTTATAGAACAGATATCCAAGAAAACCACATATTAACTCAAAATATCAGCATTTTCTTTCATTGGAAATTGCTTCTTGAGAGAACATCATCTACTTAGTTCAGAGAATGAAACTCTCAAGAATATGGTGGGTCCAAAATACCATCCTTTAAATCACATATTTAAAGCGCATGTAAAGGTTATGCAGAAACAAACTCTATATTAATTTTGATAGAGTAAATGAACCTGAAGAATCAAAGGTGTTAATCTCACTGTGTCTTTGTACAACATTTTTAAGTAGCTCAGTAATTTGAATTCAGACATTTGGCATTCTACTTTCTATGGTAAGTAGATTACAATATTAAAGCCAAACACTGAAAATGTACTGATTAATGTGTAAAGAAAGAAAAACATAAAAACAGTACAAAGGATAACTTTTTGAAGGAGAATTGTTAAGATACTGACTGACCATACAAAGCAAATTTATTAGGGAGCGTCTTTAGTCTTTTTATCAGAGAAGTCTGAGGGCTTTTTAACCCTTTTAAGTTGAGAAGAATAAGCTGTTCTGCTGGTGAATTTTGCTTTAATTACTCTGAAACCAAGGGCTGGTTTTAGTTTCTTTCTTTCTTTGATTGAAAAGGCAGAGGTGAGAAGGGAGGAGAGGATAGACAGTAGCAGGTGAGGTAATTGGGGTTAGTCCTGAACCTTTGAGGCAGAGCAGCTGTTTGGACATGGTGGTTTGTCAGAGCTGCTGGGCCGATGAAATACACTGGCTTTATAAGTCTGACTGAGCTCTGCACCTGAGGTTGTAACCTGGTGTGTCCAGATGGGCTCTCTCTGCCTCTCCTGGGGTGGGCTTCTGGGGCTGTACCATCTGGGGAGTGTAGGATCATGGCAGAAAAAAAACAGGAAGAGAAAAAGGTGGAAGGGCTGAGAAAGACAGTACCAATGTGATGGCAGGTAGAAGAGAAGAGGTTGTGGTGTGATCCTCAGTGCCTTCCAAGGAGAACTGCTCTGTAGCACTGTGATCTCATATGTGGTGATGTGTCTGGGATGGCTGTCTTTGCCACACCAGGGATAGAACTCTGTTCCTCGGCCTACAGGCTGGTGTTGATGCATGGGACTGTCAGCATTCCTTGGGGAAGTGTTAGCTCTGCCTTTGTGACTCCACCTGTATCTTCCTTTTCTGAGCTCAGAAAGGCATGTCGCAGGATGGATTAGCCTCCCTACAGGATTTTGGTCCAGGAATAATTTTTTTATAAGCTGTTAGCTTTGTTGCGTTTGAACTGGTTCTTCAGTCAGACTACTTAAGCTTCTCCCTCTCATGGGAGTCTATGCCCATGAGAGCAGCAGTGCATGATGTTTGTAGAACTTACTTAGGAGTCTTATACTGAAAGGGTAGCCTTGGATAATTCCCATCAACACATACACTCAGAGGAGGATTGAGGATGTAGAAGGGTATTTTTCCATCACCTTGTGTGGGTTTTGCCCTTTAAGGTTGCCAGATAACATTGTGTCCTTGAAGAGCAAGAGGATGCAGTTCTCATTTCATTCCCTGCTGCCTTGTCCCACTCAGTGGATTTCAAGGGAGGTGAATTTTGTTCTGCCTCCTGAGTTCACCTCCCCTGCTCAGCAAGGGGTTGCTAACACAATGGAATCATCCAAGACTCAGAGAAATAATATGCATACATTTCTCGAGAGCCTTCTTAGCAACAACCAATACTCTATTCGGAGGTAAAAGTGGGTAATTTGCTAATTGTGATTAAAAGTACAATATTTGTCAATGGTTACTGCAAAGAGCAAAAGAATAAAAGAAGAAAAAAAGAAAAAAACAGGGAGATCGACAGATATGTGAACACAGCAAAATGGTTCACCACTCCTCAATCCAGTGGTGTCTTGGTGTCAGGTGCTGAACCTCAGTAGTGGCAGGTCATCCCAGGTTGTGATGGTCAGCTGACAACTAACAACAGCGGTATGAATTCTTACTTATAGTCCAAAGTGGTCAATCCTGCTCTTTTGGAGTGACAGCTTTTGGCCTTGGGATTACAGCAGGAACTTCTTTGTTCCCATCTTCCAGGCCTTGCAAATTTAAATCAGCAGGTAAAAGAAAGCAGGGGGATGTCAGCTTCTATCTCGCCATCACAGATATCATCACCCAGTTTCGCGTATCGAGCTGGAATCATTTGCTCACACAACAAGTCTTCAGCCAGCAAACACTCCTGAGCTCTTACGCTGAAGACAAACATCTCCAAATAAATGCTTACAGATGTAAAACTGTCCGCAGAATGATGTTGATTGCCTCATGTTGATTTGAGATGTACCTTACTGGTCTCAAGATACCTGTTCTGGTTGATTTGTTACCAGGATCTCCTTTGCTCAGAATAAAGGCCAAGAAAAAATGGTGTGGTTATCATATAACTGTGTACTTTAGTTTACTTTTGTAAAGAACTGGGGATATGGACTGGCAGGAATTTGGGCTGGGATATGGTGTGCATTCACCCTGCATCATCACCATAGCCAGAATATCTCTGTGAGTCCTCTTCACTGCATGGAAACAGCACTGATATCACCAGCAAGAGAAGACCTTGGCAGCATCTGCAGGGAAATCAGCTGCCTGTGGAATGCAAAAATGGCAGAGCAGAGCATCACATGTCCTCACAGGAGTACTGTGTGAGGCACACCTCTCTCACTAACACTACAACAAATGTCCTCTCCTATCTGAGTACCTTACTTTTGACCAGACAGAATTCTTCCTATGAGATTGTGTTATGTCCTAGTGCATCCTTTCTACCAACAGTAGGGCTGATAAGACCTACAAAGTAGACTTGCTTCCACTCAACATTTCAACAAGATCTTAGCTGGTATATATGCAATATACATAGATTTTAAACTTGTTCATTTATAAAACCTGAAATTTTATTGTATTATATGAAATATCTACAAAAATATGAGAAAAGGAAAGAATAAAAAGCCATAACTAGTCATTACACAATATCTCTTTTGTCCCCATTTTTCACAGTGATGATATGATAGAAAGTTTTAGTAATTAATTAAAATGGTATTGTTCATGTTAAAAAAATTATACAACTTCACTGGCCACTTACTGTAAACATAACACCAAGATTCTGAGGGGAAGCTGAAATGTAAACAGTGGTGTTTTACAGAAACACTCAGCTAAAGTCTTGCTCTTTTTTCATAATGTCTCTATACCAACACTTGATTGTGAACCTAAATTAAATTGTTTGAAGACTGGATTTAATTTTTTTTTTTGTTACAGATAAACAATGTACTTCAAAGTAAGCACTCATATGACATTTGCAACCTTAGGAATATACCATTTTAATAATTACTTCTGATACCATTTGTTTATCCTTGGCACAAGGGAGAAGGTGGTCTGAAGCTCACTCTCATGAAATGTTTAATTTCTTTTTGTCTGTGTTGCTATAAGTTTCATGTACCTGTAGATTTCTGTGGCGGCTTGCTTTACACAACCATGTTATAGCCTTAAGGCAATAATTCTTCAACAACATGCAAAGGAGTGCCCTGTCTGTCCCAGCCAGCCCTTTTGCATGCCCAATGCTTTGTTGCCAGTATTTAGAACAAAGCCTGAGATGAGGTAACCAGGTTATTACTTATTAAGTATATCTCCATTTAATTATGCCTTAATGTTATTCTGACTGAAAAGATATCTGTATATTCCTCATGTCTGGAGGAGTGCAGCACTCTAGTAATGTAAATGACTGTCACTATTATATCTGGAAGAAGCAGTATCTCATCGTGTTGTGTCTTGTGTCTCTGTCCTCCCACTCAGCTCTCCTAAAATGGCTTTTTATGACAAGTGTTGCAAAACAGAAGCCAGTGTGAAACATGCTTCTGAGAAGAGTAACTGTGAAACTGAAAGTTAGAACCAGAGAACAAAAGGTTAGTTTTCCTGTAGGAAAGATAACAGCTTGAATCTCTCTCCCTCTTCTCTTTCCACATTAGAAGAGGGTGCACTAGAGAGGTTAGGTCAGCACACACATGTTTTAAATTAGTGGTTTCTAAACAAGGAAGTGACAATTATTTGTTATGATTATTTGTCAAATAATCACATCTGTACTTAATTACCACATATGCACTAGTGTTTGCATTTCTCAGTAGGCTGATTTCAATGAGAATAGCTCTAGATAGTAAACTGTGGGACCCCATTTTATCGGGCACAGAAAATTACCACAGTATTCATTGTGTTAAAAGTTATAAACAGAAATGCCACATAGCCCTAATTAATCTCATTCCTTACCTCTTATGTTTACATAATACAGCAATGAGTATGACAGGTTCTGTCATGAGGGCTTTCCTCATTCTCAAAGCCTTTTTGATCAGGTAAATATTAGTGTTATTATTTTAGTACCAAAGAGTGTTCTCTCTTCATATCTGGATCATGCAACTATTTTCTATATTCTAGTTTTTTTATATTTTTCTTTCTTCTGTTGTTACACGGAGTCCATTTCTTTGCTAACACAAGTTTTCTCTAATCAGTTACTATCCAGTGTCAGCATTAGTCTTAACAGTTTAAGTGTCATCAGTGAGTTTAAGCTCATTTTTGAATACCAAAGATCTTTTAATACTCATTTCAATTAAAATAGATTTTTTTACATTGTTCAGCTACTCTCTTAGAAATTCTTATCTCAGATTCCATCCGAAGGTATGTCTGGGGAAAGTGAAATTTTAAGTATGCATTTATATGAGTGTTTGTTTGCCCCAGAGGTGTTTGTGTTGTCATTTCTTTAAGTGTTTGAGTTTAGGAGTCACTTGGGGTCCAGGAAAACCTAACAGACACTTTAATTATTGCAGGGCTTTGGAATGAATCCTTGGAGTATGTGCGATATTGTCTTCCCTGGTCTGAAAGAATGCTTCCCCAGCTGTGCTGGGGGTTTTAACACTCCATTATGTCATTCCTCCATGTGTTAGAGAGAGGCGGAAGGAGATATGTATCACAGTCCTGTTTGTGGTCATAAGGCGTGTCTGTGACAGATGCAAATGGGGGAACTTGGTGGGAGTCCCTGGCTGGAAGAATGCCTCCATGTTTCAGGCTTGTCTTGGAGTGTCATCTTTCCATGGGGATCGTGCTTTGGCAGTGTCACACTGCCTTTCACAGTGGGACGTTTGAGGCCTTGCTGGCCAGCCACATCCATGTAATTTTGGTCTCTTTAATGTCTTTAAATGAACACCTTCTAGGGACAACTTTTTGGCCTTTTTTGCTCAGACCCCCACGGGAAGGTTCTAGCCCTAGACTGCAAGCTGTAGTCAAGTGGACAATAGTGTGATACAACAGCTAAAAAAAAAATTACTACAATGCATCGTGTCTGTGGAATTAGTAACCAACTACTGAAAACTGTGATATTCATCATCTATTATGAAATAACCTTACATTCATCACATATTCCACACTCTTTTCCAGATAAACTGATGCACATAGGGATGATCCCACAAGATATTCTGTACTGACCTTACTCCACTGATTAGAGGAAGTAAATTACCCTTGATCCTTGATCCATCTAGAGTTAAGATCCTCTTGTTTAAGTCTTTCCTTGGCTTCTCAGTTATCATATTTCTGTCTTTAAATGGTACTGTCCTAGCTTTGTTAAATTTTGAGTATTTCTAGCCTGTCAATTTCCACCTTGCTATTTGATAGAGTGGATTGAAACCACCTGAGCCTAAGGAGAATATAAAATCCTTCTTTACAATCTTCTGAGCAGATGCTCTCATGAGGAGGTCACTGCTTCTAGGTAAACATCTCTCTTTACATTTCTCTGTGTGCTATTACATCATCTGAGCGAGTGAGCTTTGCACTGGACTCAGTTTGCCTAAGGGAGCTAGAACTTTCAGTGTACTTCAGTGGGAATTTAGATAAAACTCAACCATCTTTCACCAGCAGTTAGACATGCTCCCCAGCGCAAAGCACTTCATGATCCTGTTTAAGATACTCTATGTTATGGCCCCAAAAGTTGTTACTTCATAATTTTAGGTCCTTGAGAACAGATGATCTGAATCATGAATCTTATATGTCTGAATTCACTCCCAGTTTGAGCTGTGACAAAATTTATGTGGTCTGAATTCATTCACAGCTCAGCAGAAATAAGATCTCCTTTTCCAGAGGGAACAAATTGATACATAAGACAGAAAAAGTGTTATGCTGACAGCAGAAGGGAAGGGTGAAATTTGTCTTGTAGTTCTAATCAGATTTCATGAGAAGCCTTGCATGACAAAACTATTAAAAACCACAAGCTATCAGGGGACAGGGAGAGACATACTGTCTACCTCTTTCACTGAGTACTCAGGATGAGCATTTCAACAGTTAGCACAGAATATGGTCATTTAGGTGGCAGATCAATAATACTTGGGGAGACACAGGTACATACTGAGTATAATACCCGTGTATATTATCATGGTGGAATTTAACTTGAGTAGATACTTGTGCTGTCTTCCTAGCTATACTATAACTTCAAAATTTCTGGATGACATTATTATTATTATTATTATCATTATTATTATTATTATTATTATTATTATTATTATTATTATTATTATTATTATTATTATTTATGAAAGACTTTCAGTTTTTATGGGAAATTCTAAGGCTTCCCATATTGTCAGTAGAGAGCCATTACCGAAATTAAACTCTTTTAGATATTTAAATTATAAAGATTGTTAAGTATCGAGGCAAAAGACCTCATATAAATATGTAATGTCTTAAGGGACTTTAATTTCACAAACCTGAAATTAATTATAAGTTAAATCATCCAAAAGAAAATTTAAATAGAGAACAATGATTCATAACTGAAAATGCAAAAAAACACCTTTAATGAAGTCCTCAAAAATTGCAACAGGGAGGAAATAGACTAAGTTGGTCTTAAAAAAATAGCACACATGTATAATGACCTGGTACAGAGAAGAATTTCAGTTATCTAAGTTGAATTTGAAAGCTGTAGTTATAAAAGAAGAGTCAGGATATGGAGAAAATTGTTCCTTTTTTTTTTTTTTTGAAGAAGCATGTACTTGGAATGAAAAATAAAGCATACTCTTGAAACAAAGAAGCAAAGAAAAAAAAATTGGGAAGAGAAGGGAAATAAAGGGAAGGGAAATGTTTTTTCCAGTGAAGTAAAGTACAGTTTAAAGCATTTTTCATACAGTATGTCAGAAACAAGAAAAAGTAAAATACCAAACTGAATAACAGTGCAGAGAATTTTTTAGTGTTAGTTCCATTTTGATTTATTTGATCTTTAGCACAAAGGAATGGGATTGTAACATGTAATGGCATGTATGTATTTTATTTTCCTCTAGAATCCTAGCAGTTTGTCATTAGGTAATTAATGAATTTAAGGTACTTTTAAAATTAGTAATCAAATACATTCTATCCAATAAATTTAAAAGATATAAGCTATATATATTTAAAATATATACATGCATTTCTTTTCAGTAAACCAAGGAACACTGAGCAAACTCAGGGGAAGATGCTGGGGCCTGTCCTCTTCGATATCTTTACTGATGACCTGGACAAGGGCATTGAGTGCACCCTCAGTGTGTCTGCAGATGATATTAAGTGTCAATCTGTCTGGGTGTAACAAGGCCCTACGGAGGGATCTGGACAGGCTGGATTGCTGGGCTGAAGCCAATGGGATGAGGTTCAATAAGACCAAGTGTCAGATCCTGCACTTTGGTCACAACAACCCCAGGCAATGCTACAGGCTTGGGGCAGAGTGACTGGAAGACTGTGTAGAGGAAACATACCAAGGGGTATTGATCGATGCTTGGCTGAACATGAGCCAGCAGTGTGTCCAGGTGAATAAAAAGGCCAATGGCATCCTGGCTTGTATCAGAAATTGTGTTGCCAGCAGGAACAGGGAAATAATTGTCCCTCTGTACTCAGCACTGGTGAGGCCACACCTCAAGAACTGTGTTCAGTTTTGGGACCCTCACTGCAATAAAGATATCAAAGCCCTGGGGTGTATCCATAGAAGGGCAAGGAAGCTGGTGAGGGGTCTGGAGCACTCACCCTTTGAGGAACTGCTGAGGGAGATGGGATTGTTCAGTCTGGAGAAGAGGAAGCTCAGGGGAGACCTTATTACTGTCTGTAACTACCTGAAAGAAGGTTGTTGTGAGCTGGGGGTTGGCCTCTTCATCCTTGTAATTAGTGATAGGACTAGAGGAAATGGCTTCAACTTGCACTAGGGGAAATTCGGACTGGATGCATCACTGAAAGAGTGGTCAACCACTGGAATGGGTTACCCAGGATGGTGGTGGAGTCACTGACATGGAGGTATTTAAAGAACATTTAGACATTGTGTCGAGGGATATGGTTTAGAGGGAACCATTAGAGACAGGTGAACAGTTGGACTGGATGCTCTTGTAGGTCTTTTCCAGCATTGGTGATTCTATGGTTCTATGAACTGAGCTCATATCAAGCTAAAATTGGGATATGGAAAAGTTTGAATAATCCATAGATCTGTCATTATAACTTTGGTGAATTATTGTATGATAGTAAATTATTAAAGAATTAAAGGTGGTAGTTATAGCATAAAAAAAAAATAGTCAAGATAAGCTTGCGAAAATAGTTCTATTCATATTAACACAGTATAATTATTTCAGTAAATAAAATATTAATTATACCATATATTTAAAATTCTATTAAATATTTTTCTCAATTGTCATTTCATTTAGGAAAGGTGTTAAAAGTATTATATCCTACATGGATTAAACCCTGCTCAAGTGTGTGTTAGGATTTATTAAATAAATCAGGATAAGAGTAATTTTTGTTAAAGTGCATTTTATTGTGATGGTTCTTAGTCCCAGGTTTTTTAAAGCTTTCATAAATTAATTTCAATAAGCATGAAACCATCACTGATTTTAGTCACATATTATCCCAGGCTTAGGTGACAAATAAAGCAGATGACTGGTATGAACTGGACTAACCTGTACTATGCAATTCTATTTCATGGTCAAAGGAAAAATGCTTTCCAAGACGAACGTAATATTTCATGCTTTTGCACTCTTCATAGATGTTCAGATCTGTGAAACACAATGTAAGAAAGATAGTGAAATATTGCATAAAGCTCCAAAAACCATTCAGAGAGCAATTAATTGTTAGCAAGGGTATGATTTATAGTGTGAGATTGAAAGCTGTCAGTTTATTTATAAGGAGAAAATGTTGTACTGATTGACTGTTGTTTTTGAGTTTTGTATATGAAAAGCTTTTCTTTCACAAATGTATAACAGGAAAAGATTCTGTTCTAAGGTTACTGATTTCTGTCCTCTGGATAAAAAGTAGGCAAATTCATTCAAAGATAAAATATTGATACTTATGAGTGACATGAAAATAGTGTGAATCACACCTATTTATTTGTAAGAGCAATATGATATTCTCATTTGACACACAAAAGTAATATCATAGTTGGATATGAAAACAGAGCAGTTAAATAAAAATTTCATTTCTCATGAATATGTCTCTTTGGACATACTTTTATGTCATCAAGTTTCATAAAATCACATGGCCAAGATTAACTAGTAGATCATTCTTCATAATCATGGTAGCCTACGTACTTTCCTTTACATCTATGATACAATGAAACCAAAGCCTTGGTCAATCTAAGCAAATCAGAAAAGAACTCATCTTTCATGACAAAAATACTTTCTGAAAGAAAGTTGTTGATACTAATATAACTATGGGACATTTGGTGGTAATACACAACTGAACACATCTCTTAATTACCTGCTAGTACTCCTGTTAAAATACATGCTCGTGTGATTTGAACTTTAACTGCAACTTCTCTAAGAGAAAAGCTTACTGTTTTTTATCTGCACAATAATTTTAATGATAAACACAAGATAACTTCATGCAACTGCACCCAGCAACTGTTGTATGAGCATGATTACTCCAATGACACTCTTTCTGATGTATCCTGGCTTTTCCTCTGTGTGCCGTATATTTGTTCTGATGACACAAGGGGCATCAGATTTAGTTTGTGAAAGACCTCTTGAGTGTTTTAAAACTTTCACGTTGGTAGAGTGGTTTTCATTGCAAAATGGTTACTAATATATCACTCCCTCCCTACACTTCCAACAGAAAATAACTTTGTGTATTTTTTGGCAGATGTTGATTTCTTAATTGTTCCCAATGGCACTTCATTCATGTAATGCAATTTTAAGGACTAAAATCTGCCCTTAGATGAACTTATTTTCTGTGGTTTTGATCCTGCCTTCTAACACTAGGAGACCTTCAGTGTGAAATGTTAGTCTGTAACAGACCAGTAAAGGGATATGTACTGTTTTGGAGCAAGTGGACACTAGTTGCTGGCCTAATGAACTACTAGAAAGTGAAATGCCTTTACAGGCAGTGGAGGAAGCATTCTCCAAAGCAGCCTTCTCATGATTTTTACAGATGTATTACAGGTTTCTGATGTTCTTCTTAGAAAAACATTGGCACAAACACTCATAAGGTTGATGCTTTCTGCTGTATCAGCATCATCCCTGGTTCTAGTTAGATGTGGAAGGCCAGTGGCTGCTGATGACCCTGGGAAAGAATCACTCTGTCATCCCAAACTGGGTACCCTCAGCTCTCATATCCCAGGAGGTGGCTTCCAGGTCACCTGCCTGTGCCACCTTTTCAAGAAGGGGTGCAGCCCGGGAAAGCAGCCATCAGAACACTGCAGAGGTTCAGGACCCTCGAACAGCAGCCTGTTCAGTTAGAGGGAAGAAGTACATAGAAAATATAAGAAAATAAAATACATCTAGCTCTCCTAGGATTGAATTTTCCAGACTTCTTCTCACTTCCATCCAATTTACTCTTTTCACAGTTTGAAAAAAAGTAAACATGTAAGCAAGCAAAAAAAAGACCCCTCCAGGAAATCTCAATTATACAGCAGCTTTCCTTATGCCTCCACTTGTTCCTAAAGAGTGTATATTCATAATGAGTTACATCAGTATATTCTGCTTTATTTTTACACAGTTTCTACTTGAATCTGACTGCATTCTGAGAGAGATTCTTTTGAAGGCCGAGAATGATGGTATGGGTTGGAAATTTCCCTTGGGAATGTTTTCATGTGAACTGAACAATCTATGTAAGTGTGCAAGTGTTCTGAATTAGTTTCTACATAGGCATATGCATGAGTAACCATGATTACTGTATTTACTTCTTTCTCTTTTATTTTTTTCCTTTGGATTTTAGGCTTTAAAATATTTTTTTTTGCTAGCAGAATTTTGTAAACACTTCCAAGTTTGAATCTTTAAGATTACTTCTCTTCCCAAAAAAAACACCACCAATGCCAACAGAGTTTATGGATGACTGGATGCTATAAAAGTTGGAATTTATCATTTTTATGATAATACTGACAACTTAATATTAAGAATTGAAAAATAATGGTTAAGTTTCTCTATTTTTTATCTACCTGTTTAGGCACTGACAGATTTGATTCCTGCTGGCTGTATCTTTTTCTGCTTAAATATTTGAATAATACGAAAATTTATTCTGTGTTCCAATGTAAAGTGCTGCCTGGATATTATCTGGGTAATTGTCATTGCAAGTTTACAGCATTCTCTGAATTCTTAAAGGTGATTACATGTAGAGAGCATTTGTGTGGCATTTTCTGCTTTAGGGTAGATCCAGCTCTTGCTTCTCTCATTTCCAACTTCCAATATATCAAGTCTTTGTATTGAACACGTGCGTTACAATTACTGTTTCAAATTTCCTTAAACAGAGATCTTTGTATTGTGGCAGGCTTCAGTCAAAGCAGAATACTGGCATAACTTCTGTGAACTAATGCAAACACTTCTGACAGTGTCATGGCTCTTTGCCAGCAATTTTGCTGCAGGAGTCTCCACACAAGTTAGGCCCCAACCTGATCATGATAGCTCGTCATCTGCTGGGCTCTGCTTTCCCCTGTGCTCTGCTCTGGAGATGGCAGCGCTGAGAATGATAACATGATGCCAGCCATTCAGCATTTTGCTTTCTGTGATGCCATTCCATAAAGCAGTGTCTTTAGATATTAACTCTGAGTTTAACAACATCAAAGAAACAAGGCAACTCCCTCACAAGGACACCCTCCTGGGTACCATGTTAAGGCACATATGAGACAAAGAGGTGATCTGGGACAGCCAGCATGGCTTCACTAAGGGCAGATCTTACCCAACCAATCTGGTGGCCTTCAGTGACGGAGTGATGGCATTGGCGGACGGGGAAAGGATGACGGATGTAATCTATCTGGACTTCTGCAAAACCTTTGACATGGTCACTCACCATATCCTTCTCTCTAAATTAGAGAGTTATGGATTTGAAGGATGGACTGTTCGATGTATTAAGAACTGGTTGTCCGGTTGCTGAGAAAGGGTTGTGATCAACAGTCCAATGTCTGGGTGGAGGCCTGTCAAAAGAAGTGTATCCCATGGGTCAGTCTTGGTACCAGTGCTCTTCAACATCTTCATCAATGGCATGGACAATGGAATCAAGTGCACCCTCAGCAAGTTTGCAGATGACACCAAGTTGAGTGGTGCAGTTGATACATTGGAGGGAAGGGAAGCCATCCAGAGGGCTCTGGACAGCCTGGAGAAGTGGGCCCATGTGAACCTAATGAGGTTCAACAATGCCAAGTGTAAGGTGTTGCACTTGGGCCGGGACAATCCCAGTTATTTATACAGACTGGGGGAAGAACTCCTGAAGAGCAGCCCTGCAGAGAGGAACTTGGGGGTCCTGGTGGATGAGAATCTGGACATGAGTCAGCAGTGCATGCTTGAAGTTTGGATGGCCAACTGTATCCTGGGATGCATTAAATAAGGGGTGCCCAGCAGGGAGAGGGAGGTGATTGTCCCTCTCTACTCAGCTCTTGTGGGGCCTCATCTGGAGTACTGCATCCAGGCCAGGGGCCCCCAGTGCAAGAAAGATGTGGAGCTCTTGGAATTGGTCCAGAGGAAGGCCACTAAAATGATCAGAGGGCTGGAGCACCTCTCCTATGAGGAAAGGTTGGGCTTGTTTATTTGTAAGAACTGGGCTTGTTTATCTTGAAGAAGAGAAGGCTATGGGGGACATCATTGTGGCTTTCCTATGCCTGAAGGGAAATTAGAAACAGGAGAGGGAACAACTGTTTACACCGGTTGATAGTGATAGGACAAGGGGGAAATCGTTTTAAACTAAGACGGAGATTTAGGTTAGTTATTAGGAGGAAGTGTTTCACTCAGAGGGTGGTGTCACACTGGAACAGGTTGCCCAGAGAGGCACATCCCTGGAGGATGTGGCTCTGGGCAGCCTGCTGTAGTAGTTGGTGACTACCCACAGGGGGGTTGAAACTAGATGATCTTTGAGGTCCTTTTCAACACAGGCCATTCTACGATTCTATTTTATGATTGTATGAAAATAGAGCTGAGAAAAGGATATTTAGCTGTTACAGTGCTGCTACTAACCTTAGCACTGAATACATTGCTTCAGACTTCTTGTCTTCAGTTCATTAGCCAGAACTCTTCCAACATGAGCATGGTTTTGCTATATTTCTATCTCACAGCCCTTGTTTCTGTTAGTTTGACTTTGTTGCTATGTATAAAATCAAACTGAGTCTTGTTTTACAATCCCAGCGCTGTCTGTGGAATCTGAGCAGCGCAAGAGTTCCATTAGCAATGTTATTCTTCTCTATAGTCACTGTCACACTCAGTTAAGTTCCAGTTTTATTTTCTACCATAAAATAGCATTCTTGGTCACAGTAATTCCATTACCACAATGATCTGTGAACCAGTAAAATATATTAATGAATTAATAAAGTTGTATGTGGCTTACTTTACAGTCCCCAGAGGACGCTTTTCCAGAGGTGGTATGACTTCAGGCTGTATCCATAAGCATTCAGCTCTGGGGTTAACCACAGCTCAGTGGGCTGCCTGAGAGTGGTCTACATTGGTTGGGCATTGACTCAGGCTGTCGGGGAGGAAGCTGGGAGTCTCAGAGCAGCAGCAAGACAGAAAAGACTCTTTGTTTAAATGGTTGTGGGAAGGAATGTCAGCCTAGAGTTTGCAGGTAAGAAGAGCTCTATCAAGAAGAAGGGATTGAGAATAAAGAAGTTCCCCAGTCCCCGGTAAAATACACTATCCAAATGCTATAAAAAACATGGATTGAAAAGAGATTCTCATGGTTATCTTTCTGTCCCTCTAGTGATAGATGAATGCTGCTCTTTGTGAGAGTCCAGCAATTTTTTATGCCTCTATGAGAAGATTTTCACCATACTGATCTCAAAAATGTATGTATTCTGAACCCTCTTAGCTGCCTCTTGGCTCTTGGGTGCTCTGGCACCTAGAATCTCCTGTTGATCGCAGTAGAAGGGGAAGAGTGAGAATGTCTTGGCCAAGGTACCAGTTGAAATTAATGGTGGTGTAGAGACTGATGTAGCAGAAAAATGATTTTTATAGCTAGTCTTCACCAAGGAGAATCAAAATAAGTTGTTACAGTGAAATGAAAGGAAGGTACTGTAAGAAGTGACAGGTTTTAAATGACTTATGTGAACTGGTATATAGCTGAATCTGAAAGACCCATTTAAGTCTAAAGTTAGTTGGTCTTCCTATGGGATTAGTAATGACTAAGGCACAGACAAAAACAAAAAAAAAGAAACAAGAACTGATGCTCCTACTTTCATATATCTACATACACATATGCAAGTAATTTAAAAATGTCTTTGAAAATATGCAATAAAGGATACCGTTTCAATGAGACAAACTCATAGACAAGGCCTTGATGTGGTATTCATTTTACAAGCAGAAGACAATAAATCAGTTCCTGCTTAAAAAGCATTATGGCTCTGTATAAAAGTGTGGCACAGAGAGCCTGAGAGAAGACAACACAGAATTAGTGTGGGGCAGGCAATCATGACAGCATACTTTCAGTCCTCTTGTTTAAGACTCCTGTAAGAGAGAACTGTGGAAAAGGTGAAAATGCTTGCTTTGTCTGGTATGCTGATCTAGTATCTCCATTTTGCTTTTTTTGGAGACCAGAGTTTCCAGTACTGCTTTTTTCCACTTTATGTTGGTACCTTCTCCTTGCTTATGCTATGAATCTGAATGGCCTTTATCCTCTTGTTTGTATGTGATCAAAAAAGCATTTTTCACATGACAGCTGTAGAAAAGCTCATAAAAGCTAATAAAGCCTTCAATTATCAATTCAATGAAAGAAAACTAAATCAAATGTTCATATCTAGGTATTGGTGGGGCTGCAGGGTTGTGTGCTTTGACAAGAGAATCAGGATCATAAAATCATAGAATGACTTGGGTTGGAAGGGACACCATGGATCATCATGTTCCAAAACTGGATCCAGATTAGAGGGATCTAGACGGGCTGGATTGCTTGCTGAGGCCATTGGCATGATTAGGAAGAAATTCTTTACTGTAAGTGTGCTGAGTCCCTGGAACACGTTGCCCAGAGAGGCTGTGGATGCCCCCTCCCTGGAGGCATTCAAGGCCAAGCTGGCTGTGGCTTTGAGAAATCTGGTATATTGGGAGGTGTCCTTGCCTATAGCAGAGGGCTTGGAGCTAGATGTTCATAAATGTTCCTTCCAGCCCAAACCATTCTACCATTCTATGGTGAGACCAAGTGCTGGGTCCTGCAGCACTATATGCTTGGGGCGGAGTGGCTGGAAGACTGTGCAGAGGAAAAAGTCCTGAAGGTCTTGGTTGACTCTCAGTTTGTTCAGTTCTGTAGTGACCTGACAAAGAACACCGCAGAAAAGCTGAAGAGTTCACAGATTAACAGTGTACTCCAACCCTTGCTATGGATATTCTTTGAAGCTTTGTTTAACTCAGTGATCAGATCCTCCCTGTTTCTCAGTTGTCCACCAATGAAATCATCCAATCAATTTGTTCTTTTGGTCTGTAGAATTTTCAAGAGGTAAAGTTATGATATGTGGCTGAATGTCATTTAGAACAAGAGATGTTTTAGACAACAGGGTGGTATTATGTCCTTCTTTTCATTCCTTAAGCATCAATAAAAATAAATAAATCCCCCAAAAGATGTATTTCAGAATCTAAAAAAACTAGAATCAGTGTTTTTGTATGTATATATATGATGATAATATTTTTAATCACGAAGCAATGAATGTCAGTGTCTGAAATTGTGTTAAAGAGCTGTTTGTGTTCTCATCAGTCACAAAAATAGAAGTGTATATAACTAGTTGGATAAATGAAGCACTTTTATAGACATAGATCTGAAGCACAAAGAGAGGATCCAAAGGCCCTCAAAAGAATATTTCTGCAGCATGTAGATGGATAAAT